>JAAGEH010000005.1:41861905-41872452 GCA_011751065.1 Lasiurus cinereus
GTCTGTCTCCCGCCCACTCGCGAAAGCCAGCGGCACAATCAGCAATCCGTCCTCCGCGTGTTGCCGTGCGCGACCAGACCTCCGATCCTTTGCAACTCCCCTAAATTTCCGTGTACTTCTCCCTTTTCACAGTCCAAACTCCCCCCGTATGAGTTTCGGCTGGATCTGGGGTTTAGTGTCGTAAGATAAGGGGTTCAATGCCGTTGAGAGTCTCCGTTTCCCTCCCGCCAGAGAAAGCCAGCCAGGTCCTCTGGCGGCCGCTCTCTCAGCGCGCGTCTCCGTACCTCAGCTTTTTGCAGCTCCTCTGGGCCTCTGTGAGCCCCTCTCTTTCCCTCTAGCTGTAGAACTTCCACTCAGCCAGCTTTCCTGTGGTTCTGGATGATGTCCGTTCTGTCTTTTAGTTGTAGTTTTGAAATTGTTGTGCGAGGCAGCAGTGTAGGTGTTTACCTATGCCGCCATCTTGGATTCCTCTTGTAGTTAATTCTTGATTGTTGTTGGTATCACTGGGAGATTGACCTCCAAGCCCATTGGTTGTGGGTATCAGCTGTGTCTGCACATGCACCCTTGCCTCCAGACCACTGCCTTTCACGTGCGCACGCACATGAGCTTCTGAAACTCTGCCTTTCCGTTCCCCTGAGTTTCCGTGTGCTCTAGGGACCCATATGAGTCTGGGTCTCCAGGGTCTTGCCCGAAACTGGGGTTCAGTGCAGTTGGACCTGGATTTCAGTGCTGTTGTGAGGTTCTGTTTTCCTCCCGCTAGAGCAGTGTTTCTCAACCTGTGGGTGGAGACCCCTTTGGGGTAGAACGACCCTTTCACAGGGGTCGCCTAAGACTATTGAAAACACCTATTTCCCATGGTCTTAGGAACCAACACACCGCTCCTCGGTGTAGCAAAATGTAGCAATGTAGTTTACTGTTGTCATATGAAGACTGTTACCCATGCTACACCACGATTCAAGACAAAATTTCATTTATTTGTAATTAGAAATAATTATTTCACAATATATAATTACATATTGTTTTTGTGATTAATCACTATGCCTTAATTATGTTCAATTTGTAACAATGAAAATACATCCTACATATCAGATATTTACATTACAGTTCATAAACAGTAGCAAAATTACAGTTATGAAGTAGCAATGAAAATAATTTTATGGTTGGGGATCACTACAACATGAGGAATTGTATTAAAGGGTCGCTGCATTAGGAAGGTTGAGAACCACTGTGCTAGAGGAAGCCAGGCACAATCAGCAGTCAGCGCTCTGTGTGTGCACTTTCACGCATACTTTCGCATGCACTTTTGCAAGCCCCCAGACTTCTGTCTTTCACGGCTCCCCTAAGTTTCTGTGCACTCCTTCCTTTTCACAACAGTCCAGACTCCCTCTATGAGTCTCATTTGGAGCTGTGGTTCAGTGCAGTTGGGATTTTCCATCTCCCTCTCACTAGAGGAAGCCAGCCAGGCACTCCGGCGCCCGCTCTCTCCACGCGCGCATCTCCGTACCTCAGCTTTTTACAGTTCCTCTGAGTCTTCGTGAGTCCCTCTCTTTACTTCTAGTTGTAGAATTTTCACTCAGCCAGCTTTCCTGTTGTTCTGGATGGTGTCCGTTCTGTCTTTTAGTTGTAGTTTTGAAATTGTTGTGTGAGGCAGCAGCTTAGGTGTTCACCTATGCTGCCATCTTGGTTTCTCTCTCATGGAATCTTAACATACATTTTTTGTGGGGTTTTGGTGGTGGTGGTGTTAGTGGTGGTGTTTTGTTTATTTTTGTTAATCCTTACCCAAGGATATTTTTCCATTTGTTGTTTTTTAACCAGTGGACCCTGACAGATTATGAAAGAGAGTGGAAGGGGGGTGTGGGAAGGAGAGAGAGCGGGGAGGAAAACTGAAAAACATAGATGTTAGAGACTCATGGATTAGTTGCCTTCTGCACATGCCTGAGGGCCAGAGATTGTACCAACAACAAAGATACATGTCCTTGACCTGGAATTGAACCTGTGACCTTTTGGTGTGGGAACTGACACTCTAACCACTGAGCCAGGGTGTCTGATATATGTTAAATCATTTAACCTACAATCGCCCTATGACATACCTATGGGATAGGTCCTAATATTTTCCCCATGTGAGGTGGGGACTCTGAAGAGATCCACATAGAAGAAATGGTTATTTGGAGAACTGTTGCCAGTTGTCACTCTGGTTGGAGTGAGTTAGAGGACAGAGGATGACTCAGTGGTTCTGTCAGCCTAAGATGATCAAATGTTCTTGCCTGTACCAATCCTGGTTTATGCCTATTAGCTGAAATAATTATTGATAACACCTTCGTTTACTAAAAGTAGCTCAGTGGCAATAAATTAATCATCAGTAGCCACAAGGGGGAAAATTTGAAGACAATAGTCATAATCATCAGATACCATTATCTGTTCCTTCTTTCCAGCGAACAAGGGACATCTAGGTGCTGGTGAAACAGGCAGGAAAGGAGGCCTAGACACTCAATGTACTCCTACTGTCCTATCTGGAAGATGAAAATGGAGATCAATGCTTAGCAGGCAGCAGCATCTCTCCTTCAGGAGTCGGAAGGGGAGCAGCACCTACTCAGTAGCCAGTAGACCCTGACAGATTCTGAGATCTTTGCTAGGGTGAGTGTCAGGGTGCTGGAGACCCTCCTTCATGAAGTGTTCTGGCGGCCAGAGCAAGCCTTATGCCATCCACCCTGATGACTTTATTCATGACTTGAAGGAGAAGACTGAGGAGATTGGAGGGCCTTAAGTGGAGAATCAGGTCCTAAAGTTCTAGGGTTTGAACCTGTGGAATCATCTCAGCCTCTCAGACCTGCAGATCAAGGCCTGTGACACCATCAGGCTCATTAGGGAAGGCCACAATTCCCCACAAGTGCCCATGGTCAGACTGCTCATGAGGTAGACATCTATGGCCCTGTCTCCCACTCCTTTCTACTCAGACCACTGTACTCTTCTGAAATATAAATAGGAACATGCTCCTCCCCCACTAAAAAAAATCCTCCAATGACTCCTGTACCTAAAGAATAAAGTTCATCTTCCCGTTTGGCATTCAGAGTCCTTGACCCCTTACTTACCACCTTAATCTGCTCACCACTCTGAAAACACAGCAGATGTGCCCCTACACCTGTAATTACAGGTCCTAACTCCATGACTTCAAGTCAACTCTCCTTCACCATCTATTGGCAGACTAAACTTCTGGTTCTCTGGTGGTCAGACTCAGCAATTTGTATCTTAACAAGCATTCCAAGTAATTCTTTTTTAAAAATTTACTTTGATTAATTTTAGAGAGGAAGGGAGAGGGAAAGAGAGACAGAAACATCAATGATGTGAGAGAGTAATTGATATACTGTCTCCAGCATGCCCCCCCCCAACTTCCTGGGGATCAAGCTCACAACCCAGGCATGTGCCCTGACTGGGAATCGAATTGTGACCTCCTGGTTTATAGGTCAATGCTCGATCACTGAGCTACACCAGCCGGGCCCAAGTAATTCTGAAGAACACTCAAGTTTGAGAACCACTGCTAAAGCCTGATACAAGTGGCCAGGTCATCTTCTGATCCTACCTCACCCTACTCCCAGGTCAGACTGCTGTGAAAGCATTTGAGACCTTCATTACGTTCCTTTGTTGAATCATCTATCCCCCTGGTCTAATGAGACTTCATAAGAAATGTGTTTTATTCCTGTGTCCTCAGGGTCAAGAATCGTGACTGCTTACAAATGCTTAGTACATGCTTGTTAAATAAATAAACCAAAAAATGACTTTGAGTTCTTCACTATTATTTTCATATGAGTCTCAGTCCAGTGCCATTTTGGAGTCCATCTTGTTTGGGATGCCCCCAGGCTATCTCTCTTTTTTTGAAAATGCCTACACTCATGTACATAAGACCCATGCTTGCATAGTGAGTGGCAAGCATTCATTCCCCATACATTCACCCTTCTGTCCAAACATAATTGGACCAAAATTGATCAGCTGACCTAAGGTAGCATCCATCCATTACTTATACTTACCCAGACAGATTTTAAATCCTGGGGGTTGGAACCAGGTACAGAGAAGGAACTCTTAGTACATTTAAATAATGAATGTGGCTCAAGCCAGTTTGGCTCATTGGTGGAGTATTGACCTGTGGACTGAAGGGTCCTGGATTGGATTTCAGTCAAGGACACATGCCCAGCTTGCAGGCTCAATCCACAGTACAGAGTGTGCAGGAGGGAGCCAATCAATGATTTTCATCATTGATGTTTCTTTCTCTCTCTCTCTCTGAAATCAATAAAAATATATATTAACAAAATAAAAAATAATGATTATGAATGTCTAAGCAGAAATGTAGTCAGAACTGAGTAGCCCAAGACTTAGCCCCATCCAAGTCAATACAGTGGTACCTCGAGATACGAGTGCCCTAACATATGAGATTTTTGAGATACGAGTCGTCGAGCAAGTGATTTTTGCTTTGAAATACGAGCAACATTTGAGATATGAGTAATCGCGTGGATCGGCCGGCTGCACATGACCCATCAGTTTACCGAAGCTCAAATGTCTCATAGTTTCCCACACCTCAAGGTTACGGAACAAACTAAACTCGTATCTCGAGGTACCACTGTATATTAACCAAGTGAAAACCTTCTTCATAGACAATGGAGCCACACATAGCAAGAGACAGAATCAGAAGCCCTCACAGTCCCAGGGAGAGCAGTTGTACAATACTGTTAGGCCTGCCCTTTGTCTAGGTCATATTCCCTCTATTTCCTTTCATAAACCTAATGAAGCAGCCACTCAATGAGTGAATCAGATGGTCTTGGGTGGTATTCCTTCCCCAGGAGCTTTAACCAGTATCTGCTTCAGAGTTCAGAAACTTTGTTGCTGAATGCCTAATATCACAGTATTTTCTCCACCCTCTATCCAGGGGATAAAGCAGGAGGAAGGTGGCTTCTGGAGATGCTGGACCCAATGGACAAACCAAGATTATAGAAGATGAACATGCAAATCGTGAATAAAACACTACTGAACCACTTTGATCATAACTTAATCACACAACCATTCCCAGATATAGGGGAGACTAGGAAAGTGCCGGGGCTGGCCAGAAGACCCTGAGCGACTGATGAACAGATTACATTTCTGTGAAAGAGAAGGCTAAGGGGCTTGTTTGGCTTTAGGAACCAAAACAGCCTCAATTGCCTGCCTGGTTAGCCTTTAATTGTAATAACAGCTTGAATTAAAATTAACCTATAGATACAATCAGCAGGGTAAGTATCCTTGAGAGGGCTCATGCTTCTATAAGGTCGAGTTTGAGGACAAACAGAGATTCTAGCAAAACCCCTGAGGGGATCGGACTTGTTTGGAAAAGTTGAGGTAGGAGCTGTTGCCTTCAGCAAGGTTCCCCCAGAGGCCCCTGACCTTCCAGAGAATCCTCCTTACAGACATTCCAACCAGGTCCCATGCTTTCCCACACCTCCCCCTTTTTGTTCTTGCTGGCTGCAGAAGACAGAGGAAGGTGACAAACTTTCTGCTTTGGAAGGTCGTGGTCTGTGAAGCACATTCACTGCTTGAGTTCTGATTTTGTAGACTATAAGAAAAACAAAGGGAATTACAATGACAGCAATATTAGTCCGATCAGGTATCAATTGATTTTAGGAAACCATGTGGTGGGGTCTACCCACTCCAAATGCCCCTTTACCATATTCCAAGCAGTAGTGTGTTTTTCATGTTTACTGAAAGCAAGTAAGAACTCTTTAATTTGCCTTTGCAACATGTTTACTCTTTGATAAGGTCATCATGAAGGACTCCCCATAGATGCTTTTTAACATCAATCCACTGATGGTGACTTCTGTTCCATTTTAAAGGGGGACACGTATGTGCTTGTGCTCCCAATCACAATTAAGCACTTGCCTGTATGCTATAGCGTCCTGTCTTTCCCCCAGATATTCAATGGCTGCCTCTATTACCTATCGTGTAACTAATATATTTTTTTATCTATGTGCTGTTGTATAGTGAATTCCCTAATTACATTATAGGCCATCTATACAGACTCAGAAAGAGCGATCCAGCAACGCTGGCAGTATCAAGAATAACAACAGCCGAGATGATGGTTGCAATGACTATTCCCCCCAATTTTTTTGGGCTCTAATTGGCTCAATGCTCTTTCTAAGACCTAAATAGCTGATGAGCCTTGCCATTTCCTGATGAGATTAACACATGTTAGGATTTCTGCTTGTATCCTAAGTACCATAATAATGCTGATGTTCAATGAAGTAATATTCTGGGTGATAATACAGAATGAGAATAAGCTCCTTTCCAACCTGTACTAGAAAAGAGGAACTAAGGCTTATTAGTAGATTGGGGTCCATAACAAAGACATAGGGGTGAATGATACAAATTAGGCTATTGACAGTAAGATTATTAGCAAAAGTTATACTATACTGGCTGGAGGGGTTCTGGTAGTTACCATGCTATGCCATGATAGAGTTTAATCCTATGAGCTAGAATCTACAGTGGCCCTGTGAGGGTAGAAACACATGCATAATCTCTCCCTCATGTTAATAATTCATTGGGTCCTTGAGTTCCATATTTCCCCTTTTTTGTTTTATTATGTGCTCTTTAATGTTGGATGGGTGTGCTGGACAATGGCCTGTCTCTATGGATTGTAAGGGATTCCAATGGAATGCTGGATGGACCAAGTCCTGTAAAAAGTGGCAAAGGCATGGCTGCTACAAGCAGGCCTATTGTTAACATAGCTATAACTGGAATAAGTCTTAATGAACTTATGAAAAGAAGTATATTGATATTTATTAAGAATTGCTAAATTTTGGAGGGACAGGTAAGGGGAGAAATATATAATTTACCAAATTGCTTTAAAAATGTTTATTTCTGAAAAACAAAAAGTTTAAGTAATACTTTTAGTAAAAGTTACAAAAACTATATAGTTAGTTTCTATTTGTTCAGCTTTATAAGAAAATTGTTGTTTCTTCTGATTTTTCCCGCTAGTATTTCTATGAATTTAGATGCTTTACAGAGTAATGTAAATGACATGGAATCTTGTCCTTTCTGTAATACACAATATTGTAAAATATTATAACTTATAACAATTAGTTATAAATGAAAGCATATTAGAATCTATTTAATATGCATATGTAAATGGAATATAATAATTATTTTTAAATTTGATAGAGCTTCCCATATACCTTAAATATAACATTTTCTTTCATAAGGAGAGAAAGCAAAATTTAAACCCTGGAAAGGTAATCAAATATATTAAACTAAAAGATTATTTATTACTAGAGGCCTGGTGCACAAATTCGTGCACAATTGGGGTCCCTTGGCCTGGCTGGTGATCGGGGCCATCTCGTCCAGTCCCAGTCGGACCGATCAGGGCCAGGAGGCTGGCTGGCCAGGGATAAGGGCCATGGGAGGTTGGCTATGGGAGTGCACTGACCACCAGGGGGAAGCTCCTGCATTGAGTGTCTGCTCCTGGTGGTCAGTGCACATCATAGTGACCAGTTGACCAGTTGTTCAGTCAACCAGTCATAATAGTCACTTTGGCTTTTATATATATATATATATATATATATATATATATATATATATATATATTATTAGACAGTATTAAGTAATGTATTTATTTAAAGTAATCAAGTTCCTGATTGACATAATGTAATCACTTTAATTATATCCTATATAATAAAGAGGTAATACAGTGGTACCTCGAGATACGAGTTTAATTCGTTCCATAACCTTGAGGCGTGGGAAACTATGAGATGCTCCAGTTGCAGTAAACTGGTCGGTCGTGTGCAGCCGGCCGATCCGCACGATTACTCGTATATCAAATGTTGCTCGTATTTCAAAGCAAAAATCGCTCACTCGATGACGGCTCATATCTCAAAAATCTCGCATGTTAGGGCACTCGTATCTCGAGGTACCGCTGTATGCTAATTGATCCTAACAGTGCCTGAGTCACAACCAGTCAATGGGTTGCACACCCACAAGAGCTAGGGGAACTTCCACCTCCAGCACTAATGTCACATTGCCTGTGTGTGAACCCATTCAGCACTGAGTTGAAGCTGCCTGCCTGCATCCCCAGTTGGGTATGACACTGCATGCGTACATCCCCATTCAGTGCTGAGGTGATGCTGTGGGGGGCTGGGCTTGATGGGGTCCTCAGGCCACACCCCCCACCCTGGCTCCAGGCTGGGAGACCTCAGACCGTGTCCCACCGCCCTAATGCCAGGTTGGGGGACTTTAGGCTGTGCCCCCTACTCAGCAGGGATTAATAGGGACCTCAGACCACACCTTTCACCTGGCAGAGCTTGATGGGGGAACCTCAGGCTGTGTCCCCCACCCCGGTGCTGGGCTGTGGGATCTGAAGCTGTGCCTCCCGCTCCCTCGCCCAGAAGGGCTTGAAGGGGTGGGGCCAGCCTGGTCTGGGTCTCCTGCATATTCAAAGCACATGCAGGTGGTGGGCAGGGACTTGCCTCTAGGTCCTGTGTCATGCCCCAGACTCTGACAGGAGGAAGATTTTATGTGCATTTTACTAATTTTCTTTCATCTCTGACACTTCTATTATAGAGAAAGGGCAAATAGTAATATTAAAATATATCTTCTAATTAAATACCCTTTTAATGTGCACAAATTTTGTGCACTGGGCCACTAGTTTTTATATATATCTTTTGCTTCTTAGGCAAATACAGGAAAAAACCTTTTTTCCCCCTTTACTTTTAGAAATAGGCTTATTTTTCTAAAGAGAATATATACTCATATTCTTAAGAAGCATAACAGAGATAATAAAACATTGACAATTCTCAGGAGGCAGGAGAAAGGGTGGGTGTGTACCTGGGGAGAAAGCAGGTCTTGCGGGTTGTTCCTAAGACTGCAATAACTCCTGGACCTTCAATGGCTTTTAGTGTAAAAGTATCATTTTTTTTCCTCTTTACAGAGTGCTCCCCCAAGCCACCTCACTGTTGCCACTCCTGCAGTCTGTTTAAGGGCACTTCTATAGCTCCAGGCCTCTAGGATAAATACTTGGGGAATTTAAATAATTATTTCCCATATTTTTCTCTTTTTGAGTAGACTAATAATATAAAATCTTATATATAAGAAGAGATCTTAAAAACAGAAAAAAAACTATAGTAAATGTAACTAGGGAATTCATTATACAACAGCACATAGATAAAAAAATATTAGTGGGAAAATCCAAGATGGTGGCATAGGTAAACACCTATACTGCTGCCTTGCACAACAATTTCAAAACTACAACTAAAAGACAGAACGGACATCATCCAGAACCACAGGAAAGCTGGCTAAGTGGAATTTCTACAACTAGAGGGAAAGAGAGGGGCTCACGGAGACCCAGAGGAGCTGCAAAAAGCTGAGGTACGGAGACGCGCGGGAGAAGAGAGCGGGTGCCGGAGTACCTGGCTGGTTTTCTCTGGTGGGAGGGAGACGGAGACTCTCAAAGGCATTGAACCCCTTGTCCTGCGACACTAAACCCCAGATCCAGCCGAGACTCATACGGGGAGAGTTTGGACTGTGAAAAGGGAGAAGTGCACGGAAATTTAGGGGAGTTGCAAAGGATCGGAGGTCTGGTCAGCAACGGCACCACGCGGAGGACAGACTGCTGATTGTGCCGCTGGCTTTCGCGACTGGGCGGGAGACAGACCCTCCCAACTGTGCCACTTCTGACTCCACTAAGCCCCTGTTTTGGGCGAAACCCTGGAGACCTAGACTCGTGTGGTCCTGGTTCGCAGGGGAGCCGGAAAGGCAGCGGTTAGAGGCACTGCGGGGCGCTCGCACAAGGACCGCTCCAGCCATTACCCAGTCTCGTGAGACTCAGGGGCGGTGGAGGGCGGGGCCGACTGGAAGGCAAGGCGGTCCCTTAAGCCCTGAGACTCCACCCCTCCCAAGCTCAACAGAGGCTTCTGCGGCTGAATCCAGCACAGAAGTTTCCCCGGCATAGTGAAAATGCCGAGACAAGGGAAGGGATTACAAGCAAAAGAAATGGAGGAAAAAAAATGACTGGATATAGAGTTCAAAACCACGCTTATAAGGTTTTTCAAGAATATGCTAGAAAAGATGGATAAATTTAGTGAGACCCAAGAGGAGATGAAAAATACACTGACTGAAATAAAAACTATTGTACAGAGGCCTAACAACAGACTAGAGAAAGGCAAGGATCAAGTCCAAAATTTGAAATATAAAGAAGCAATAAACATTCAACTGGAAAAGCAAGAAGAGAAAAGAATCCAAAAATGTGAAGATACTGTAAGGAGCCTCTGGGACAGCTTCAAGCGTACCAACATCAGAATTGTGGGGGTGCCAGAAGAAGAGAGAGAGCAAGATACTGAAAACCTATTTAAGGAAATAATGACTGAAAACTTCCCACATCTGGTAAAAGAAATAGACTTACAAGTCCAGGAAGCACACAGAACCCCAAATAAAAGGAATCCAAAGAGGACCACACCAAGACACATCATAACTAAAATACCAAGAGCAAAAGACAAAGAGAGAATATTAAAAGCAGCAAGAGAAAAACAGTTCATTACCTA
>JAAGEH010000005.1:41877452-41932285 GCA_011751065.1 Lasiurus cinereus
GGTCCAGCATCTCCAGAAGCCACCTTCCTCCTGCTTTATCCCCTGGACAGAGGGTGGAGAAAATACTGTGATATTAGGCATTCAGCAACATTTTTGTCAAAGTTTCTGTCTTTAATTTTATTTATTTATTTATTTATCTATTTATTTATTTATTTATTTATTTTTGCTATAATGCTTTTTTGTAAATAAATCTTTATTGTTCAGATTATTACACTTGTTTATCTTCCCCGCCCCCATAACTCCTTTCCACCCGGCTTCCACCCCAACCTCTGCCTTCACCTTCCCCCCATTGTCCTCATCCATAGGTGTATGATTTTTGTCCAGTCTCTCCTTGCACCCCACTCAGCTTTCCCCTCCCTGAGAATTATCAGTCCACTCTTTTTCTATGCCCCCGATTCTATTATATTCACCAGTTTATTCTGTACATCAGATTTTCAATTCACTTAATTTTAATTTTATTTTTTTAATATATATTTTATTGATTTTTTACAGAGAGGAAGGAAGAGGGACAAAAAGTCAGAAACATCAATGAGAGAGAGACATCGATCAGCTGCCTCCTGCATGCCCCACACTGGAGATGTGTCTACAACCAAGGTACATGTCCCCGACCAGAATTGAACCTGGGATCTTTCAGTCTGTAGGCCGATGCTCTATCCACTGAGCCAAACCGGTTCTGGCGCAATTCAGTTGATTTTTAGATTCACTTTTTGATAGATATGTATTTGTTGTTCATAATTTTTATCTTTACCTTTTTCTTCTTCTTCCTCTTCTTAAACAATACCTTTCAACATTTCATATAATAATGATTTGATGCTGATGAACTCCTTTACTTGTTTTTTTTTTTAATCTGTGAAGCTCTTTATCTGACCTTCAATTCTGAATGATAGCTTTGCTGGATAGAGTAATCTTGGTTGTAGGTTCTTGCTACTCATCATTTTGAATATTTCTTGCCACTCCTATCAGGCCTGCATAGTTTCTGTTGAGAAATCAGATGATAATCATATACATGCTCCCTTATAGATAATTAATTCTTTTTCTCTTGCTGCTTTTAATATTTTCTCTTTGTATTTTGCTCTTGGTATTTTAATATATGTTGTGTCTTTGTGTGGTCCTCTTTGGATTTCTCTCTTTTTTTTAAATTAAATCTTTATTATTCAGATTATTACATTTGTGTCTCTTTTCTCCCCACCATAGCACCCCTCCACCCATCTCCCACCCTTCCTCTGCCCTTACCTCCCTCCTATTGATCTCATCCATAGGTGTATGATTTTTGTCCATTCTCTCCCTGTACACCCCTAACCCCTTTCCCCCTGAGAATGATCAGTCCACTCCCTTTCTGTGCTCCTGATTCTATTATATACACTAGTTTATTCTGTTGATCAAATGTTTAATTCACTTAATTTTTAGATTCACTTGTTGATAGATATGTATTTGTTGTTCCTAATTTTTTGTCTTTTACCTTTTCTTCTTCCTCTTCTAAAAGAGTACATTTCAGCATTTCATATAATACTGGTTTGGAGTTGATGAACTCCTTTAGCTTTTTCTTCTCTGTGAAGGTCTTTATCTGCCCTTCAATTCTGAATGATAGCTTTGCTGGATAGATTATTCTTGGTTGTAGGTTCTTGCTATTCATCACGTTGAATATTTCTTGCCACTCCTGTCTGGCCTGCATCATTTCTGTTGAGAAATCAGCTGACAGTCGTATGGGTGCTCCCTTGTAGGTAATGAACTGTTTTTCTCTTGCTGCTTTTAATATTCTCTCTTTGTCTTTTGCTCTTGGTATTTTAGTTATGATGTGTCTTGGTGTGGTCCTCTTTGGATTCCTTTTATTTGGGGTTCTGTGTGCTTCCTAGACTTGTAAGTCTATTTATTTTACCAGATGTAGGAAGTTTTCAGTCATTATTTCTTTAAATAGGTTTTCAGTATCTTGCTCTCTCTCTTCTTCTGGCACCCCCACAATTCTGATGTTGGTACACTTGAAGCTGTCTCCCTACATTATCTTCACATTTTTGGATTCTTTTCTCTTCTTGCTTTTCCAATTGAGAGTTTTCTGCTTCTTTATATTTCAAATTTTTGACTTGATTCTTGCCTTCCTCTAGTCTGCTGTTAGGACTCTGTATATTTTTTATTTCAATCAGTGTCTCTAGTTGGTCCTTTTTCATCTTTTCTTGGGACTCGCTAAATTTATCCATCATCTCTAGTTGGATCTTTTGCATCTCCTCTTGGGACTTGATAAATTTATCCATCTTTTCTAGCATATTCTTGAAAAACTTTATAAGCGTGGTTTTGAACTCTCTATCCAGTCGTTTTTTCCCCTCCATTTCTTTTGTTTGTGATCCCTCTCCTTGTCTCGGCATTTTCACTATGCCGGGGAAACTTCTGTGTTGAATTCAGCCTTATGATACCAGACTTGCAAAACTGAAGAAGCCTCTGTTGAGCTTGGGAGGGGTGGAGTCTCTGGGCTTAAGGGACCGCCTTGCCTTCCAGTCGGCCCTGCCCTCCATGGCACCTGAGTCTCATGTGACAGGGTAATCGCTGGAGTGGTCCTTGTGCGTGTGCGACCTCAGTGCCTCTAGACCGCTGCCTTTCCAGCTACCCTGCGCACCAGGACCACACGAGTCCAGGTCTCTAGGGTTTTTCCTGAAAAAGGGGCCCAGTAGAGTCAGAAGTGGCACAGTTGGGAGGGTCTGTCTCCCGCCCACTCGCGAAAGCCAGTAGCACAATCAGCAGTTGGTCCTCTGTGCGCAGTACCGTGGCGCTACCAGACCTCCTATCTTTTGCGACTCCCCCAAATTTCCGTGCACCTCTTCCTTTTCACAGTCCAAACTCCCCCCGCATGAGTTTTGGCTGGATCTGGGGTTCAGCATCGTAAGACAAGGGATCCAATGTCGTTGGGAGTCTCCGTTTCCCTCCCGCCAGACAAAGCCAGCCAGGTACTCCGGCACCCACTCTCTCAATGCACGCGTCTCCACACCTCGGCTCCTTGCAGCTCCTCTGGGTTTCCGTGAGACCCTCTCCCTCCTTTCAGCTGTAGAACTTACACTCAGTCAGCCTTCCTTCCTGTGGTTCTGGATGATGTCCGCTCTGTCCCCGAGTTGTAGTCCTGAAATTGTTGTGCGAGGCAGCAGTGTAGGTGTTCACCCATGCTGCCATCTTGGATTCCCCTCTTTGGATTTCTTTTGCTAGGGATTCTGTGCGCTCCTGGACTTGTAAGTTTATTTTTTTCACCAAATGGGGAAGTTTTCAGTCATTATTTCTTCAAATAGGTTTTCAGTATCTTGCTCTCTTTCTTCTTCTGGCACCCCCATAATTCTGATGTTGGTACACTTGAAGTTGTTTCAGAGGCTCCTTACACTATCTTCACATGTTTAGATTCTTTTTGCTTTTTGCTTTTCCAGTTGAGTGTTTTCTGCTTCTTTGCATTTCAAATCTTTGACTTGATTCTTGCCTTCCTCTAGTCTGCTGTTAGATCTCTATATAATATTTTTTATTTCAGTCAGTGTATGTTTAATTTCTAGTTGGTCCTTTTTCATCTCCTCTTGGGTCTCACTAAATTTATCTATCTTTTCTAGGAAGTTCTTTAAAACCTTATAACCGTGGTTTTGAACTTTATATCCAGTCATTTGCTTTCCTTCCTTTCTTTTGTTTGTGATCTGTTTCTTTGTCTCTGCATTTTGGCTGCTTCAGTGAGTTGGTAGAGTAGCTTTGTGTGCTAGGTGTCCTATATAGCCCAGTAGCTCCACCTCTTCAGTTACCTGAGGTGGACACTCTTGGTGCACCCCTTTGTTGACTCTGTGTACAGTCTTGTTGTAGTTAAGTCTTGATTGTTGTTGGTATCACTGAAGGGAAGTGACCTCCAAACCAATTGGTTGTGAGGATCAGCTGTGTCTGAGCCCAGAGAACTTTTGTGTGCTGGACTCCGCCTTAAGACTTGCAAGATTGTAACAGCCTCTGTGCTTAGCTTGGATGTGGTAGTCTTAGGATTGAGCAGACAGCCTTGGCTTCCCATCAGCCCTGCCCTACATGTTGGCCCCTGGGTCTCAGTGTCGCTTGGTAATCTCTGCAGCCCTCTCTGTGCACACGTGCGCGCCTCCAGACCTTTGCCTTTCTGGCTTCCCTGAGTTTACGTGCTCTACAAAAACCCATATGAATCTGGGTCCCCAGGCCCTTGCCTGAAACTGGGGTTTAGTGCAGTCGGACCTGTATTTTAGTGCAGTTGGAAGGTTCTATTTTCCTCCCGCTAGAGAAAGCCTGGGTGGGGCACAATCAGCAGTCAGTCCTCTTTGTGCATGCCTACAGACTTCTGCCTTTTGCAGCTCCCCTAAGTTTCTGTGCACTCCTCCCTTTTTGCGACAGTTCAAACTCCCCCCATAGGAGTCTCGCCCAGAACTGGCATTCAGTGCAGTCAGAAGTGGGTTCAGTGCATTAGGGAGTTTCCGTATCCCTCCCACTAGAGGAGCCCCAGACAGACCCTCCGCTGCCCATCCTCTCCACATGCATGTCTCTGTACCTCAGCTTTTTGCAGCTCCTCTGAGTCTTCATGAACCCCTCTCTTTCCTTCTAGTTGTAGAATTTCCACTCAGCCAGCTTTCCTGTGGTTCTGGATGATGTCCATTCTGTCTTTTAGTTGAGGTTTGGAATTATTGTGTGAGGCAGAAATTTAGGTGTTCACCTATGCCGCCATCTTGGTTTCTCCTCTGTCTTTTAAAAATATACATTTATTGACTAATTTTGAGAGAGAGAGAAACATCAATTTGCTGCTTCACATATTTATGCACTCATTGGTTGATTCTTGTATATGCCCTGACCAAGGATCGAACCTGCAACATTGGTGTATATGAACAATGCTCTTAACCAACTGAGTTGCCTGGCCAAGACAAAAAGCTACTGTCTTTTTAATAAGCCAAAGCCTGGATGTAGCTTTCACCCCTGGTATCCCAACTATCACAAAGAGAAAATTCCTAAGATTCACAAGCCCAGCAAGCCCTGTATTGCCTAAGCACAAGAAGAAATCAGCCACAAAGTTTGGATACTAATAATCCATTAACGGCAGGCAGAGTAATCTATAGAATTAAGAGTGATAGTTACTTCAAGGAGTAGGTGCTGAATGTGAAAAAGCCAAAAGTGCTTTTTGCAATGTTGGAAATAGTGTACAACTGATCTGCAGGTAGCTAAATAGGTAGAATTAAACAAACATTGTTTACTTGGATAGTAAAGATTTGTGCATATGGTTTTGTAGCATATTCTGTGCATTTTGTTACAGTGGGTCAAGAGGATCCTGCAAGTTTCTAGAAATGAACCAATACAAGAGAGTCTCCCTGTTTCTTAGTCTACAGCCTGTATTTCTCATTTCTTTTTCTCACTAATTCATGCCAGGTATTTTCTTTTAACCTACCTTCCATTTCATTGATTCACAAGCTTTGTTAAATGTGCCCTTTACTATCCACTGATTTATTGCAGACTGTTTTTCAGTTTTAGAATTTCCAAGTTGGTTCTTTTCCACCATTTGCTGTTAATATATATATATATATATATATATATATATATATATATATATATATATATTTTATTTTACCTCTTGATATATACCCTGTTTCCCTGAAAATAAGACAGTGTCTTATATTAATTTTTGCTCCCAAAGATGCGTGAGGTCTTATTTTCAGGGGATGTCTTATTTTTCCATGAAGAAGAATACATTACACATTTATTGTTGAACAAAAAAAAAAAAAGGAAATTTATTACCTGTATACGGTATGGTAGTAGTTGTCATCACAAACCAGTTCACTGATTGGCCGCAGCGCAGCCAGAGCTGTTCAGACAGTGCGAGGTCTCTTTAAATCAAGAGTTAGACACCTTACGGTAGCTTTGGGGACCTTATATTCCGGGGAGGCTTTATGTTTGGGGAGGCCTTATTATCGGTGAGGTCTTATTTTCGGGGGAATGCCTTATATTACAGTGAGAGGCAAAATTGGAAGTAGATCTTATTTTCAGGGAATGTCTTACTTTCGGGGAAACAGGGTAAGAGGCCAGTTATTTTTACTGTGTGTTGATAATTCACATAACTTGAACTCTGGTGGTTTTAGTTCTATTGTCTCATTTCCCTTAGCTTTGCCATCTTATGTTTGGTTACTTTTTATTGACTGCTCTAATTGTATGTTATAAATCTGAGAACAAGATTGATATCAAAGAAGTTATCCTACAGAGAGGTCTCCTGTTGGTGTCTGGCCAATGACAGTGGGGCTTTGACTCTCCAGATGGGTTTCTGCTCCTGAGGCTTTATCTCCTCCAAGCTCCCCAACACTGCATCCTCCAAGGACTCAAACTAAAAACAACCCTCCACATAATGCTAGCTCCTGTGTTTCCTCCACACAGGCCCACGAATTGCTCAGAATCCATCTTTAACTTCTGTCATTCAGTTGCCTCTTCTGGAAAGTGTGGCACCAAAACAGTCTCAGGATCCTCCGTCTAGATTTCTTTTTGCCAGATGTTGGCACTCTTTTTTTTTCTGGGCCTTGCCATCTTTCAGTACTGTTCAACAATCTTTTCTAATATTTTGTTCATCCTTCTGAGCCATACTCACTGGAAAGTTTGATATACATATTTGATATATATTATCTATTCATTAAGAGGCAGGGACTTCAGAGAATCCAAGATGGTGGCATAGGTAAACACCTACACTGCTGCCTCACACAACAATTTCAAAACTATGACTAAAAGACAGAATGGATATCATCCAGAACCACAGGAAAGCTGGCTGAGTGGAAATTCTACAACTAGAAGGAAAGAGAGGGGCTCACAGAGACCCAGAGGAGCTGCAAAAAGCTGAGGTATGGAAATGCGCGTGTGGAGAGAGCAGGTGCCGGAGAATCTGGCTGGCTTTCTCTGGCAGGAGGGAGATGGAGACTCTCAAAGGCATTGAACCCCTTATCTTATGACACTAAACCCCAGATCCAGCCGAAACTCATACTGGGGGAGTTTGGACTGTGAAAAGGGAGAAGTGCACAGAAATTTAGGGGAGTCGCAAAAGATCAGAAGTCTGGTGGTGTGCATGGCACTGAGCGCAGAGGACCGACTACTGATTGTGCCGCTGGCTTTCACGAGTGGGTGGAAGACAGACCCTCCTAACTGTGCTACTTCCAACTCCACTAAACTCCAGTTTTGTGCAAAACCCTGGGGACCCAGACTCATATGGTTCCAGAGCACAGGGGAGCCAGAAAGGCAGCAGTCTAGAGGCACTGCAAGAGAGAGAAAGAGAGAGAGAGAGAGAGAGAGAGAGAGAGAATGCTCACACAGGGATCCAGTCACGTGACACTCAGGGGCCATGGAGGGCGGGGCAGACTGGAAGGCAAGGTGGTCCATTAAGCCCTGAGACTCCACCCATCCCAAGCTCAACAGAGAGGCTTCTGCAGTTTTGCAACTCTTGTATCATAAGGCTGAATGCAACACAGAAGTTCTCCCAGCATAGTGAAATTGCCAAGACAAGGGAAGGAATCACAAACAAAAGAAATGGAGGAAAAAAAACGACTGGATATAGAGTTCAAAACCATGCTTATAAGGTTTTTCAAGAATATCCTAGAAAAGTTGGCTAAAGTAGTGAGACCCAAGAGGAGATGAAAAAGGACCAACTAGAGATGAAAAAGGACCAACTAGAAATTAAACATACACTGACTGAAATAAAAAAATATTATACAGAGTCCTAACAGCAGACTAGAGGAAGGCAAGAATCAAGTAAAAAATTTGAAATACAAAGAATCAGAAAACACTCAACTGGAAAAGCAAGAAGAGAAAAGAATCCAAAAATGTGAAGATAATGTAAGGAGCCTCTGGGACAGTTTCAAGTGTACCAACATCAGAATTGTGGGGGTGCCAGAAGAAGAGAGAAAGCAAGATACTAAAAACCTATTTAAAGAAATAATGACTGAAAACTTCCCACATCTGGTAAAAGAAATAGACTTACAAGTCCAGGAAGCACACAGAACTCCATATAAAAGGAATCCAAAGAGGACCACACCAAGACACATCATAATTAAAATACCAAGAGCAAAAGACAAAGAGAGAATATTAAAAGCAGCAAGAGAAAAACAGTTCATTACCCTCAAGGGAGCACCCATACGACTGTCAGCTGATTTCTCAACAGAAATGATGCAGGCCAGACAGGAGTGGCAAGAAATATTCAACGTGATGAATAGCAAGAACCTACAACCAAGAATACTCTATCCAGCAAAGCTATCATTCAGAATTGAAGGGCAGATAAAGACCTTCACAGAGAAGAAAAAGCTAAAGGAGTTCATCAACTCCAAACCAGTATTATATGAAATGCTGAAATGTACTCTTTTAGAAGAGGAAGAAGAAAAAGGTAAAAGACAAAAAATTAGGAACAACAAATTCATATCTATCAACAAGTGAATCTAAAAATTAAGTGAATTAAAAATTTGATCAACAGAATAAACTGGTGTATATAATAGAATCAGGAGCACAGAAAGGAGTGGACTGATCATCTCAGGGGGAAAGGGGTGAGGGGTATACAGGGAGAGACTGGGCAAAAATCATACACCTATGGATGAGGTCAACGGGAGGGAGATAAAGGTAGAGGGAAGGGTGGGAGCTGGCTGGAGGGGAGCTATGGAAGGGAAAAAAGAGAAACAAATGTAATAATCTGAATAATAAATATTTAATTTTTAAAAAAGGGGGGCAGGGACTTCATTTTTCTTAGGTTATATGTTGTAGTGCTACTTAGGCCAAATCTTTTCCTGAAACACTTTAATCAGTCCTCCCAACACCTACTCAGTAATGTGAAACTTAAACTCTGTGATCCATTATGGAAATTTTATCTCTAAACCATTTGAACAGTAATGGTTTCTTTTTAAAATATTGAATGCCCAGCTTCCTACACTTAATTTATAAAGGGCTGGTAGGCTAATAAAATCAGATAGTATCCTACTCACAGTATTTCCATTTATCTTAGAAGACCATCTTTTTTTCATAAGTAAATTAAGAAGTCTAAGACTAGCATATATTTTAAAATAAGAGCTGAATTCAATTACATTAACATGAATGCCTTTATTGAATTTAAATTGACAAATCTAGAAGTTACCACTGCATTATGAATAAGTGATATTTGTATTGCATTTATAGAAAACATTCAGAATGTTTTATAATTTTTATAATTACTTGGAATTTGTTTCTTCCAAATTACTTTTGTAGACCTCTAGAAATGTATTATCATAAATCAAATTCTAGCTGCAGAAAATATATTGTTGTCTTAACTTTTTTATAATTATGGACACATCTCCTGTGGTATGTTTACCATTATTGGCAGTACTGCTAGATAGGATGTTACCTGGATTACAATATATTTTTAAATGGCTTGTTTCAATGTTATGTGTTATAAGTCTGGTTTAAATTGCAAACCTACAAGGTTTCACTTATAATCAAAATAATTATATTGTTTTTAAGCATATCCTTTCTGGAATATTTGAAGCTAATCTACCCCTCAAATAACAAAGTTTTACACGTTGTTTTCTGGGTCTATTTAAAAATACTTTTAAGCACAGAAGCTAAAATGTGTCTGCTTTCAAGAAAAACCTTACAGCTCCTGTGCAGCACAGCCTGACACAGTTAACATCACAGTGAGATATGCGCAGAGAATGATGACACAGAAATGCTAATAGAGCTCTTAATTCTCCTCCTTTTTGGACAAAGTGTTTTTAAACTGCCAATTTATTTTTATTGATTTCAGAGAGGAAGGGAGAGGGAGAGAGAGAGATAGAAACATCAATGATGAGAGAGAAGCATTGATCAGCTGGCCCCCGCATGCCTCCTACTGGGCAGTAAATCTGAGAACCCGGGATTCGAATAGTGACCTTCTGGTTTAGAAGTCGATGCTCAACCACCAAGCCATGCCAAGTGGGCTTAAACTGCTAACTTATAAGTCACAAAGCTCTCCTTACTACAGCTCTACCAAAAATATCAACTCCTACCCTAATACAAAGAGTAAACAATACTTCATGTGTACAGGTTATTCCTTTCATACAAAATACTAGACACAAATTCCCACTTAATTTTGTTACTTCTTGTCTCTGCTATTCTTTAAAAATAAAGTAGATGTCACCTTCCAAGTAAAATTATCTCTTTGTAGATGTAGTCACACACAGCTGAACACAGCCTTTAGAATAAGTGGAGTAGCATTAGTATGAGTGCAAAGTGTGGGGGCACATTTAATCATAAAGCCATTGTAACATATTTGAAAGGTAAATTGCAAGGCAAATTCCTCACTGTCAGTTTTCCTGTCTGGAAAGTAGAGGTCCCATGTTAAGTCAGCAGTGGTACTGAAAATGACATTTAACACTCTGGACCTCTTCCACATCCATTAACAATTATTAGAATTTAAAATTATGGCCCTGACCCCTTACCTGGCTGGCTTGGCTCAGAGGTTGACTGTTGACCTATGATCCAGGACATCACATTTCAATTCCTGGTCAGAGCACATTCTTGGGTTGTGGGCTTGATCTCCAGTGTGGGGCATGCAGGAGGCAGCTGATCAATAGTTCTCTCTCATCATTGATGTTCCTATCTCTCTCTCCCTCTCCCTTCCTCTCTGAAATAAATAAAAATATATTTTTAATTAAAAAATAATTTAAAATTATGTATCTAGGGATATATTTCAGATGTACAGCTTCAAAAGAGAAAAATAAATGTACAAATTGTGGTATTTGACATCCCATCAGGAGGTCAAAGGAGAAGAGATGGTATGACAAGGAATGATGTAGTTATGGGTAAATACTGTGGCCCACAGGTACACCAGTTTAGGGTCATAGTGACAAGAAGCAGGAACTCAAATGACACACTTTAGGAGAAAGAAGAACAAAACATGTTTCTTAACTTTATATCTACTTTCTTTAAATTTAAATTTTCATAGATATTAATTCAAAGGTTCAAAAAGTAAAGATTTAATTTTGAACAATCTTAATGACCTGAAGGAAAATCAGTATCAAGAAACATTCCCTGCTCTGGAAACTTCACTCTTTCCTCCTGTCTCTCATCATGACACAGGATCAAGGGAGTAAGAAGTCCATATGAGAACTTCACATCCACAAGCTTTGCCTCAACATCTGTGGGAGAGAGAGTGGGAACAGACTGATCCAGGCAGTCAAAGTCCTGGAGCAGCTCATGGGCCAGACTGCTGTCTTCTCCAAAGCCACATGTGTCGTCAGATCCTTTGGCATCAGGAGAAATGAAAAGATTGCTGTCCACTGCACAGTCCGTGGGGCCAAGGCAGAAGAAATCTTAGAGAAAGGTCTAAAGGTGTGAAAGTACGAATTATCCTATCTACTAAAAGAGATTGACCATCACTCCAACACACAAGATGACTGCCCCCATGTGGTCAAAAGATCCTGCCCTCATGTGGACACAAGATGGCCACCACAAGATGGCCAGCAGGGGAGGGCAGTTGGGGGCAATCAGGCAAGTAGGGGATGGCAGTTGGAAGGGACCAGGCCTGCAAGAGAGGGCAGTTGGGGGTGATCAAGCCTGCAGGGGAGGGCAGTTAGGGGTGACCAGGCCTGTAGGGGAAGACAGTTAGGTGCGACCAGGCCCACAAGGGAGGGCAGTTAGGGGCAAACAGGCTGGCAGGGGAGCAGTTAGGCATCAATCAGGCTGGCAGGGGAGTGGTTAGGGGCAATAAGAAAGGCAGACAGGTAAGCAATTGGGATCCAGCAGTCCTGGATTGTAAGAGGGATGTCCGACTGCCCATTTAGGCCCAATCCTACCTGGATAGGGCCTAAACAGGCAGTCGGACATCACTTAAGGGTTCCCAGATTGGAGAAGGAGAAGGCTAGATTGAAGGACACCTCCCACCCCATGCACGAATTTTGTGCACCGGGCCCCTAGTGAAAAAATAACTTCTCGGATCCTGGAAATGTTGGTTTGGGATCCAGGAACACATTCATCTGGGGATCAAAAATAGCCAAAACTGATTTGGCTCAATGGATGGAGCATCGGCCTGGGGATTGAAGGGTCCCAGGTTCGATTACAGTCAGGGGCATGTGCCTTGGTTGCGGGCACATCCTCAGTGGGGGGCATGCAGGAGGTAGCTGATCAATGTCTCTCTCTCATCGATGTTTCTGACTCTCTGTCCCTCTCCCTTCCTCTCTGTAGAAAATCAATAAAATATATCTTTTTAAACATGACCCAAGCATTGGTATCTACAGCCTGGCCTTCTATGTGATGCTGGGTAGGCCAGGTTTCAGCATCACAGATAAGAAACACAGGACAGCCTGCACTGGGGCCAAATACAGAATCAGCAAAGAGGAGGCCTGTGCTAGTTCCAGCAGAAGTATGATGGTATGATCCTTCCTGGCAACAAAATTCCCGTTTCTATCTAAAAGGCCAATAAAATGTTTTTAGTGAAATGGAAAGAAATGAAAGGAAGAAAGAAACACTTACTGGCAGATTCTGCTACGGGTGGCATAATCTGTAAATTAGACACTACTGTGCCTGGGCTCAAGTGAACTGTGTAGTAGGTGACATTATAATAAGTGAAAGTGACATTACCATCTTTCACAGACTGACTCACAATAGAAAACAAAAACAAAACACCATACCTGGAATTATAGCACATGTGTGTATCAGTTTATTTTAGAAGAAAAATAGTGTAACGAACTAGTATCTTAAGTGACATTATTTTACAGAAATTTATTCTACAGAGTTTCCTTTGAATTTAAAGGGCCAGCTAACGATTGAGCAAATCTGCAAAGGATAATGAAATTATTGACATAAGTAATGACTTCTATGGGATTTATTTATTTTATTTTGTAGTATATATTTTTACTGCTTTCAGAGAAGAAGGGAAAAGGAAAGAGAGATAGAAACATTAATGATGAGAGAGAATCATTGATTGGCTGCCTCTGCACACCCCCTACCCAGGCAGGTGTCCTTGACTGGAATCAAACCCAGGACCCTTCAGTTCGCAGACTGACACTCTATCCACTGAGCCAAACTGGCTAGGGCCTTTCTATGGGATTTAGACTTAAAAGAATATACACTGATACCTGGAGGCAAAAACATAACATTGGCACATTCTATATGATCACAAGTGACCGACTGAGAGACTCTTCCTAAGAGTCACCAGAATATATTCAAACTTCTTAAATGATATAACTGGTAAGGTTAATAAATTTATTGTAAATATTAACTTTGTTTTTATGTATATCATCTTTTGTTATGCTTTATGTTTATCACACTTTTCATTTTCTTTTTCCCTTACTCCTGTCTAGATTGTTCTTCTTCTACTAGATTGTTCAATGTTTCTGACTTTCTTTAGTTTTACTTTCTTTTCTCTATCCATTGGTATGAATATCTTGTTTTATTTCCTCAGTGGCTTTGGGTAATTTTCTCACTTGCATAATTGACTTGACAAGTCTAAAGTTAATCAAATGTTCTACAACCAAAGAAACTGAGTGTGTATTTTTAAAATTCTATGAGAAGAGGAGGACCAAGATGGCAGCATAGATAAATGCCAGTGCTCACCTCCTCCCACAACCACATCAAAATTACAACTAAAATATAGAACAACCATCATTCAGAACTGCCTGAAAGCTGGCTAGAGATATTCAAAGTGATCAATAACAAAAAACCTTCAACCAAGATTACTCTACCCAGTAAAGCTATCATTTAGAATTGAAAGTCAGATAAAGAGCTTCACAGACAAGGGAAAGCTAAAGAAATTTATCACCACCAAACCAGGATTACATGAAATGTTAAGCATCTTTAAAAAGAGGAAGAAGGAGGAGGAGGGAGAGGCAAGAAGGCTACTGGAAGGAAAATAGGGAGGGAGAGTGTGTGAGAGTGAGAGAGCGATAGAGGTGTGTGTAGACGTTTGTGGGTATGTGTGTGTGAGTGAGTGAAACAGGAACAATTAGACCCTGCAGTTCTTCCAGGGGGTTGCAAATCTGGGCATTCTTAGAAGGCAAAACCCCGCAGATACCACAAATACTCCGGGGAGGACACTAGAAGCACAGAGACCATGCCATCTTGAAGAACAGAACAGTTTGAGATTAGGATCCTAATCTTGCCACCACCCAGTCTGGTCTCAGAAGCAAACCAGGATCCTACAACCGCTCTGGTAGAAGACCTGCCACTACAGCTGCAGACCCAGGGACACCAATACTCCAGGCACCCAGCTGCAGATTTCTGTGAGTCACAAAGCCAAACCTCCTCCCCCACCACCCCAGCAGCAGCGATATAGAAACTACCAGACCTCAGCTGTGCAATAAGGCATTCTGCACACACAAAGCAGGGCCAACTCTGCCTGACTTAGAGACTTGGTGTTGGACACAAGAAGTTTGTTTCCCACAACTAGTCTCAGTGCTCAGGCAGGAAGACTAAGCGGAATTCCAGCCTAACCGCTCATCCCTAAGGAGGTAGTTTTTTTTACCAGATCCCATACCCACACAGGGCAGGGAGACAGCGCTGAACTTGAGCCCAGACTTGTGAACTCGGGAAATTTGTTTCCCGCAACTCATCTCCGTGCCCAGGTAGGGAGACTGAGTTGAATTTGAGCCTAGCTGCTCCTCTTTAGGGAGGCAGTTTTCTACAACCAGATCCCATACCCACCCAGGGAGACAGCACTGAATTTGAGTCTGGGGGTGCAAACCCGGAGAGTTTATTTCCCATGACCAGACCCTGTACCTTGGCAGAGAGGCTGCCTGAATTTGAACCTGGATGCGCGGTCTCTGGGATTTTGTTCCCCATGACTAGACCCTGGGCCCACACAGGAAGGCACAATTTGAGCCTAGGTACATGGACATAAGGAGTTTGTTTTCCACAGTGCACACCCGTGTGACCAGACCCCACACCCACACTAAGTGGCAATGCCATCCGACTTTGACTCAGGGCAAGCACACACAGAAGGCTGTTTACCGCAGGGCAGAAGTGGACCTCCTGCCAACACAGTGTGACTGAACAACCCACTCTCCCAGGCAGATCAGGGACCCTGCATCTCCACACAAGAGGCAGCATTGATCACCAGTGACTAGACTCCATTCCTCATTACATGCGCTTGAGATCCCTGATTCCCAGTACATTCACACTAAGAGCCAGTGACTCCAATTCTCAGGACATGTGCACACAGAGATCTGATTTTCAGTGCAATATAGCACCAAGAAACAGAGTTTTGTGTCCAAAACTTGATTCTCAGCATGGACACAGGGAGCTTCTGATTCCTGACACACAATAGGGGACTTTGATTTTTGGCACATGCTGCTGGGTTCCCTGATTCTAGGTGCACACACAAGGCCACACTAAGCGCCTGTGACTCTAACTCAGGGCGAGCTCGGCTCCCACCAACCCACAGAAACTACATATCTTGATATCAGAGCTCTTCAGTGCCACTTGGGGAGTGCAAAACTCCCACTGCACACGATTCAGGCCCCCACAACTCGACATCTAAACCCTCTAGTGATAGTCAGAATTGGGAGACAATGAAGGAATCCCCAGAAAAAAGAAAAGGAAAAATCACCAAGTAAGGAAATAAGTAAAAGAAGCATGCACCATGACAGAAAAAGAATTCAGAGTAATGATCATACACTTCATACACCGGATAGACAAAAAAATCAACAACCCATGCAAAAATCAGGAAGAAATGAAAAATGATACAGCTACAATCAAAAACACCATGGAAGGTTTCGACAGTAGACTAGAAGAAGCAGAGAACCAAATCAGTGATTTAGAAGATCACATACAGAAACAAGCCCAATCTGAACAGCAACTAGAAAAAAAAATTAAAAAGCAGGAGGAGAGCCTAAGGGAGCTTTGGGACAATGCAAAACAAAATAACATATGTATAATAGGGCTGCCAGAAGGGCAAGAAGAGCAGCAAGGATAAGAAATTTTATTTGAGCCGAAATCAGTTTGGCTCAGTGGATAGAGCTTCGGCCTGTGGACTGAAAGGTCCCAGGTTTGATTCCAGTCAAGGTCATGTACCTTGGTTGTGGGCATATCTCCAGTGGGGGGTGTGCAGGAGGCAGCTGATCGATGTCTCTCATCGATGTTTCTAACTTTCTATCCCTCTCCCTTCCTCTCTGTGAAAAATCAATAAAATATATATTTTTTTAAATTTTTATTTGAAGAAATAATGACAGAAAACTTTCCTGATATGGAGAAGAAAAAAGTTACTCAAGTATAGAGAGTTCCAAGTAAGATGAATCCCAAAAGACCCATCCCAAGACACACCATAATTACAATGGCAAATGTTATTGACAAAGAGAGAATCTTAAAGGCTGCAAGAGAGAGACAGAGAATTACCTACAAAGTATCCCCCATCATACTATCAAGTGATTTCTCAACAGAAAAAAACATCAAGCTAGCAAGGAATGGAAGGAGATATACAAAGTGATGCAAAGCAAAGGACTCAATCCAAGAATACTCTATCCAGCAAGACTATCAATCAAAATTGAAGGGGAAATCAGGAGCTTCACAGACAAAAAAAAAAAGGCTAAGGGAGTTTATCACTACCAAGCCAGCAATGCAAGAAATGCTAAAGGGAATGCTGTAAAAAGAAGAAACAAAAAGGTAAGAAAGAACATGGCCTCAAAAAATAAATACATAAAAATGACTATAAACAAGTACCTTATTTTAAAAAAAATGAACCTTATATATGCTGTCTACAAGAGACCCATCTCAGAACAAGGGACTCACACAGAATGAAAGTGAAGGAATGGAAAAATATCTTTCAGGAAAATGGAAATGAAAAAAAGCTGGGGTAGCAATACTTATATCTGACAAAATAGACCTCAAAGTAAAGGCCATAACAATAGATAAGAAAATAGATATGTTTAACCCTGTTAAACATATATGCACCCAAATGCAGGAGCACCCAAATAAATAAATTTCCTGGAAATTTATTCCTGGAAGTTTTGTTGTCTATCTCTCTCTTGAGAGATAGACAACAATACAATCATAGTAGAAGACTTTAATACACCACTGACATCACTGGATAAATCTTCTAGACAAAAAATCAGCAAAGAAACAACAATCCTAAATGACACACTAGATCAGATGCACTTAATTGACATCGTCAGAACATTTCATCTCAAAGCTGCAGAATATACATTTTTCTCACGTGCACATGGGACATTTTCAAAAATAGACCACGTACTGGATCACAAGCAAAGTCTTCCCAAATTCAAGAAGATTGAAATCACACCGAGAATCTTTTCAGATCACAATGTCATAATATTAGAAATAAACTATAGAAACCAAGATGGTGGCATACGTTATATACCTATATGTGCTGCTTCTTACAGCCACACCAAAACTACAACTAAAAGACAAAATGACTATCCCCCAGAATCATGGAAAAGCTGGAGGAGTGGAAGTTCTACAACTGGAAGGAAAGAAAAAAGTGCATTGAGATCTGGTAGGACATGCAGAGGCTCAGAAAAACAGAGGTACAAAAATACATGCGAATTGGGATGATGTGTGCTCTTTTTTTTCAATTGGGAGGGAGTGACAAGTTCCCTCTAGTTTCTGGCAAGATTCTGGAAACCCAGACTCATACATGGAGAAACTGCACTGTCAGACATGGGTTTGGAAAGAGAGGGTGGCCTTCTCACAGAGGTGTGCACAGGAATCATTGTTTACTGCGTTGGGGCGTGGCACGCAGGACACAGAACAGAACATAGCAGACTGGCGCCCATCTCTGTTTGAACATTCCCTAGCCTAGTGATTCCCTGAGACCCCGTCCTGCCCAATTTATAAACCCACAGAGTTGTGTGCAGTGGCTTTTGCATATGAATGGCCTGCCCTCTCGCAGCTTAATCTAACAATTTGCAACTGGGTCAGACAACTCCAAAACTTCCAAACTACAAGCAAAGAGGAAAAATCTGCAAATCTCCCTGTAGCTCCTGCTAGGTGGCCTCAGACATTAGCTGACATGCACCTCCTTGGACATCCAGGAACCAGTGTACTTAGAGGTCAGTGTGAGATGACACCAGATTTCAACTCCTCACACTCAAGAAGCAGACTCAGTGAGCACCAAAGTCTCACTGAAGCAAGACCTGCTTCATAGGGGTGTCTCCAGCACAGCAGTTCTTCATTTATAGTCACAGAGGGTCATCCCAGCCAATTGGATTGGAAGTCAATTCCTCTCAGTGTACCAATAGCAATCAAGGCTTAACTGAACATTTTTTCTACCTGTTGAAAGAAATGGACTTACAAGTCCAGGAAGCATATAGAACCCCAAACAAAAGGAATCCAAAGAGGACCACACCAAGACACATCATAATTAAAATGCCAAGGGAAAAAGACAAAGAGAGAAAGCAGCAAGAGAAAACAGTTAGTTACCTACAAGGGAGTACCCATACGACTGTCAGCTGATTTCTCAACAGAAACTATGCAGGCCAGAAGGGAGTGTCAGGAAATATTCAAAGTGTGAATAGCAAGAACCTACAACCAAGATTATTCTACCCAGCAAAGCTATCATTCAGAATTGAAGGTCAGATAAAGAACTTCACAGACAAGAAAAAGCTAAAGGAGTTCATCCCCACCAAACCAGGATTATATGAAATGCTGAAGCGTATTCTTTAGGCAGAGGAAAAGGTAAAGATAAAAATTATAAACAACAAAGTGATAACAAATACATACTTATCCACAAGTGAATCTAAAAATAAAGTGAATAAAAAATCTGATGAACAGAATAAACTGGTGAATATAATAGAATCAGGGAATTAGAAAGGGAATGGAATGACAATTTTCAGGGGAAGGGGTTGTGAGGGGAGTGGGAAGAGATTGGATAAAAATCTTACACCTATGGATGAGGACAGTGGCAGGAGGTAAGGGCATGGGGTGGGGGTGGGGAATCAGGTGGAGGGGAGCTATGGAGGGGAAAAAAGAGGAACATTTGTGATAAACTGAACAATAGAGATTTATTTAAAAAAAAGAAATAAATTACAATAAAAGCAATCCAAAACACTCAAACACTTGGAAGCTGAATAGCATATTATTAAATATTGATTGGGTTACCAATGAGATCAAAGAAGATATTAAAAACATTCTGGAAACTAATGACAATAAAAACACAACAATGCAAAACCTATGGGACACAAAGAAAGCAGTCCTGTGAGGGAATATTATAGCTCTACAGGCCTCCCTCAAAAAAAAAAAAAAAGAAAAAGAAAAAATGATAATAAATTATCTAAAGCTACAATTCAAAGAATTAGAAAGAGAGCAACAAGAAAAGCCCAGAGTGAACAGAAGGAAGGAGTTAATAAAGATTGGAGCAGAAATAAATGACATAGGAGAATCCAAGATGGTGGCATAGATAAACACCTACACTGCTGCCTCGCACAACAATTTCAAAACTACAACTAAAAGACAGAACGGACATCATCCAGAACCACAGGAAAGCTGGCTGAGTGGAAGTTCTACAGCTAGAAGGAAAGAGAGGGGCTCACAGAAACCCAGAGGAGCTGCAAAAAGCCGAGGTACGGAGACGCGCACGCGGAGAGAGTGGGTGCCGGAGTACCTGGCTGGCTTTCTCTGGCGAGAGGGAAACGGAGACTCCCAACGGCATTGAACCCCTTCTCTTATGACACTAAACCCCAGATCCAGCTGAAACTCATACAGGGTGAGTTTGGACTGTGAAAAGGGAGAAGTGCCAGAAATGTAGGGGAGTCGCAAAAGATCAGAGGGCTGGTGGTGGCATGCATGGCACTGCGCGAAGGACAGATTGCTGATTGTGCCACTGACTTTCTCGAGTGGGCGGGAGACAGACCCTCCCAACTGTGCCACTTCTGACTCTACTAAGTCCCAGTTTCGGGTGAAACCCTGGGACCTAGACTCCTGTGGTCCTGGTGCGCAGGGGACCTGGAAAGGCAGCGGTTAGAGGCACTGCGGGTGCAAGTGCGGGCACAAGGACCGCTCCAGCCATTACCCAGCCACGTGAGACTCAGGGGCCATGGAGGGCGGGGCCGACTGCAAGGCAAGGCGGTCCCTTAAGCCCTGAGACTCCACCCCTCCCAAGCTCAACAGAGGCTTCTGCGGCTTTGCACGCCTGGTTTCACAAGGCTGAATTCAACACTGAAGTTTCCCCGACATAGGGAAAATGCCGAGCAAGGGAAGGGAGTACAAACAAAAGAAATGGAGGAAAAAAAACGACTGGATATAGAGTTCAAAACCACGCTTATAAGGTTTTCAAGAATATGCTAGAAAAGATGGATAAATTTATCAAGTCCCAAGAGGAGATGAAAAAGGACATACTAGAGATGCAAAAGAGCCAACTAGAGATGGTAAAAGTCCAACTAAAGATGAAAAAGGACCAACTAAAAATTAAACATTCACTGACTGAAATAAAAAATATTATACAGAGTCCTAACAGCAGACTAGAGAAAGGCAAGAATCAAGTCAAAAATTTGAAATATAAAGAAGCAGAAAACACTCAACTGGAAAAGCAAGAAGAAAAGAATCCAAAAATGTGAAGATAATGTAAGGAGACTCTGGGACAGCTTCAAACGTACCAACATCAGAATTGTGGGAGTGCCAGAAGAGAGAGAGCAAGATACTGAAAACCTATTTAAAGAAATAATGACTGAAAACTTCCCACATCTGGTGAAAGAAATAGACTTACACGTCCATGAAGGACGCAGAACCCCATATAAAAGGAATCCAAAGAGGACCATACCAAGACACATCATAATTAAAATACCAAGAGCAAAAGACAAAGAGAGAATATTAAAAGCAGCAAGAGAAAAACAGTTAATTACCTACAAGGGAGCACCCATACGACTGTCAGCTGATTTCTCAACAGAAACGATGCAGGCCAGATGGGAGTGGCAAGAAATATTCAAAGTGATGAATAGCAAGAACCTACAACCAAGAATAATCTATCCAGCAAAGCTATCATTCAGAATTGAAGGGCAGATAAAGAGCTTCACAGAGAAGAAAAAGCTAAAGGAGTTCATCAACTCCAAACCAGTATTATATGAAATGCTGAAAGGTACTCTTTAAGAAGACGAAGAAGAAAAAGATTAAAGTCAAAAAATTATGAACAACAAATACGTATCTATCAACAAGTGAATCTAAAAATTAAGTGAATTAAAAATTTGATCAACAGAAAAAACTGGTGAATATACTAGAATCAGGAGCATTGAAAGGGAGTGGACTGATAATTCTCAGGGGGAAAGAGGTGAGGGGTATACAGGGAGAGACTGGACAAAAATCATACACCTATGGATGAGGTCAACGGGAGGGAGGGAAGGGTGGAAGCTGGGTGGAGGGGTGCTATGGAGGGGAAAAAAGAAAAACAAATGTAATAATATGAATAATAAAGATTTAATTAAAAAAAGAAACTAAAAAATAAAGTTATTGGTACAGAGGTTTACATTAGCAATGTTTATGTAATAGCAAAAAACCTAATTAAACCTTCTTCCTTGCATGCAGGAAGAAGCCAATTGATAAAAAAAAAAAAAGGAAGAAAGAAAGAAAGAAATGACATAGAGACCAAAAAAAAAAAAATACAAAAGATCAATGAAACCAAGAGCTGGTTCTTTGAAAGGATAAATAAGATTGATGAACCACTAGCCAGGCTCACCAAGAAGCAAAGAGAGTGGACCCAAATAAACAAACTCAGAAATGATAGATGCAAAATAACAACAGACCCCACAGAAATACAAAGGATTGTTTAAAAAATATTATGAACAGCTCTATTCCAACAAATTAGACAACCTGCAGGAAATGAACATATTCCTAGAAAAATACAACCTTCTGAAAATCAATCAGGAAGATTCTAAAAATCTAAATAGGCCAATAACTATGGAAGAAATTGAAGCAGTCATCAGAAAGCTTCCAGCAAACAAAAGCTCGAGCCCAGACAGCTTCATAGGAGAGTTATACCAAACATTCAGGGAAAAACTAAATCCTATCCCCCTCAGACCATTCCAAAAAATTCAAGAGGAAGGAACACTTCCAAACTCATTCTAAGAAGCCAGCATCACCCTAATACCAAAACCAAATAAAGACATGATGAAAGAGAATTACAGGCCAATATCCCTCATGAATATAGATGCCAAAATCCTCAACAAAATTCTAGCAAATCGGATCCAGCAGTACATCAGAAAGTTCATACACCATGACCAAGCAGGATTTATCCCAGGGATGCAAGGATGGTACAATATCTGCAAATCAATAAATGTGATACATCACATAAACAAATTGAAGGAGAAAAATCATGTAGTCATATCAGTTGACGCAGGAAAAGCATTTGACAAAATCTAACACTCTTTCTTGATAAAAACTCTTCTCTTAGCAAGGTGGGAATAGAAGGACCATACGTCAATATCATAAAAGCCATATATGATAAGCCCATAGCCAGCATCACACTCAATGGGCAAAAACTAAACCCATTTCCCCTAAGAACAGGAACAAGATAGGGATGCCCTCTCTCACCACTCCTGTTTGACATAGTACTGGAAGTATTAGCCATTGCAATTAGACAAGAAGAAGAAATAGAAGGCATCCAAATTGGAAAAGAAGTAAAACACAGACAACATGATACTGTACTTAGAAAACCCTAAAGACTCCATCAAAAACTATTAGACTTAGATTTAAGAAATGAATTCGGCTTAATAAATGATACAAAATTAACGCCAAGAAATCTATGGCATTTCTATACACAATAGCGAACTTACAGAAAGAGAGACTAAAAAAGGAATCCCATAGGGGGGAAAATGGCAGTGGAATAGATGGACGTGTCCCGAGCCTTGTCCCTGATCAGACAGAGAGAACAGATAAGGGTCGCATTGGGAGTGTTTGTTGGCAAGTTAAGAGACAGCTATACTCCAGGAGAAGGTGGGGAACTGCTGGACGGGGCTCCTCTGACTGGACAGCCCCCACTGCTGCTGGGTTTTTCTCCCAGAGCCACCAGCTTGGACGCAGAGACTATGCCATCTTGAAGGGGAAAGTGGATGTTTATGGAAGCCTGAAAATCTACAGCTGCGGCACCCACCCAACAGCTGTGAGCCCCAGAATACCGGTCCCCAATTGGCACAAACACTCGGATTCAGAAGAGCTCTACATGCCATACAGAAAGGTCAGATTTCGCATGGGATAAGGTGAGGTTTCTGGTCTCACAGTACAGAGAAAGGCATGCACTGTGGGAGCTAGAGTACTGGGAGTACTCTGCACCTAGAGAAATCCATGGCTGTTGGACCTGGTGTGATCTGTGAATGTGGAAGAGGGTCCTCAGAGCTGATAACAGAGGTGATCTCTAATAAGCAACCCATTTTGATCTGACGCAGAAGAACAGCCTGGGAGTTATTAAAATGTGCTAGCTGCTTGGATAAGAGTGGGGAAGGGAGACTGTGCAGACTTGCACTCTTTCCTCTTCAGATCCCTGCTTCTGATTGCTAAGCCCAATACATAGGATTACCCAGTTAGGGACACCCTGGGAGACTGCAGAAGAAAGTTGTTATTCTGGAACCTGGTGATCAGAGCAGGAAGTAACCATCAGAGAACCAGCTCTGGGGCGGCCCACTCCCACAAACCAGTATTGAGTGCCATAGGGAAAGCAGGATCTAAGCACAGGCTAGAGAGGAACTTAGTCTCAAAGGTCAGTCCTAAAACACTGCCACCCAGGGGCTGACTCACAAATTGACTCTTGTGTAAGTACAAATAAAAGAATAAAAAGATTAAGACACATTGCCTGCTTAAAAACCAGGACTGGCTTACAACACTGAACACCAGTGGAACACAGGGAACTGCATTACTGTCCTGACTGGGAAACAGGCGAGCCAAACAGTACAATAGAGGAAGTGAATGATCTTCACTACTGCACATTCTATTTTTTAATTTTTAATTTTTTTTATTTTTTCATGTTTTACTTAAGAAACTATTTTTTCTATTTTCCTCACTTGATTTTACCTTTTTAATTATCTTTTAACTTAATAAATCTTTATTGTTCAGCTTATTACATTTCTTTTTCCCCCCATAGCTCCTCTCCACTCACTCCCACCCCTCCAGGGAGCGTAGCTGCCCCCACAATGTCCTCATCCATAGGTGTATGATTATTGTCCGGTCTCTCCCTGTACCCCCTCACCCCTTTCCCGATTCTATTATATTCACCAGTTTATTCTATTCATCAGATTCACTTTTTAGATTCACTTGTTGATAGATACGTATTTGTTGTTCATGGTTTTTATCTTTACCTTTTACTTCTTCTTCTTCCTAAACAGTACCTTTCAGCATTTCATATAATACTGGTTTGGTGTTGATGAACTCCTTTAGCTTTTTCTTATCTGTGAAGCTCTTTTATCTGCCCTTCAGTTCTGAATGATAGCTTTGCTGGGTAGAGTATTCTTGGTTGTAGGTTCTTGCTATTCATCACTTTGAATATTTCTGGCCATTCCCGTCTGGCCTGCATCATTTCTGTTGAGAAATCAACTGACAATCATATGAGTGCTCCCTTGCAGGTAACTAACTGTTTTTCTCTTGCTGCTTTTAATATTCTCTCTTTGTCTTTTGCTCTTGCTATTTTAATTATGATGTGTCTTAGTGTGGTCCTCTTTGGGTTCCTTTTGTTGGGGTTCTATGTACTTCCTGTACTTGTAAGTCTATTTCTTTCACCAGGTGGGGGAAGTTTTCAGTCATTATTTCTTCAAATAGGTTTTCAGTATCTTGCTCTCTCTCTCTCTTCTTCTGGCACCCCCACAATTCTGATGTTGGTATGCTTGAAGTTGTCCCACTATCTTCATATTTTTGGATTCTTTTTTCTTTTCCAGTTGAGTATTTTCTGCTTCTTTGTATTTCAAATTTTTTACTTGATTCTTGTGTTCCTCTATTGTGCAGTTAGGTCTCTGTATAATATTTTTTATTTCAGTCAGTGTATGTGTAATTTCTAGTTGGTTCTTTTTCATCTTCTCTTGGGTCTCGTTAAATTTATTCATCTTTTTCTAGGAAATTCTTGAAAAACCTGTAAGTGTGGTTTTGAACTCTCTATCCAGTCATTTGTTTTTCTCCATTTCTTTTGTTTGTGGTCTGTTCCTTTGTTTCTGCATTTTCACTATGCTAGGAGAGCTTCTGTTCTGGAATCAGCCTTATGATGCATGACTTGCAAAACTTCAAAAGCCTCTCTGTTCAGATTGGGTGTGGTGGAATCTCAGGGCTGAGCAGAGACAACCTTGGCTTCCAGTAAGTCCCACCCTACACAGCCCCTGGGTCTCAAATGTCTCTCAGTAGTTGATAATCGCCGTGGTCCTTTCTGTGCACACACTTGGGTGCTCCAGACCTCTGCCCTTCCAGTTCCCTTGTGCTCCTAGCTTCTTGGGATATATTCCTAGAAGCGGTATTACTGGGTCAAATAGCAGTTTCATTTTTAGTTTTTTGAGGAAATTCCATACTGTTCTCCACAGTGGCTGCAGCTGTCTGCATTCCTACCAGCAGTGCACAAGGGTTCCTTTATTTCTGCATCCTTGCCAGCACTTGTCATTTGTTGATGATAGCCATTCTGACAGGTGTGCGATGGTACTGCACTGTCATTTTTATTTGCATCTTTTGCATGATTAGTGATTTGAGCATCTATACAAATAATAAAAGAATAGGCAAATTGTCTGGGATGCCATCACAATAATAGTAACAACCGAACAGCAGGCTACCTGGGGTGACAAGGCAGGCAGGGTGGGTAGTGAGGGACGACCAAACAATTGAACAGCAGGCTGTATGGGGCAACCAAGTCAGCAGGGGGTTAGGAGGGACAATCAAACAACTGCATAACAGGCTGCATGAGGCGACCAGGCTGGCAGGGGGGGTAGTGAGGGATGATCAAACAACTGAATAGCAGGCTGCATGGAATGACCAGGTCAGCAGAGGGGAAGTTGGGGGTGACCAAGCCAGCAGGGGGACAGTTGGGAGTGATCAGGCCAGCAGGGGAGGCAGTTAGGGGTGATCAGATAGGCAGGCCAGTGAGTAGTTAGGAGCCAGTGGTCCCAGATTGTGAAAGGGATGTCAGAATCAGGCCTAAGCTGGCAGTCGGACATCCCCCAAGGGGTCCCTGATTGAAGACAGTGCAGGCTGGGCTGAGGGCACCCCCTCCTGTGCACAAATTTTGTGCACTGGGCATCTAGTGTTTCCATATGTCTCTTGGCCTTCTGCATGTCCTCTTTTGAAATGTATGTATTTATATTTATTAGATTGTTTTTTTTATTAGATTGTTTATCTTCCTTTTGTTAAGTTGTATGAGTTTCCTATAAATGTTGGAGAGTAAACCTTTATCAGTGATAATATTTGCAAATATGTTCTCCCATGCACTGGGCTTTCTTATTGTTTTGTTGACAGTTTCTTTTGCTGTGTAGAAGCTTTTTATTTTGATGTAGTCCCATTTGTTTATTTTCTCTTCAGTTTCTATTGTCCTAGGAGTTGTATCAGTGAATATATTGCTTTGGCATATGTCTGAGATTTTTCTGCCTGTGGGTTCCTCTAAGATTTATGGTTTCCCATCTTATGTTTAAGTCATTTATCCATTTTGAGTTTATTTTTGTGGCTGCCATAAGTTGGTAGTCTAATATCATTTTTTGCATGTATCTGTCCAATTTTCCCAACACCATTTATTGAAGAGTCTGTCTTGACTCCATTGTATGCTCTTGCCTCCTTTGTCAAATATTAACTGGGCATAATGGTTTAGGCCAATTTCTGGGTTCTCTAACTTATTCCATTGGTCTATATGTCTGTTCTTGTGTCAGTACCAGGCAGTTTTAAGAATAGTGGCTTTTTAATATAGCTTGATATCTGGTATTGAAATTTTTCCTACTTTGTTCTTCTTTCTCAGGATTGCTTCAGCTATTCAGGGTCTTTTTTAAATTCTAGATGAATTTTAGAAAGTTCATTTTAGGTCTGTGAAATATGCCATTGGTATTTTAATGGGGAATTCATTGAATCTATAGATTGTTTTGGGTAGTATGGACATTTTAATAATTTTGATTCTACCAATCCATGAACATGGTATGTTCTTCCATTTATGTCTTCCTCTATCTCTTTTTTCAGTGTCCTATAGTTTCTTGAGTACAGATCTTTTACCTCCTTAATTAAGTTTATTCCTAGATATCTTAATCCTTTTTTGGTACAATAGTAAATAGGATTAAAAAAAAACTCTTTGTAAATTCACTATTGGTGTTTAAAAATGCCATAGATTTCTGGGCATTAATTTTATATCCGGTTACATTGCCAAATTCATTTATTAACTCTAATAATTTTTTGGTGGAGTATTTAGGGTTTTCTATGTACAGTATCATGTCATCTGTGAATAATGACAGTTTTACTAAAAAGACAAATCTTAATGTAGACATTTAAAGACCTGTATTTCTGTCTCTGTAACACACTGGGGCTCAAACAACATTATTTGGGACCCTATCTGAGTGTGAAACAGGAAGAGTGAGAGAAATTATTACCTATTCTACCGATTGCTTTTTCACCCAGGAGACTCTGGGTATAGCGTGGGAAAGAGCCAGAGCACCCAGGAGAAGATGGGAGGCACAAACTGGGAGTCTTCAGTGAGGATACAGCAAAGCATTGAAGGGCAGCAGTGTGTATTGCTCCCATCTGAGCAGTGGCCAACCCTGGCAGTAGCTGCCTTCCCAGGCAGCATCACAGGAGGCAGTTTGACAGGTCAGCAGCACATCTTGATAGAAAACTGTGGATAATGTGTGGATAATAAAATTGGTCCATGAAGCTACCAGGAATATTGAGAGAAGGGGATTTTCAGAGGGCTGGAGCCCCTATGTTTGCAGGTGAACCCTAAAAAGCCAGCAAAAATTTCTGTAATACAGTCATTCCCAATAACAAAACCATCAGTAGACTTGAAATCATGGACATCCCCAAGGTAGCAGCCCCTGGACCGTGATGTTCCCTATTGTTACTCACTATGCATGTTTCAATGTTGAAAGGTTCCTTTTACTTCACAAGTCATTGAGCAAACATTCAACTACGAATTCTCCAACACCCCAATATGCCAACAGAGTTTGAGCAGAGCCATTTTTAACATCACTGTACCAGAGTAAGAGTTGGGGAGCAAACCTCTGGAACAGGTAATTCCTCTGCTTAAAAGCTGGTGCCTCTGCATTATCCAAAAAGAGCCTTCTCTGTGTTTTCCCTTGTCTCCAGAGACAGAGAACCTTTAACTCTTCCTCTGGCAAATAGATTGTTCAGAGTCCCTTATGCCTTCCAAGAAACCAGGAACAGGTGGTAGCTGGGCAAGTGATAGACCTAGATTCTCCATATCCTTTGCCACTGAAGAGCCTTGCAAAGATGGTTGCCAGATTACTTAGTGAACTTACAGCTACAAATCTTAAGGTGTCTCTTGCCATAGGCAACACTCTATCTTCCCACAAAACAAGTGACAGGTGCTCTCTTTGCATCTTTAATCTGTGGGAATGCAGCTATGTGAGTAGGGAGAAAAATTGATTGTCCCTAATCCTGAATTCATTTTAAAGATGACTACTCAAAGGTTTAGAAGCTGAATCCTTTAGAATTTCCCAAGATGGAAAAGATTTTTCAGTCTCCTGTTTTAGGGGAGAGAAAATAATCCACAATCTAACTAAATGACAAGTAAGTCAAATGAAACTTAAGGCAACGGCAACCTTATTTACTCTTCTTTCCACTGCTGTCCAGAGGCTGCAAGCAACTTAATCAACTGCAACTATAGAGCCTTCATCAGATTTGTTGAGGTTCTTAGGGAGAAAGCTAAGAAATTTATGAAACAAAGGAGGCTAAAGACTTGATTTCCTCCTTCCCTATCCACTACTTCTGAGTTGGGGGAAGTATTGAACATATCTACAGCAAGAGTGATGAGGTAGCTTTTGGTAAGATTTTGCCAGTGTATTCATCCCTTGGCTGTGGTATAGCACTCTGGGCTACAGACCCACGAACAGTGAAGAGGAGAACAGTAGTCTCTGGGCTTCGAGTACCAATCCTCTTCTCAGCCTGTAATGGTGAATTTCAAGCTTCAGATGGCTATAGATGCTGTCTTGGTGGCCTTCAAGTCATGGATTCCTCTTCTTACTTCTGGTCACTGGTTGTCTTAGCTCAAACTGCCATAACAAGCTACAATGGGTTCAGTGGCTTAAACACCCAAAATTTATTTCTGAGCTTTCCTCCCATAGAACCAGCAAGTGGTGCCATAGAGGAGTCTCCATTAACCTGGCTCACACTGTTCATTCACCTAGCCCTGGTGATTCTTTGAGACCCTGCCCGACCCAACATCCAGACCCACCCAAGCCATTTCCAGTGACATTCCCATACAAATGGCCTCTCTGGCCTCATGCTTTGGAATTTGCTAAAAATATTTCAAATAAGCAGCAGCTGGCCTCTTCATATGTCATATCTTTTGCTAAATAGCCCCAGGCCTGGCACTAGCAGCAGCTGTTCTTGGTACACAGCTTGGTCTCTCCTGGGCACCTCCAAGCCAGCACAAGTAGCAACCATGTAGGTCCTCTGTAGCTTCTACTGGTTAGCCTCAGGTAGGGCACACCAGAGGCTGACCTTGCACCTATTGTGAGGCTTCAGAGTCCATGCACCCAGTAGACAGCTTCAGACCACACCAGATTTCAATTGTACACATCCACAAGCAACACACTCAAGAAGCAGACTCAGTGAGTACCAAAGCTCCCAATAAAGCAAGTCCTGCTCCATACAGTCAATGCTTGCACAGCAACACTTCCATTGTAGTCCCAGGTGGTCCTCACAGTGGATTGGTTTGAGGTCAGTTCCTCCCAGTGATGCAAGCAGCAATCAAGGTTTAACTGTAATAGGACAGTGCACACAGCCCACACAAAGGGGGCAACTGGAACGTCCAGGTAGATCAAGTTACTGTGGAGACTGTACTATTGGGCCCTACAGGACACCTACTACTCAAGGCCACTCGACTAAGTAGCAGATCTACCTAATACATAGAAATAAACATAGAGAAGCAGCCAAAATGCAGAGGCAAAGAAACAAATAAAAGAACAGGAGAAATCTCCAGGAAAAGAACTCAATAAAATGGAGGCAAACAAACTATCAGATACAGAGTTCAAAACACTGATTATAGGGATGCTTAAGGAACATTCCTATATGAAAAATGATATAGAAACCATGAAAAAGAACAAGTTAAAGTGAAGGATATCCTGAAACCTATATATTTTATTAACCAATTTCACCTCAATAAACTCACTTTTTAAAAAATAAAGGACATATTAATTAAAATGAAGAATAATTTATAGAGAATAACAGTAGATTATAAGATGCCAATAATTAAGTCGATGATTTGAAATATAAGGAAGCAACAAACATCCAATCAGAATAGCAAAAAGAAAAATAATCCAAAAATTGAAGATAATGTAAGGAGTCTCTTGGACAACTTCAAGGGTACCAACATTCAGATCATGGAGGTCAGAAGGAGAAAAAAGAAAGCAAGAAATTGAAAACGTACTTGAAAAAATAATGACAAAAGATTTTCCTAACTTGGTGAAAGAAATAGATATATAAGTCTAAGAAGCACAGAGAGGTTGAAATAAGATTAACCCAAGGAGGTCCAGGCCAAGACACATCATAATTAAACTGCCAAAAATTAAAGACAAAAAGAGAATATTAGAAGCAGCAAGAGAAAAGCAGTTGCCTATAAGGAAGCACAAATATGAATTTCAGCTGAGCCTTGTCCAGGTAGCTCAGTTGGTTAGAGCATGGTCCCAATATGCCAAGGTTACAGGTTCAATCCCTGACTAAGGTACATATAAGAATCAATTTATTTATGACTGCATAAATAAATTAAACAAAAATTGTTGTTTCTCTCTCCTATTCTCTCTGTCTCTAAAATCATTCAATAAATAAAAATTTACAAAACAGCCAAAACTGGTTTGGCTCAGTGGATAGAGCGTCGGCCTGCGGACTGAAAGGTCCTGGGTTTGATTCCGGTCAAGGGCATGTACCTTGGTTGCAGGCACATCCCCAGTAGGGGGCGTGCAGAAGGCAGCCGATTGATGTCTCTGTCTCTCCCATCAATGTTACTAACTCTCTATCCCTCTCCCTTCCTCTTTGTAAAAAATCAATAAAATATTTTTTTAAAAATTTACAAAACAGAGGAGAAACCAAGATGGTGGCATAGGTGAACACCTAAACTGCTGCCTCACACAACAATTTCAAAACTACAATTAAAAGGCAGAACGGACACCAACCAGAACCACAGGAAATCTGGCTGAGTGGAAATTCTACAACTAGAAGTAAACAGAAGGGCTCACAAAAACTCAGAGGAGCTATAAAAAGCTGAGGTACGGAGACACGTGCATGGAGAGGATGGGTGGCGGGGGGGTCTGGTTGGCTTCCTCTAGTGCAGTGGTTCTCAACCTTCCCAATGCCGCGACCCTTTAAGACAGCTCCTCATGTGGTGGTGACCCCCAACCATAAAATTATTTCCGTTGCTACTTCATAACTGTAATTTTGCTACTGTTATGAACTGTAATGTAAATATCTGATATGCAGGATGTATTTTCATTGTTACAAATTGAACATAATTAAAGCATAGTGATTAATCACAAAAACAATATGTAATTATATATTGTGAAATATTTATTTCTAATTACAAATAAATGAAATTTTGTCTTGAATCATGGTGTAGCATGGGTAACAGTCTTCATATGACAACAGTAAACTACATTGCTACACTTTGCTACACCGAGGAGCGGTCTGTTGGTTCCTAAGACCATGGGAAATATGTGTTTTTTGATGGTCTTAGGGGACCCCTGTGAAAGGGTCGTTCGACCCCCAAAGGGGTTGCAACCCACAGGTTAAGAACCACTGCTCTAGCGGGAGGGAGATGGAAACTCCCAACTGCACTGAACCCCACTTCTGGGTGAGACTCATATGGGGGGAGTCTGGACTGTTGTGAAAAGGGAGGAGTGCACAGAAACTTAGGGGAACCGCAAAAGGCAGAAGTCTGGAGGCGCGCAAAGAGGACTGACTGCTGATTGTGCCTGGCCCAGGCTTTCTCTAGTGGGAGGAAAACAGAATATCTCAACAACACTGAAATCCAGGTCCGACAGTACCCAGTTTTGGGCAAGACCCTGGGGACCCAGACTCATACGGGAGCGCACAGAAACTTAGGGGAGCCGGAAAGGCAGAGGTCTGGAGGCACCGGTGCATGTGCACAGAGAGGGCTGCAGTGATTTCCAAAGGGCACTGAGACCCAGGAGAAGCCATGTAGGGCAGAGCTAACAGGAAGCCAAGGCTGTCTGCTCAGCCCTGAGACTCCACTACAACCAAGACCAACACAGAGGCTATTGCAATCTTGCAAGTCTTAAGGCTGAGTCCAGCACAGAAGTTCTCTGGGCACAGACACAGCTGATCCTCACAACCAGTTGGCTTGGAGGTCAATTCCCCTCAGTGATACCAACAACAATCAAGACTTAACTACAAGACTGTACACACAGTCCACAAAGGGGTGTACCAAAAATGTCCACCTCAGGTAATTGGGAGGTGGAGCTACCAAGCCATATAGCACCCCTAGCACACAAAGCTACTCTACCAACTCAGGGAAGCAGTGAAAATGTGGAGACAAAGGGACAGATCACAAACAAATGAAATGGAGAAAAACAAATGACTGGATATAGAGTTCAAAACCACGGTTATAAGGTTTTTCAAGAATTTCCTAGAAAAGATGGATAAATTTAGCAAGATCCAAGAGGAGATGAAAAAGGACCAATAAAAATAAAACATACACTGACTGAAATAAAAAATATTATACAGAGACTTAACAGCAGACTAGAGGATCTCAAGAATCAAGTCAAAGATTTGAAACACAAAGAAGCAGAAAACACTCAACTGGAAAAGAAAAAAGAATCCAAAAATGTGAAGATAGTGTAAGGAGCCTCTAGGACAACTTCAAGCATACCAACGTCAGAATTATGGGGGTGCCAGAAGAAGAGAGAGAGCAAGATACTGAAAAACTATTTGAAGAAATAATGATTGCAAACTTCCCCCAAATGGTGAAAGAAATAGACTTACAGCCAAAACCAGTTTGGCTCAGTGGATAGAGCGTCAGCCTGGGGACTGAAAAGTCCAAGGTTCGATTCCGGTCAAGGGCATGTACATTGGTTGCGGGCACATCCCCAGTAGGGGGCGTGCAGGAGGCGGCTGATCAATCTCTCTCTCATCAATGTTTCTGGCTTTCTATTCCTTTCCCTTCCTCTCTGTGAAAAATCAATAAAATATATTTTTTAAAAAAACTGTTTTTTAAAAAAGAAAAAGAAATAGACTGACAAATACAGGAAGTGCACAGAACCCCAAACAAAAGGAATCCACAGGGGACCACAGCAAGACACATCATAATTAAAATGCCAAGAGCAAAATACAAAGAGAATTTTTTAAAATATATTTTATTGATTTTTTACAGAGAGGAAGGGAGAGGGACAGAGAGTTAGAAACATCGATGAGAGAGAGACATCGATCAGCTGCCTCCTGCACACCCGCTATTGGAGATGTGCCCACAACCAAGGCACATGCCCTTGACCAGAATAGAACCCCGGACCTTTCAGTCCGCAGGCCGACGCTCTATCCACTGAGCCAAACCAGTTTCAGCACAAAGAGAATATTAAAACCAGCAAGAGAAAAACAGTTAGTTACCTACAAGGGTAAGTACCTACGATTGTCAGCTGATTTCTCAACAGAAACGATGCAGGCCAGACAGGAGTGGCAAGAAATATTCAAAGTGATGAATAGCAATTACCTACAACCAGGATTACTCTACCCAGCAAAGCTATCATTCAGAACTGATGGTCAGATAAAGAGCTTCACAGAAAAGAAAAAGCTAAAAGAGTTCATCACCACCAAACCAGAATTATATGAAATGCTGTTGGGTATTCTTTAAGAAGAAGAAAAAGAAGAAAAAGGTAAAGATAAAAGTTATGAACAACGAAGTGACAACAAATACATATCTATCAACAAGTAAATCTAAAAATCAAGTCAATAAAAAATCTGGTGAACGGAATAAACTGGTGAATACAATAGAATCAGGGGCATAGAAAGGGAGTGGACTGATAATTCTCAGGGGAAAAGAGGTGAGGGGGAGTGCAAGGTGAGACTGGACAAAAATGATACACCTATGGATGAGGACAATGGTGGGGAGGTAAGGGCAGAGAGTGGGGTGGGAGCCAGGTGAAGGGGAGCTATTGGGGGGGGGGGGCGGAGAGAACAATTGTAATAATCTGAACAATAAAGATTTATTTTAAAAAAATTAAAAAAAAAACACAAATGCTCTCAGCTGATTTTTCAACAGTTTCCAGACCACAAGGAATTGGCAAGAAATATTCAAAATGATAAAGAGCAAGAATCCACAACCTAGATTACCCTACTCAGAAAAGCTACCATTGAGAAGTGAAGAACAGATAAGGACCTTCACAGACAAGAAAAAGCTAAAGGAGTGCATTACCACCAAACCAGTATTATATGAAATGTAATGTCTTCTTTAAGAAGAAAATAAGAAGAGCAAAACTAAAACAAAACACAATCACTTTTACTATTGCAACAACAACAACAAAAACATCAAAAAAAAGACTAGGATTAAACTTAACCAAGAAGGTAAAAGATCTGTACTCCAAAAACTATAGGACATTGAAAAAAGAAATAGACGAAGATACAAACAAGTGCAAGCATATTCCATGTTCATGGATTGGAAGAATTGGCATCATTAAAATGTCCATGCTACCCAAATCAATCAATAGGTTCAATACAATCCCCATTAAAATACCAATGGCATATTTCTTAGATCTAGAGCAAATAATCCAAACATTTATACAGAACTAAAAAAGACCCTGAATAGCTGAACCAATCTTAATAAAGGAGAGCAAAGTTGGAAGGATCACAATATCAGATATCAAACTATATTACAAAGAACAGGCATATAGATCTATAGAATGGAATAGAGATCCCAGAAATAAATCAATGTCTTTATAGTCAATTAATAGTTGGCAAAAGAGTAAAAACATACAATGGACTAAAGATAGTATATTCAATAAATGGTGTTGGGAAAATTGTACAGATGCATGCAAAAAAATAAAACTAGATCACCTTCTTATACCATACATAAGAATAAACTCAAAATGGATTAGAGACTCAAATGTTAAACTCAAAACAATAAGAATACTAGAAGAAAACAGAGGCAGTAAAATATATGGACATTTCCGGTAGCAATATTTTTCTGATATATTGCTTCAAGCAAGGGAAACAAAAGAAAAAAAATAAACAAATGGGAGCACATCAAACTGAATAGTTTTTGCACAATAAAAAAACCCATCAACATAATGAAAAGACAACCCACTGAACGGGAGAACATATTTGCTAATGATAGATTTGATAAGAGGTTAATATCCAAAATTTATAAAGAACTTATAAAACTCAACACCAAAAACAAACAAAGTTTAAAAATGAGCAAAAAACCTGAAGACATTTCTCCAAAGAGGACATACAGATGGCCAATAGACATATGAAAAGATAGATGTGCAAAGTCACTAATCATCAGAGAAATGCAAATTAAAAACACAATGAACTTTCACCTCACACCTGTCAGAATGGAATCATCAATAAAATTAACAAACAGAGGAATCGAAGATGGGAAAAGCAGATTGCAAGATAGTGTGTGAGTGAGAAAACAAAGGTAGAGTGTATGGTCACACAGTGAGTGAGTGTTGGTGAGTTGAGGGACAACTGTACTCCAGGAGACTGTGTGGGACTGTTGGATGGGGCTAACCTTGTTGTGGGGCAACCCGCAAGAGACAGAGGTCAAAATTTATGAGCCTTTATTAAGCTGGCCAGCGACTACAGTTGCAGCACTTCACCATGGCAAAGGCTGAACTGCAGTCTAGACCACAGGTGTTACAGCAAATTTATACTCAGAAACCACGAGAGGGAGTTAGGACTCTTACAGTGACAATCTAAAGTTTACAAAAGTTATTTCAGCTGTTTCCAAGAAACTCAGGGCACAGGTACAACACCTGGGCACACTTGGCCCGAGCATGAACCACCCTCTCCCCCCAAACTCCAACCAACCCATTGTTTAGTAATCTACTCCATCTTCCTCTGTCTTAACACACTCTGCTTCCTGGGGCAATAGAGGAGCTGTGCAATGTTTTCAGCCCAGAACATTATGTTTGCATCCTAAATGGGCAGCCCCCACTGCTGCTGGGTTCCCTCCTGGAGCGACTGGCTGGGACACAGAGACTGCGCCATCTTGAAGGAAAAGTGAATGTTATCAGGAGCCTGAAAAGCCTGGGGAATATACAACTACAGCACCCACTGAACCTGCGAAAACCAGTTCCCAAGTAGCGCAAGCACGTTGATTTAGAGGAGCCCTACACTCCACCACAGAAAGGTCAGATTTCGCCTGGGATAAGGTGAGGTCTGCCATCCCTGCAGAGAGAGAGAAACAAGCATGAGGGTACTGGAGACCTGGAGAAGTCTGCATCTAGAAAAATCCATGGCTGTTGAGGCTGGTGTGATCCGCGAATGTGGAAGGGGGTCCGCAGAGCTGCTAACAGAAGGGAACTCTAAAAAGCAATCCATTTTGATCTGGGCACAAAAGGACAGCCTAAAAAAATTTTAAAAGTGTGCTGGCTGCTTAGACCCAAGGGGAAAAAAGATTGCACAGACTTGTGCGCAGCTTCGGAGTTCACACACTTAACTCTGGCTCTTTTTTTTCTTCTTTCTCTTTAAATCCTTGCTTCTGATTACTAAGCCCAATACATAGGATCACCAATTGGGACACTCTAAGAGACTGCAAGGGAAAGTTGTTTTTCTGGAACCTGGGGATCAGAGTGGGGAATAACCATCAGAAAACCAGCTCTGTCTGGGGCAACATACTCCCCCAAACCAGTCCGGTATTAAGTGCCACAGGGAAAACAAAATCTAGTTAGAGAGGACTTATAGATCTGGAGGTCAATCCAGAAACACTGCCACCCAGGGGTTGAATCACAAATTGACTCTTGTGTAAACACAAATACACAGCCTGCTTAAAAAATCAGGACTGGCGTACAACACAGAGGAGTAGTGAAACACAGGTAACTTTAATACTGTCCTGATTAGGAAACAGGTGTGCCAAACAGAACAGTAGAGGAAGTGAATGACCTTCACTACTGCATATTTTTATTTTTATTTTTTCAGCTTTTACTTAAGAAACTATTTTTTCCTTTTTTCCTCACTTGATTGTACCTTATTTTTTAAAATAAGAGGAAGGGAGAGGGATAGAAAATTAGAAACATTGATGAGAGAGAGACATCTATCAGCTGCCTCCTGCATGCCCTCCACTGGAGATATGCCCGCAACCAAGGTACATGCTCTTGATCAGAATCGAACCCAGCACCTTTCAGTCCACAGGCCGACGCTCTATCCACTGAGCCAAACAGGTTTTGGCATTGTACCTTTTTAATTATTACATTTTTATTTGCAATTAGTATTATTACTTCTACTATTTTATTTTTTTAAGTGTAATTTTATTTTCTCTTTATTTTACTTTAGGATTAGTGTTCTACATTCTATTTTCATCTTTCCTTTAGCATCATTTTACTCTATTTTAACTTTACCTTTATGCCATCACTCTCTTCCTCACTTTCCCCCTTTTGTTGTTCTGTTTCTCTTACCCTATTCCTGCTTTAGATTTTCCCTACTCCTTCTTTTTACCACCACTTAAAATTTCACCCTACTTATATATCTAATTTCTAATCCCCTGCTCCAAGTCCATATGCACCTCTCTCCTCTCTTCATTATCCAAAATATTTTTTCTTTTTTTCTTTTTTTTTTTAAAGAGTGGCAAAGGACACACTTTTTGTTTGTTTGTTTTGTTTGTTTGTGTGTGTGTTTTGTTTGTTTGTTTTTCTTTGACACACTATTTTTTTAAATATATTTTATTGATTTTTTTACAGAGAGGAAGGGAGAGGGATAGAGAGTTAGAAACATCAATGAGAGAGAGATATCGATCAGCCACCTCCTGCACGCCCCCTACTGGGGAGGTGCCTGCAACCAAGACACATGCCCTTGACCGAATCGAACCTGGGACCCCTTAGTCCGCAGGCTGACGCTCTATCCACTGAGCCAAACTGGTTTCGGCCAAAATTTTTTTCTTTCCTGTCCTTTTGTTGTTGTTTGCCTGATTGTTTATTATATCAATTTTTATGCTTGTTTGTGAATTGTTTCTTTTTTTCTTTTTGTTTTTGTTTGTTTTTTGCTTCTGTTTTCCCTTGCCTCACTTGATATTAGTTGTTTATAATTTGTATTAATCTCCAAGTACTTGTTGCTGGCATTTGTTGAGAATAGTGGCTGTTCTATTGGAGTTTTCTCCATATATATATATGTTTTTCCCCCCGTCTTCTTTCTTATTCTATCCCTTTTCTCTCTTATTTTTTTCCCTTTTCCCAATTTCATTTTTGCACTCTTTTCCCCTCTTCTTCTTTCTTTCTTATCCTCTAATTCTCCTTTCTCTGGTGGTCACCTTTATTTGGGGTTATTAATATTGTGAATACATTTGTATTCAGTGCTTTGTGCATTGAGTCTTGTTATGTTGTATTTTGTGCCTTTAAATCAATGCAGGAGAGAGAGAACTACATAACCAGACACCCGGAGAAGAGAGACCATGGGCAGACAGAGAAACAGCCTGCACATGAAAGAAAAGCAGGCATCACCAGGAAAGAAAGTAACAAAATGGAGGCAAGCAACCTGTCAGAGAAAGAATTCAGAGAAATGGTCATAACGTGGATGAAAAGAACGGAAGACATATTGGACAATATGTATAGGAACCAAGAGGAAATGAAGAAGAATCAAGAAGAAATGAAAAATGACATCTCTGCTGTAAAGAACTCAATAAAAAGCATCAAGAGTAGACTAGAAGAAGCAGAGGACCACATCAGTGAGCTAGAAGACAAGGTAGGAAAAAATACCCAAGTAGAGCAGATTCTAGGGGAAAAAAATTAAAAAACAGGAGGAAACCTAAGGGAACTTTGGGATAACACGAAACAAAACAACATATACATAATAGGGGCTTCAGAAGGAAAGGAAACTGAGCAAGGAATTGAAAGCCTGTTTGAAGAAATAATGACAGAAAGCTTCCTTGATATAGGGAAGAAAAACCCCACACAAATCCAAGAAGCTCATAGAGTCCCAAGCAAAATGAACCCCAAAAGACCGAAGCCACGGCACATCATAATTAAATTGGCAAACACCAATAACAAAGTAAGAATTTTTTTCTTTAAGTTTTTCTCTTTTTTTAAAATTGAATCTTTATTGTTCAGATTATTATATTTGTTTCTCTTTTTTCCCCTCCATAGCTCCCCTCCACCTGACTCCCACCTTTCCCTCTACCTTACCTCCCCCCACATTGACCTCATCCATAGGTTTATGATTTTTGTCCAGACTCTCCCTGCATCCTCCCCCTGAGAACTACCAGTCCACTCCCTTTCTGTGCTTCTGATTCCATTACATTCACCAGTCCATTCTGTTCATCAAATTTTCAATTCACTTAATGTCTTGGATTCATTTGTTGATAGATATGAATTTGTTGTTCATAATTTTTTATCTTTTACCTTTTTCTTCTTTCTTTTCTTAAAGAGTACCTTTCAGCATTTCATATAATAATGGTTTGGTATTGATGAATTCCTTTAGTTTTTTCTATCTGTGAAGCTCTTTATCTGCCCTTCAATTCTGAATGATAGCTTTGCTGGATAGAGTATTCTTGGTTGTAGATTCTTGCTATTCATCACGTTGAATATTCCTTGCCACTCCCGTCTGGCCTGCATCGTTTCTGTTGAGAAATCAGCTGACAATCATATGGGTGCTCCCTTGTAGGTAATTAACTGCTTTTCTCTTGCTGCTTTTAATATTCTCTCTCTGTCTTTTGCTTTTGGTATTTTAATTATGATGTGTCTGGGTGTAGTCCTCTTTGGATTCCTTTTATATGGGGTTCTGTGTGCTTCCTGGACTTGTAAGTCTCTTTCTTTCACTAGATGTGGGAAGTTTTCAGTCATTATTTCTTTAAATAGGTTTTCAATATCTTGCTCTCCCTCTTCTTTTGGCACCCCCACAATTCTGATGTTGGTTCGCTTGAAGCTGTCCCAGAGGCTCCTTACATTATCTTCACCTTTTTGGATTCTTTTTTCTTCTTGCTTTTCCAGTTGAGTGTTTTCTGATTCTTTATATTTCAAATTTTTTACTTGATTCTTGCCTTCCTCTAGTCTGCTCTTAGGTCTCTGTATAATATTTTTTATTTCAGTCGGTATATGTTTAATTTCTAGTTGGTCCTTTTTCATCTCTAGTTGGTCTTTTTTCATCTCCTCTTGGGTCTCTCTAAATGTAACCATCTTTTATAGGATATTCTTGAAAAACCTTATAACCGTGGTTTTGAACTCTATATCCAGTCATTTGCTTTCCTCCATTTCTTTTGTTTGTGATCTCTTCCTTTGTCTCTGCATTTTCACTATGCTGTGAGAACTTCTGTTTGGATTTAGCCTTATGATACTTGCAAAACTGCAAAAGCCTCTCTGTTGAGCTTGGGAAGGGTGGAGTCTCAGGGCTTAAGGGACCACCTTGCCTTCCAGTCAGCCTCGCCTTCCATATCCCTCGTCACATGTGACTCTGGGTAATTGCTGGAAGGGTCCCTGTGTGGGCATGCAGTGCCTTTAGATCGCTGCCTTTCTGGCTCTCCAGCATTCCAGGACCATATGAGTCTGGGTCCCCAGGGTTTCATCCAAAACTGGGGTTTGGTGGAGTTAGAAGTGGCATAGTTGGGAGGCTCTGTCTCCCACCCACTCGTGAAAGCCAGGAGCACAATCAGCAGTTGGTCTTCTGTGCACAGTGCTGTGCGCGCCACCAGACTTCTGCCCTTTCACGGCTCCCCTAAAAATCTGTGCACTTCTCCCTTTTCACAGTCCAAACTCCCCCCTGTATGAGATTCAGCTGGACCTGGGATTCAGTGCCATAGGATAAGGGGTTCAATGTTGGGAGTCTCCGGCTCCCTCCCACCAGAGAAAGCCAGCCAGGTACTCGGGCTCCCACACTCTCCACGTGCGCGTCTTGGTACCACAGCTTTTTGCAGCTCCTCTTGGTCTCTGTGAGTCCCTCTCTTTCCTTCTAGTTGTAGAATTTCCACTCAGCCAGCTTCCCTATGGTTCTGAATGCTGTCCGTTCTGTTTTTTAGTTGTAGTTTTGAAATTGTTGTGCGAGGCAGCAAGGTAGATGTTTACCTATGCCGCCATCTTGGATTCCCTCCTCTAGGAGATTCTTGAAAAACCTTATAACCGTGGTTTTGAACTCTATATCCAGTCGTTTGTTTTCCTCCATTTCTTTTGTTTGTGATCTCTTCCTTTGTCTCTGCATTTTCACTATGCTGTGAGAACTTCTGTATTGGATTCAGCCTTATGATACAAGATTTGCAAAACTGTAAAAGCCTCTCTGTTGAGCTTGGGAAGGGTGGAGTCTCAGGGCTTAACAGAAGGCCTTGCTTTCCAGTCGGCCTCACCCTACACAGCCCCTGAGTCTCATGTGCCTCTGGGTAATCGCTGAAGCGGTCCCTGTGTGCACATGCAGTGTCTCTAGACCTCTGCCTTTCCTGCTCCCCTGCGCTCCAGGGCCATATGAGTCTGGATCCCCAGGGTCTCACCCGAAACTGAGGTCCAATGAAGTTAGAAGTGGCACAGTTGGGAGTCTCTCTGTCTCTTGCCCACTAGTGAAAGCCAGTGGCACAATCAGCAGTCCGTCCTCCACGCGCAGTGCTGTGCATTCCACCAGACCTCTGCCCTTTCGCGACTCCCCTAAATTTCCATGCACTTCTCCCTTTTCACAGTCCAAACTCCCCCTGTATGAGTTTTGGCCAGACCTGGAGTTCCGTGCTGTAGGATAAGGGGTTCAGTGCAGTTGGGAGTCTCCCATCTCTCTCCTGCCAGAAGAAGCCAGCCAGACAATCCAGCTCCCCCTCTCTCCACACATGCGTCTCCGTACCTCAGCTTTTTGCAGCTCCTCTGGGTCTCTGTGAGTCCCTCTCTTTCCTTCTAGTTGTAGAATTTCCACTCACACAGCTTTCCCGTGGTTCTGGATGATGTCTGTTCTGTCTTTTAGTTGTAGTTTTGAAATTGTTGTGCGAGGCAGCAGTGTAGGTGTTTACCTATGCCACCATCTTGGATTCTCCCCAAAGTAAGAATCTTAAAAGAGGCCAAAGAAAGACAGAAAATTATCTCCAAAGGAATCCAAAGGATTAGTGACTGATTTCTCAAGAGAAATACATCAGGCTAGCAGGGAATGGAATGAAATAAACAAAGTCATGCAAAGGAAGGGTCTGACTCCAAAAATACTGTACCCAGCAAGGCTATCAATCAAAATTGAAGGTGAAATAAGGAGCTTCACAGACAAAAAAGGAGTAAGGGAGTTTATTACCACCAAACAAGCAATGTAAGAAATGATATAGGGTCAGAAAAAAAAAAACTAACAAAAAAACCCCACAGAAATAGAAAGCTAAGAAGGAACACAGGGGTAAAGAATAAAAATGGTGACAAATAAGTACCTATCAATAATAACTTTAACTGTAAATGGATTAAATGCCCCAATCAAAAGACATAGGGTAACAGATTGGATAAGAAAACATGACCCATATATCTGCTGTCTACAAGAAACCCACCTCGGAAAAAAAGATGCACACAGACTGAGGGTGAAGAGATGGAAAAAAGGGATTTTAGGCAAATGGAAATTAAAAAAAAAAAAGCTGGGGTAGCAATACTTATATCTGACAAATTAGATCTCAAAGTGAAGGATCCAAAAAGAGATAAGGAAGGCTATTTCATAATACTAAAGGGAGCAATCCAATAAGAAGAAATAACTCTGGGTAAAGATATACACACCCAGTATAGAAGCACCCAAATACATTAAAAAAAAAAAAGACTCCTGGACGATATCAAGGGAGAGATTGGCAGCAATACAATCATAGTAGGAAACTTTAATACCCCATTATTACTACTGGACAAATCCTTTAAACAAAAAATCACCAAAGAAACATCAATCCTAAATGACTCACTAGATCAGATGGAATTGACATCTTTTAAAAATATATATTTTATTAATTTTTTACAGAGAGAAAGAGAGAGGGATAGAGAGTTAGAAACATCAATGAGAGAGAAACATTGATCAGTTGCCTCCTGCACACTCCCCACTGGGTATGTGCCTGCAACCAAGGTACATGCCCTTGACCAGAATCAAGCCTGGGACCCTTGAATCCGCAGGCCAACACTCTATCCACTGAGCCAAACCGGTTATGACTAATTGTCATCTTCAGAACATTTCACCCCAAAGCTACAGAATATACATTCTTCTCACATGCAAATGGGTCATTTTCAAAGATAGACATATATTGGGTCACAGGCAAAGTCTCTTCAAATTCAAGAAGATAGAAATCATATCAAACAGTGGCATAAAACTGGAAATCAAATACAATAAAAACAATCCAAAAAGAAATCAAACACATGGAGACTAAATAGCATGCTATTAAGCAATGACTGGGTTACCAGAGAGATCAAAGAAGAAATAAAAACATCATGGCAACAAACAACAATGAAAACAAAACAATCCAAAATTTATGGGACACAGCAAAAGCAGTCTTGATAGGGAAGTTCATAGCGCTACAAGTCTACTGCAAAAAAAAACAAGAAACAATGGTAATAAATTACCTAACCCTACAATTCAAAGAGTTAGAAAGAGAGCAACAAGAAAATCCCAGTATAAGCAGAAGGAAGGAAATAATAAAGATCAGAGCAGAGATAAACGACAGAGAGACCAAAAAAACAAAACAAAACAAAAAACCCACAAAAGATCAACAAAACTAAGAGCTGGTTCTTTGAAAGGATAAACAAGATTGATGAAGCTCTAGCCAAGTTCACCAAGAAGCAAAGAGATAGGACCCAAATAAACAAACTCAGAAATGAAAGAGGTGAAATACCAACAGACCCCACTGAAAATACAAAGGTCTGTTAAAAAATACTATGAACAACTCTATTCCAACAAACTAGACAACCTGAAGGAAATGGACATATTCCTAGAAAAATATAACCTTCCAAAACTCAATCAGGAAGAATCTAAACATTTCAATAGCCTAAAATGCTGCCTCACACAACAACTTCAAAACTACAACTAAAGGACAAAACGGACATCATCCAGAACCACAGGTAGGCTGGCTGAGTGGAAATTCTACAACTAGAAGGAAAGAGAAAAGCACACTGAGACTCAGAAGAGCTGTGGAAGTAAAGTGCAGAGGTACAGAGATGTGCATGCGCTGAAAGGGCTGGCAACTGAATACGGAGCTGTCTTTCTCAATTGGGAGGGAGACACAAGCTCTCGACTGCTCTGAACTCCAGTTCTAGGTGAGACTCTGGGGACCTAGACTCATGAGGGGAAAACTGGACTGTCTGGTATGAGGCAGAACTTGAGGATGGCTTTTTCTCAGAGGTGCTTGCAGCAATTGCCAAGGGACATTGAGACCCGGGGGCCTCTTAGGGCAGGGCTGATGGGAAGCCATTGCTGTTTACTCCACCCTGAAACCCTGCCTCACCCAAGCTGTGTGCAGAGGCTTTTGTATATGAATGGCCTGGTCCTTTGAAATCTAAAATTACCTAACAAATTGTAGCTGAGTCAGAGATACCCAGAACATCCAAAAGAAGGCCCAAGGCCCCACAGCAGCTTGCATTGTTTCACAGCTGGGTCTCATCTGGGCACCTCCAAAATCCAAACAAATAAGAGGAATCTGCAGACCTCTCCATAGCTCCTGCAGAGTGGCCTCAGACAGAGGCTAAATTAGTACCTCCTTAGATATCCAAGAGCCAGTGTACCCAGTGGTCAGAGTAGGACCATCCATATTACAACTCCTCAGATCCATAAGGGACACACTCAGGGGGCAGATTCAGTGAGCACCAAAGCCCCACTGAAGCAAGTCTTGCCCCATAAGGGTGTCTCCAGCACAGAAGTTCTTCCATCATAGACACAGCTGATCCTCACAGCCAATTGGCCTGGAGGTCAATTCCTCCCAGTGATACCAACAGCACAAGGCTTAACTACAACAAGACTGTGCACATAGCCCACAAAGGGATGCACCAAGAGTGTCTACCTCAGGTAAATGGGGAGGCTGAGCCACTGGGCTCTATAAGACACCTAGCACACAAAGCCACTCTATCAACACAGGGAAGCACCCAAAATGTGAGGACAACAAAACAGGTCACAAATGAAAGAAATGGAGGATATAGAGTTCAAAACCACAGATATAAGGTTTTTCAAGAATTTTCTAGAAACCGCCAATAAATTTAGCAAATACCCTCAAGGATATGAAAAAGGACCAATTAGAAATTAAGCATACACTTACTGAAATAAAGAATAATATACAAAGATCCAACAGCAGACTAAAGGATCACAAGAATCAAGTCAAAGATTTGAAATATGAAGAAGCAAAAACACCCAACCGGAAAGCAAAAAGAAAAAAGAATCCAAAAATATGAAGATAGTGTAAGGAGCCTCTGGGACAACTTCAAGTGTATCAACATCAGAATTGTGGGGGTGTCAGAACAAGAGAGAAAGCAAGATATTGAAAACCTATTTGAAGAAATAATGACTGAAAACTTCCCACATCTGGTGAAAGAGACACATCTTAATTAAAATGCCAAGAGCAAAATACAAAGAGAGAATATTAAAAGCAGCAAGAGAAAAACAGTTAATTATCTACAAGAAAGCACGCATATGATTGTCAGCTGATTTCTCAACAGAAACTATGCAAGCCAGATGGGAGTGGCAAGAAATATTCAAAGTGATGAATAGCAAGAACCTACAACTGTCGGAAACCAAATATTGTTCTCACATCTGGCGCCCATCAGGGACTGCGGAAAAAGGTGCTCACATCTGGCGCCTGACCTCAGGACGTCTGGAGGAGAAGGTATTATTCGCCTAAGAGCGAAGGAAGGAAAATTCACCAAGGAAAATGGTGAGGGAAGATTCACCTAGGAAAAGGTGAGGGGAATTCAACGTACGCAAAGCCCACGGATTAACTACAGAGTCTCGATCTGTAAGTAGGGTGGGAACGTCTTTTGCAGCCAGGCTAATGGGGAAGAATTCGGTTATAAATATAAAGTAAATTGTATTATAGACTTTTGGTTTGCAAGCTTAAGTAATGTGGTTTCTTGTTCAAATTAAAATCTTAGTTTGCATTTGGAATCTGAAATCTGTAAAAAGTGAAACTCCAGTGCTGAAACCGCCTCTGGTGTGGAGAAATTCAAAGGTCGCAGGAGAGGGCAAGGCTCTCTGCTCTTCTGCAATGAGATTACTTAAGGTTTCACTTAAAAATTATAATAGAAATCGCAGGGAAATGCTAATCTTGGCCAAATTAGGTGCTAGTTATTACTTCGGAAAGCGAAAAAGAAAGAAAAAATTTAAGATCTGTCTTTATCTTTTAAGCATGAAAAGAAATTCGGCCAGATCTGTTAGAGATGCTTTCCCCTGAAGTAAGCAGGATGTGGAGGAAGAGAGACACTGTGGAATCCAGTATGAAAGTCCACTCTCCCAGTATACTAATCCAAAGTCTCCTTTCTCGCCATGAAAAAGTTTTAAAAATTTAGAGATGTCTCTGGAATTTCTGTACTGGTGAGGAGAGAAGCCCGGCTTAAAAAGAAATGCGCGCAATTGTCCACCTTTTTGGACATATTAGACAGGGTTTTAAGCTGGAATCTCTCCGCAAAAGCTGCAGAAAAAGAAAAACCAGAACTGGTCTTTATTTTTTAAGAAAAATGGCGTAAAGGAACCAAAAGGAGATGATTTTGTGTTATTAATCAAGGTTTTCAGCTAAATGCAAATTAAATTGGGAGAAAATAAAATTTCTCTAATAATTAGGAATTCAAAATACGTTGTTGATTGGTCTAATAAAAAAGGATTAATTCTGTGATTTCCAACTGACAGTTTAAAAATATAATTGATATCTTAAGATAATTATAAAAAATATTATAATCTTTAAATCATATATGAATATATATATTTGATGGTTTTTTTCCATGTTAAAATTTCAAGGCTTTAACAGAGATGATTCTTGTAAAGCTCCATGGGCCCAGAGTAATACAAGAAATTTGTTCTCTCTTTTTAAAGGACATCTTCTTAAATTTAACCGATCTAATATACTTGAAATTTCATGGAAAGCTTTATCAAATAAGAATTAATAACTATATTTTAAATGTCGTAAAGGTTTTGGCCTCTAAGAAGGAAACAAGGTAGCACTCTAGGGAGAGGCGTGAACACTCAGCCTCTGAGAGATCCAGTCTCTCGGTGTCCTAGATGTCAGAGAGGTAACCATTGGGGCAGACAGTGTAAATCAAAATTTCATAGAAATGGGCAGCCTCTAAATCAAGATACAGTGTATAGTCAACCGCCGGGAAACGGCCAGAGGGGTGCCCCCCAGTCTCATTATTAATAGAAGAAACCTGCCCTGCAAGGCCCACAGTGGATTCCTTCATTGAGCAACTCCAGGAAGCGCAGGCCTGGATCTTAACAGCACTATAGCAGTCACTTTGACTCCTGATATTGCTCTGCAAGCTATTCCTATGTCACCAGGAGCATGGTAAAGAAGACGGTACAGATGCCTAAGAACGTATTTCTTGCAGTACCAACAGTTACCAGCTGTACGGTAATATTTCCTGGGGCACATGGGGAAGTATTTTTGACTTATATTCCTGACCCTTCATGGGTAAGAACCGTTAGGTGTACTGATTCCCCTGTTTCTTGTAGTCTCTAAGAAGGGCAAAATTAAGTAAATATCTCTTAAAATTCCAACATTAGAATTTAAAATGACAAAAAGCCCAAAGCCACCTATATTCTTAAGCTAGAGGCAGGGCAATATTTGTGGCTTGTGAATCAGACATAACCATTTACTAAATTTGCTTTGCTTTTTAAATTGAGATACCTACTTTAATTAATAAATTAGCTTTTTAAATAAAAATCAAAGTTTTCAGCTAAATAAAGAGCCAATATTTTTGTAAGCAATTTGATTAAATATTCTAATAAAGTAACTAAGACCTTCTCTATACAAAAAAGAAATTGATAGCCAGTTTAAAATTGAATTGCCATGGCCTAGAACAAAAGAATTTCCTTACATAATATTATTCTACAATGTCATAATTTTTTTTGACAAATATCCCAAACAAACTTACAATCTAATTCTCTGAATATTTGGTAGCAATTTAATAAATAAATAAATAAATAACATAACATAACATAAAATAACATAAAAGAAATTAAGACAGTGAGAAGGCACTTGAGCATTCTATATTGGCTTTTCTTGCTCTTTTTGCCAAGAAGGACCCTCCCACAGCTATCGCCTGAGCTTTCTGTTCATGCTGAGGTTGAAGCCTAGTGTTGGCTGGTACCATGAATCTGTCTCTCACCCAGTGGTGTGAGCTGGGCCCTTCCTGGAGAAGAAACCTGGGTTCCCCAAGATATGTGATCAGTGCTGGGACCCTGCCAGCAGGCGAGGGGATCCCAAGGCAGGTACTGGGCGTGGAGGCCACAAGGGCATCAGTGTCCAAGGAGATGGACCTGAATGAACCTCACATCAACCTGCTTGGCCCCGGAGGATGGCTGGTTAGCCAGAGACGGGCAACTGGAACTTATACGTTACACCGACCACCGCCTAAGCCAGGAACTGGGCCTTATGCCGCCCTGCTTTCCAATGACGGGTAAGGTGGGTTGGTACCGTATGGTAGTTCCTGACCTAAGACAGGCACAGTCGCAGAGGGGCCATCAGGAGAAAACTTAGGGATCAACAGAGGTTGATCCTCACCCCCCAACATTGCAGAGGGAGGTCTCCTGCCCCATGGCTGCTTCACTTCCCACGTCCAGCTCTGATCGGGACCCAGGTGACAAAACAGAGACTTGGCCCAGCTCCGTTCGGGACACAAATGACAGACAGAGATTTGGTGCAGCTCAGATCGGGACCCAGCAACAGACAGACTTGGCTGACAGCTGCCCTATATTCTAAATCCAACTTAACACCAGGAATGCTCAGGGCCTACTCAAGAATGCAAATAATCCTTTCCACTAATATTTACAGGATAAAACTAAGATTGTTGTTAGAATATTAAATTTAACAATAAAATAGTAGTTAAATTTTCAAATTAATTTAATTGGTTAATTGAAATAGGTGAATATTCAAGAAAATTTAATTGTACTGGAAAACAGTTGTTCCTAAAGTATTAACTTAAATTTCTATTGGTAGTTCATTGCATGGTAAAATTACTCAACATGCAATAAACATAAAGCAGTCATAATTGCATTATAAAAAATTTTTCAAAAGCATCATAATTACATAAAAAGGGGGGATAGTACAGTAATATTATGTAAAGAAAAAGCATCCTGTAAGCAAATTACATCTAGAAAAATTTTTTTACTTAACAGCAAGACACCCATGAAAAACATACATAGTATTAAAATAAGCCAAAGGAAAATCATTTGGGCAAAAATAAAAAGGATCCAAAGTCAAAATTTATAGAAAAAAATCCCTTTACTAACTTTTGGTCGAGAATGTTCATATATTTTCAGAAAAACAGCTCCAAGACCATGTGAATTCCTACAACAGAGAATGCTCCAGCTATGAAGACGAGAGAAGAAGCAGTCCAGAGATGGAAGATGCTGACGACACCTTGCCATCCTAACAGTCAGCAGCTGTGCATCGATGCAGGTTGCCCAGGACCAAACCAGAGAGGGTCGGACCTGCATTGCCACCATTTGTCCACCATCCAGAACTGAAATATCATTGCTAATAATACATTCAAAAAACTGTTGGACATTGAAACTGGGACTCAAAGGACTGTTGGTCCAGAAAGAAAGATACTATATAGACTTATTCATTTACCTCTTAGCATAGCCATTGTTGCTTGTCTCATTTTTTGTTCTTAATATTTATTTCTAGTCTGTAGGTGCAAGATTTTTTAGAGAAAAAGAAAACGGGGGAGATGTCGAAAACCAAATATTGTTCTCACTAAATGGATGTAAACAGGAAGCCAGAAGGCGGGTCAACCTTAATTGCTCTGAAAGGTCAGAGCTAATTACTCACTGTTTAGTTGAAACATTATTGGTTGAAGCAACCTCTATGTTTGTTTCTTGTTAATTTCTGTTTTTGTTATTTCCTGCCTAAAGGCTAGGGGTGTGTCCCAAAGCCTTAATAAAAGGGAGAAAAAGGCCAGAGCAAGTGGCAGTCCTTTCCACTAGAGGAAGGCTCCCGCCTGGCCCCCCAATATCGCCAAATTTATGCTTTCTAGTCTCTCATTTCGTTTGCGTGCGGCCTCCTTCAGAACCGGAACCCTGACCCGGGAACCCTGAACCACGCGGGACGTGGAAAGAGGTTCCCACATACAACCAAGATTACTCTACCCAGCAAAGCTATCATTCAGAACTGACTGTCAGATAAAGAGCTTCATAGATAAGAAAAAGCTAAAGGAGTTCCTCACCACCAAACCATTATTATAGAAAATTTTGTAGGGTATTCTTGAAGAAGAAGGAAGAGGGGGAAGAGGAGGAGGAGGAGGAGGAGGAGGAGGAGGGGGGGGGAGGAGGAGGAGGAGGAGGAGGAGGAGAAGGGGAAAAAGATAAAAGTTATGAACAATGAAGTGACAACAAATACATATCTATCAACAAGTGAATCTAAAAATCAAGCCAATAAAAAATCTGGAACAAAATAAATTGGTGAATATAATAGAACCAGGGGCATAGAAAGGGAGTGGACTGACCATTCTCAGGGTGAAAGGGATGTGGGGGTGAGGGAAGAGACTGGACAAAAATCATACACCTATGGATGAGGACAGTGCAGGGGGGTGCGGTAAGGGCATGGGGTGTGGTGGGAATGGAGTGGAGGAAACTATGGAGGGAAAAAAGAGGAACAACTTTAAGAATCTGAACAATAGAGATTTATTAAAAAACAAAAAAATTGAGAAAGTATTTTTTGAACATATAGCTATTGAATGAAAAGAATTGAGGCAAATAAAAAGGTTAATTTATGAGCATGCAAGTGAAACTATTTTTTTCTTTTTAAACATTACTTAATGTTGTTTTAACAATAAACAAAACTTTGCAACTCTTTTTCTGTAAATTATCTGACCTTGTGTTCTACCCACAGAAATTTTCTGAATTCACACTGTGCTATTTCTCAGTCCACATAGCTTTTCTTCCTTCTTATCATGCCTCAAATGCCAGGTCCTCTGAAATCTCCTGGTTTTATTCATGTAAGTAATGAAATACCAAGTAGTCTCCTAAATTTCAGGCAGCAAGAGTAGGATTTTGACACTTATCATTGACAAAGTGCTTGAATTACTATAGCCCAGTGGTCGATAAACTGCGGATCGTGAGCCACATGCGGCTCTTTGGCCCCTTGAATGTGGCTCTTCCACAAAATACCACGTGTGGGCGCGCACATACAGTGCGACTGAAACTTCATGGCCCATGTGCAGAAGTCGGTTTTCGGCTCTCAAAATAAATTTCAATCCTTGTACTGTTGATATTTGGCTCTGTTGACTAATGAGTTTGCCAACCACTCTTTAGGCCATTTGAGTCCTCCAATCAGTCCACAGGCATTTGTCAGGGCTTGTGTATTTTCTTTCTTTAGGTTGTCATTTAGTCCCAAGGGAAAACAGACTGGAGAATCTGAATGACTTCATAAAACCCACCATAATTAATGGAAAAACAATTTGAAGGACCAGCTGTCCTGGTAAATTTCAGTTAATTTGCCTCATAGTAAAAAAACAATTTCTTTTTATCTATCACTAATCCCCACTATATGGAAAATAGACACTGAATGGGGCTCTGTAGAGGTGAGGGAGGTTGTGTGGAAAGTAAGGAGCAAGACAGTGTGTGCCATCAGAATTATGTCCCTGCATGTAACTGAGGGAAGGATGCAAGTTTAGAACTAGAAAGAGCTTAGCAATGATCTAGTCCCATGGTTGGCAAACTGTGGCTCGTGAGTCACATGTGGCTCTTTGGCCCCTTGAGTGTGGCTCTTCCACAAAATACCATGGCCTGGGCAAGTCTATTTTGAAGAAGTGGCGTTAGAAGAAGTTTAAGTTTAAAAAAATTGGCTCTCAAAAGAAATTTCAGTCTTTGTACTGTTGATATTTGGCTCTGTTGACTGATGAGTTTGCCGACCACTGATCTAGTCCATAGTTTTTGGTTAATTTGTTGTTAATCCTCACCTGAAGATATTTTTCCCATTGGTTTTTGTAGAGAGTGGGAGAGAAGGAGGGGAAGAGAAAGAGACAGAGAGAGAGTTGGATCTGAGAGAGACACATCAACTGGCTGTCTCCCAAAGGCCAGGGATGGAACCTGCAACCCAGGTATGCGCCCTTGACTGGGAATAGTACCCACAACCCTTTAATGCATGGGCCAATGCTCTAACCACTTCTTGGCACTAGCCACAGCTCTAGTCCGTCTTGCAGACTAAGAAACAACGGCTGGAAGAAGTTAAATAAGTCATAGCTTTTGGATAAGAACCCAGGGGATGCTGAAGCCTCGTTTAGAATCCTTTCCACTATACCACCTACATTTTTTTTTTTAATGAATTGTTTAGAAAGCTAAAACAGAAAAATCAGGAGACAGGCTCTCAATAAATTTCAAGGTTCAGTGACATTAAGATTTTGCTAAAATACTAAAGACCGCCTAAGCCATAAAGGTATTTAAATATTTGCAGAGAGTAGTTTAACTAGGTCTAGTATTTCCTAGGGACACACCTCCCTTATTTATGTTTCTCAGTTAAAAAGTTGAAAAAAAAAGAAAAGTAGCCTGGCCATAGGTTGCAAACAGGCACACATTCAACACTTGATCATTTCATTCCTCACTCAGCAGTATTTTATGAGTGTCTACCATGGCCTGGTCACCCCGCCAGGTACTAGGAATCCATAGGACAGGTTCTGGCTAGCTCAGAACTCACAAGCAAAGACAGTATGTTAAAGTGGTGATTACATTAAAATGTGTTGAGTATTAACATTGGGGAAATGCCAGATTCTATAGATTTATCCCTGGAGAATAATTCAAGCTATTTCTCTTCTGTTATTACTATACTAGAGGCCTAGTGCATGAAATTCAAGCATGGGAGGAAGGTCCCCTGCACCCTTTCCAATCAGGAACCCTTGAAGAATGTCCGACTGCCAGTTTAGGCCCAATCCTGGGGACATCCCTCTCACAATCTTGGACCATTGGCTCCTAACCACTCACCTGCCTGTGGGCCTGATTGCCCCTCACTGCCCTTCCTCCCAGCCTGGTCATCCCAAGCTGCCTGCTGTTCAGTCATTTGGTCATCCCTCACTAAACCCCCTGCCAGCCTGGTCACCCCAACTGCCCCCCTCTGTTGGCCTAGTGGTCCCCAACTGCCCCCTGCCCCCGCTGGCCTGGTTGTCCCTCACTAACCCCCCTGCCAGCCTTGTCATCCCATGCAGCCTGAGTTTGGTTGTGACAGCCCCTGGCTTTTTTATATATTAGGATTTCTGGGATATCTCTTTATACCATCATTTGAGTTCCCCAAACCCGAATTCTCAATAAAACAAACATTTCCTGAGCACCTCCTGGTGTGCCATAAATGGTGTGAATTTCTATAAGAGAATTTCAAGGTAAATTAGTACAGTGGTACCTCGAGATACGAGTGCCCTAACATACGAGATTTTGGAGATACGAGCCGTCGAGCGAGCGATTTTTGCTTTGAAATACAAGCAACATTTGAGATAGGAGTAATCGCACAGATCGGCCGGCTGCACACGACCCACCCCAGTTTACCGCAACTCCAGCGTCTCATAGTTTCCCACGCCTCAAGGTTACGGAACGAATTAAACTCGTATCTCAAGGTACCACTGTAATGTAAAATGCATTTTATATGGGGACAAAATTATTTTGGATTATATATGACTGTTAAATTTAGTACCACTTGACAAGCACAGGTGATCTCAGAAATAGTTTGATATGTCTTGAAACTTTAGGCTCCCAGGTTTTTATAGTACTAACAGGTTTTGTCGGCAAAATTAAATCCCCTGATCATTTTTGGGGTGCTACTGTATTCTGGGCACAGGTATAAATGACTCCCATCCCTCCTTAAAGGACCAGCTCAGCCCAGCCAGTGTTGCTCAATGGTTGAGCCTCAACCCATGAACCAAGAGGTCACTAATTCGATTCTGGTCAGAGCACATGCCCGGATTTCAGATTCCATCCCCAAGGAAGTCAAGCCATCATAGAAAGAATGATTCACTTTGGAAAAGAGTTATAAGCAATGAGTGAACAGCTGAGGAGATAATGTGGCAAGAACACAGCAAATAAAAAAATGCTGAAGGATGCATTCAGTTTCCAGGACTGTGAGAGGGTGCAGGCCCGGCTGAAGGACACCTCCCTCCCTCCCCCAGTGCACGAATTTTGTGCATCAGGCCTCCTGTTTTCAATACTGACTTTATATATATCTTTCCCTAAATGGGCTGGATCATTAAGGAAAAGATTGGGCCTCACCATCCCCCTACAGAGGCAGTCTCCCAGAATCCGTACTTTCCTCCTGGAAACAGAAATTCCATCATAAATCCTGGCTTGCCTCCTTAACCTTGGAGCCTCACTGCCCTCACCCTTGCAGCAATCTGGGTTATAGCGCGGGACGCTGGAGAGAGAGAGGGTGGGGGGAGATATCAATTGGTAGCCTGGGAGGAGGGGAGAGACAGACATTAATTGGTTGCCTCTGGGGGGGGAGGGGGAGAGGAGAGAGAGAGACAGAGAGAGAGACATCAATTGGTTGCCTGGGGGAAGGGGGAGAGAGAGAGAGAGAGAGA
>JAAGEH010000005.1:41932685-41985727 GCA_011751065.1 Lasiurus cinereus
GAGAGAGAGAGAGAGAGAGAGAGAGAGAGGCCTCGTTGGATGGGGCGGGACTTCCGGAAGCCATTTGCCTGAGTGGCAGGGGAACCGGAAGTGGGGGCGCTGCCACTGGTGCTCTGGCCGAGGGACGCGCAGTAGTGGGGCCGCGGGGACTGAGCGAGACAGACGCGCCACCCGCCGCCGGGGCCAGCACGGACCCTCTGCCTGAGTGAGTGCGTCCAGGGTCGCGAGAGCTGCGGCTCCGAGGGGGCGTGGGAAGGGCTGCGCTCCGGTCTCGAGAGCGGCCCGCGGCATCCCCTCCCCCAACCGGGGCCCCCCGCGCCGCCTGGCCTCGCCTCCGCGGGCCCAGGACCTTTCCCAGCAGCCCACCCCCACGCCTGTCGGCCCTGGCCGCTCCCCGCTTCCCGCTGTCCCGCCCGGAGGGGGGCTGTGGCCCCTCCCGCCGCCCGGGGGACGCCTCCCGCCCGGCTGCCTGCCCCGGGTCGCCCCGCGGGCGCCGCTGGCAGCATCGCCGCCTCCAGCCCAGCTGTCGCCCTTTCGCTCCGCCCGACGTCGCACGGCGACCCCCTCCCCGTCGCTCTTGTCGGAGAGGCCTGGAACGCGAGCCCACCGCAGCTAGTCACTCTGTTGTTCCTTGGTGGGGTACCTTTTCCTGCCCCTTTTGTTGAAAATCTGAACTCTTTAGAAACTTCACCACTTCCTCCTCTAATGTAGTTTATAAATTCATAGACTGTGCTGACTCAGAAGGGATTCGTTCTTAGCGGGCTCTCGGGCCCAGCCTCCCATGTAGCCAGGTTGCTTTGCCCAAGGTCAGCCAGCTGCTTAAAACCGACCACTGGACAGGCGTTCCTTGGGCGGTCCGAGCCCGCGTAGCGGGTCTGGACCTTCAGGTCTGCGGGTTGGTGGTGAGCTTTGCGTGGTGACTCACTGTTCTCCTTCCCCGGGCTCCTGCCGTCCCAGCGTTGCCTTTCATCATTCACACACAAACTTTGAGAAAACCACGCACTTGAAATGTGGCCTCTTTTTAAAGCCTCCCCGTGGGGAAAGGGAAGACAACCTGGCCTACCCTAGCAGCTCTTTTCGTACAACCTGAAATTGGGGGAGGGAAGCTAAAGGAAGGAGAAAATGCAGAGGACTGTCTCCCCAGAACTTTGGAGCAGGCCCTGCCTTGGATATGCCTGTGTTTTTAGATTCTGCTCCGGGCACATTGTTCTGATACAAAGGCTGTTTCCTTGTGGGGGAGCAGGAGAGGAGTAGGAGATCTTTGTGCTTTAATTTGTGGGTTTGGATAATAAATTGTGGATTTGCTGGGAACTGGGGACCCTCCCACCAGCCCCTGAGGCAGGGTATTCCGGATAAGGCATGCCTTCCCCTTCAGAACCACCCTGCCAACTAACTGCCTCGGACAAAACGGAGTCCGAGGTCTGGGTGGAAACGTTCTGAATCTTTTCCTTCTTAGTACAGCGTTCCCCTCCATCTGTTTCCTGGTTAAACTACAGAAACACCCACTGGGCCTGAGAATGTGAAGTTAATTCTTTGTTGGAACTGACTTCTGAGTAGGCCTGCTACCCCGTGCCTGGTAGAGGCCTCGAGGAGTTGGTGTCCTGCTGTCAGTACGAGTTAAGGAGGAAAACAGGCAGTGCAGGGAACTTGGGGATGCTGTGCATTTCCTCTTCTTCCCAGAAAACTCATTTTAATGAACAATGGAGCTTACCTGAAATGGTCTCTCCTGGTCAGTTAACAAAACTTGTGTTCTTTGGGCCTTTTTCTCCATTAGGCTGGGTTTTTCTAACTGAACCTGCAGCTTGTGATCTCAAGTGAATTCTGCACAGGGGAGATGGTTAGGAATCAGGAAGGTGAGATGGCAGTCAGATCCCTCCTTGTTGGTCCTTTTTTGATGTGTTATTGATTACAGCTTGGCCATTCTGAATGCCACTGTGTCACTGTGCTCTCTACTGAGGGGAAAACCCAGAATTACTCAGGTTTGGGGACCTGCACAGGCTGCTCTCTGGATAGCTCTTCATTCGTTTTTTAAAAATGTATTTTATTGATTTTTTTTACAGAGAGGAAAGCAGAGAGATAGTTAGAAACATCGATGAGAGAGAGAGACATCGATCAGCCGCCTCCTGCACATCTCCCACCGGGGATGTGCCCGCAACCAAGATATACACCCTTGACCGGAATCAAATGGAGACCCTTCAGTCCGAAGGCTGACGCTCGTATCCACTGAGCCAAACCGGTTTCAGCCTGTTATATTCTTTACCAAAAAAAAAGAGTCAAAACTAGTGAATAGAGCGTCCACCTGCAAACTGAAGGGTCCCAGGTTGGATTCTGGTCAAGGGCATGTACCTGGGTTTCAGGCACATCCACAGTAGAGGGTGTGCAGGAGGTGGCTGGTCGATGTCTCTTTCTCATCGATGTTTCTAACTCTCTATCCCTTTCCCTTCTCTGTAAAAAATCAACAAACTATATATTTTTTGAAAAAGAATATAACAGTTTATTTTATTCAACTCCCACATTCTTTGAATCTTCTAAATCAGTGGTTCTCAACCTGTGGGTGGCGACCCCTTTGGGGGTTGAACGACCCTTTCACAGGGGTCGCCTAAGACTATTGGAAAACACCTATTTCCCATGGTCTTAGGAACCAACACACTGCTCCTCGGTGTAGCAAAATGTACAATGTAGTTTACTGTTGTCATATGAAGACTGTTACCCATGCTACACCACGATTCAAGACAAAATTTTATTTATTTGTAATTAGAAATAAATATTTCACAATATATAATTACATATTGTTTTTGTGGTTAATCACTATGCTTTAATTATGTTCAATTTGTAACAACGAAAATACATCCTGCATATCAAATATTTACATTACAGTTCATAACAGTACCAAAATTACAGTTATGAAGTAGCAACGGAAATAATTTTATGGTTGGGGGTCAGTCACCACCACATGAGGAGCTGTCTTAAAGGGTCGCAGCATTAGGAAGGTTGAGAACCACTGTTCTAAATGAACCAGGTTGTATATTTCCATCCTGGTTCTTAAAGAGGAGGTTGCATGGGCTTGTGGCTATTTTTCTTTACCTGATGTTTAAAAATATTACCAAGCTATAGGCATCTGTAAAAATGAAAGCTACTTTGTTGAAATAATACACACTATCTTGTAAATAGTAAGTTCTTAATAAAACTTACTTGCAATTATTATTCTAAATCAGTTGTTTACCTGTTGGAGGAATTCTGAAAATCCATGTCTGTAAAATGAATCATAGGCGTAAATAGATCTTACAGTAGAAACCTCTGGTCTTGAAAGTAGAATATGTGCATACACTGACATGCAAAAGAGGATACATTGTAATACAGGAGAAAATTTAGAACTTTTTTTATTTCACTTAATTTTTATGTATAAAAGGAAAAAGTAAACCTTACTGATATATGTGTTATATACAGATTAACAATAATTTCATATAAATATACATGGGGTGCATTTTTTAAAGTTTCTAAAACAAAAACAGTGTTTGGATCACATTAATCTGGACCAGTCTTGACTCATCTGCTTTAGTTCATTTTATGCTTTCCTATTGGGTATTCACCTAGCCTCTCTTTTGACTCTTTGTTGGAGGAATCTGCCTTGAGAGACAGGCCATATGATTTTGTAGTCATATTTATTAGAAACTTGACTCACTCTATCTTCTATCCATTGCTTTATCTTCATCTTTGGAGACATGTAGAATCCCTTCCTAGTAATCTTTGAATATGTTGATAGCTCTTGATATCCTGGGTTGTCTTCCTCTTTCCCAACCAGTTTTTCTAAAGATACCTAGTTTATACATACCCATTACTCTCTTTTTTTAAAAAAAAAAAAATATATATATATATAATATATTTTATTGATTTTTTTTTTACAGAGAGGAAGGGAAAGGGATAGAGAGAAACATTGATGAAAGAGAAACATCAATCAGCTGCCTTCTGCACACCTCCTACCGGGGATGTGCCTGCAACCAAGGTACATGCCCTTGACTAGAATTGAACCTGGGACCTTTCAGTCCGCAGGCCGATACTGTATCCACTGAGCCAAACTGGTTAGGGCTTTTTAAATATATTTTATTGATTTTTTTACAGAGAGGAAGGGAGAGAGATAGAGCGTTAGAAACATCGTTGAGAGAGAAACATCAATCAGCTGCCTCCTGCACACCCCCTACTGGGAATGTGCCTGCAACCAAGGTACATGCCCTTGACCTGGGACCTTTCAGTCCGCAGGCTGATGATCTATCCGCTGAGCCAAACCAGTTTCAGCTACATACCCATTTCTTAAAAACTATTCTAATATGAAAGGTTTTCAAATTTCTTATAATCGTGGCTCATTTCCTCTAGACACTCTACAGTTGTCAAAATTCTTTGTTTTTCAACAAGACTTGAACATGGTATCCCAAGAGCTAAAATGAGCTTAAGGATCTATCTGTACTTTGTCTTAATGCAGTGAGGGATGTATTTAAATACATTTTATTATGAAGATACTTCATATTGATAGTTTGACTCTTGCTCTTTATTTTTTTAAATATATTTTTATTGATTTCAGGATAGAAGGGAGGGAGAGAGAGATAGAAACATCAATGATGAGAGAAAATCATTGTTTGGCTGCCTCTTGCACACCCCTACTGGGGATCAAGCCCACAATCCCAGGCAATGCCCTTGACTGGAATTGAACCCCAGGACCCGTTAGTCCGCAGTCCAACGCTCTATCCACTGAGCCAAACTGGCTAGGATGTCTCTCTTGCTCTTTAAACAATCTCCAGTAAAAATAGTTTCAATTACATAATAGTGAGAGTAGGAGAGATTATTTTTCTCCTTCAGTAGTGATTCTCAATTATACTCTTTTTAAACTCTGTATAAAGTTCACTTTTGCCTCAAAATCCCTAACATGTTAAGTGTTTCCCCAGGTGAGAAAATAAATAGAAAAAAACTAATGAAATGGTTGGGTTTCTTAAATCTATTTTAAAAGTTAAGTTAGGAAATAGACTTTTTCAGTTAGTGAATGGAAAATAGAGCTGATTGCTCTTGTATTTCTTTACATTATATGTCTAATTTTGAAATCCATAAGTAGGAAATGTTGATTTCCCTTTATGTGTCTTAAGGCCAATAGAGCTTGTGATCAGCAGGAAAGTGAGGTACTAGAGGCCTAATGCATGAAATTCATGCAAGGGCAGCACCTCGAAGCCTTCGAAGCCCGGGCTTCATCTGGAAGATCTTTAGCTGTCCAGTCTAATTAGCATATTAGGCTTTTATTATTATAGATTATATCATATTTAACCTCAATAGTAGACTTAATTCTATAATTGAACTTAGACCCAAAGACACTTTTATAGATGTTTTATGGGGTTAAAAAGGTGAAAACCTAAGATTAAACAATTCTATATGGCTATTAGTTTTAATCCCTTCTGTCATTTTTCTTTTTTCTTTTAATTTTTTTCATACCTTTTTAGTCTGATTGGAGCTATATAAATTCATCTTGCAGTTCTTCCTGATTCTTATATTTTTGCCTTGATGTTTTTAGCTCTGTATAGTATTTATGTATATCTTTTGAATGAAATGATTAGATATAAGGCCCTCTTTGGAGAGTCATCTATGAATTCTTTTGTGATCAGTGGGCCAGATGTGACATTGGGGGGATCAGACAAACCTAATTTCAGTCACTCACGGTGCAAATTACCTAAATTGTCTTATCCTCATTTTTCTCATTTTGTAGCACGTTTGTGAGGATTGAATATGTAACACATGTAGTCCTTTATAGAAAGATGCTATTTTTTGAGAGTTGCAAATTTTAGTAATCTGAAGAAGTATATACATAGGGAGTGGGTGGTGTTTTACATCTTCAGTCAGATAAGGGTCTAAATGTGAGCCTAATTTTTTTTAGGTAATTTAAAATTGTGCTAATTTGTTTGTACTATAAAGAGTAGTAAAACTCAGTCCCCCTTCCGAGAAAGGTTAGCTGTATTTGAGGATGGCAAAAAAGGGGGAAAAATGAATATGGTCTCCTTTTTTATAAGCCACAAAACCCAAGGTTTTTCCCTTCTTCATCTCCTTTGCATTTGCCTAGCACCCTCTTACCCTCTTTAGCTTAATGTCTCGAATATGTATTTTCCATTGTTGGTTGAAAGTAATCTGGCTTCTTAATTGTCTTTCTAGAACAGGTGGGGAATGTCTGGCCCGTGGGCAGTGTAAGGCCAGTGAGATCATTTGGTCTGGCCCTACCAAGGCATTAGGGGTGAATTAATTAAACATTTGACTAAATATAGCAGGCTAACTTTTAAGTTGATAAGTGTGTATGGCCCATAAATGATGTTATAAATATTTAAATGGCCCTTGGCAGAAAAAAGATTCCCCACACCTGTTCTAGAAGATTAGAATTTCTAATTTCTCTGAATTTCACTTATTCTTTCTTCTTTACTATGAGATGCCATCTTTGTGTTCATCATTAATAAAATGTTCTTAGTGGGTATCTTTCATAAGTAAAAATACCTAGTAAATGTTTGTCAAGAACCAGGGCCAAAACCTATGGCCAATTTTATCATAACGTAGTACAGTTATTTGTGTGATACTGGTAAACAATGGTATAACTATAGTAATACTTAAGTATGTAACTAGCAACCTAAAAAGCTCTACCATAGATTTCATTGAACTATAAGTGCCTAATTTCTTGTGTCCTTTGGTAGAATAGTAACATGAAATCGTGAAAAATTAATTACTCGGAGCAGACTTTTTAAATGTAATGCACTGTTTCTAAATGCTATTCAGACCGGCCTAGGAGTATAGTGCTGCTGGATATTTATGGGACTTAAGCAGTTGTGTCCTGGAATTCATTTCTGCTGAAAATAAAGTCCAGTTGTTTTTGTTTCCATGCAAAACCACAACAAAACTTAAATTTTATTTACTGGCATGTAGTACTTAAGTAAGCAGTAAGAAATAAATATTTCTGTTAATAGATGAAAAATGATATACACATTATTTTCCTCAGGTATAGAATGAGCCAAGGAGACTTAAACCCAGCAGCCATTCCACATGCAGCGGAAGATATTCAAGGAGATGACAGATGGATGTCTCAGGTAAAAGGAAGTGCACATGTATTATTCACATGAGATGACCCTCTTCTGTTTCTTTGAGAGTCTTTTGACCAAAACTGCAAAGGGTGTTTTTAATGGTCAACAAGAATTTATTACTATAAGTGAAAGTCTAACATTAGAAATCTCAGGCCTAATCACCATCTGCTGTTGGAACTGAGAAATATTTTGAAAGCATGGTAATTGCCCTCTGTTAATTTTAAGACATAACAATGTCTCTACAGTATTCTTTTTGTATTATAGCAATACAAATTGCTGTAAAAATTTTGAATTTCAAAATAACACAAATATTACAAAAATTTAAAAAAGAACTTCCTATATCTTTCATCTAGACTTGCCAGTTAAGATTCTTGTTGTTGTGGAATCGAACCCATGACTCATTAGTCCAAGAGCTCTCACCAAACAATACCAGCCAAAGGCACCAGTTAACATTTTACCATCTACCTAATTGTAGTGTCTGTTATTTATTTGTATATACTCTGAGTGGCCAGATTATGATCTCTGAATGCATAATAATCTGGCCACTCAGTGTATATTCTATATAATAAAAGGCTAATATGCAAATTGTCCCCTCAACCAGGAGTTCGACCAGCAGGTAGACTGGCCAACTGCCCATCTCCCCTCCCCCTGGCCAGGCTGGCCAGACCCCACCCATGCACAAATTCATGCACCAGGCCTGTGTGTGTGTGTGTGTGTGTGTGTGTGTGTGTGTGTGTACTGAGTAGCCAGATTATTATGTGTTCAGAGATCATCATAATCTGGCCACTTAGTGTATACCCAAAATACTGTTTTTTTCTGAACCATTTGAGAATGAGTTACAGTCATATCTTTCACCCCTAAATAGTTCAGCGTTTTCTAAGAACAATGACATTTTCTTATATAACTACAGTGGAGTTATTAAAATCAAGAAACTTAATATTGATATCATACAATTACCCCATTTCAAAACCATATTCAGATTTTTCCAGTTGTCCCAATAATGTTCTTTATAATCAGGTTTTTCCCCAGTCTGCAATCATACATTGCATTTATTTGTCATATTTCCTTATTCTTCTTTAATCTGAAACATTTCTTAGACTTTGTTTTTCATTATATTGACAGTTTGAAATAGTATAGGCCATTCATTTTTTAGTCCCTCAATTTTGAGTTTATCTTTTTTCCCATAATCATGATTCAGAAGATCCATTTTTGACAGGAATATCAGTGAAGTAGTATCTTTAGTGCATCACATCACATGGAAGGCACATGATTGTCTCATTGGTGATACAGTAAATCCTCGTTTGTCCTCAGTAGGTTCTGTAACTTGAAGCAAAATGATATATAATGAAACCAGTTTTACTATAGGCTAATTGATATAATAAACAAGAGTTGAGTTCCTACAACATGTCATCAAAATAACAAAATAGCATTGAACAAAATGACATTATTCCAGGACCTGCTGTATTAACTTTGATCCCTTGGTTAAGATGCTATTGGCCTAAACCAATTCTTATTTTTTTTACTAGAGGCCTGGTGCATGAAATTCATGCACGGCTGGGGTCCCTATTGAGCCTTGTTGTCCAGTCCTAATTGTGGTGGGTTGGCCAGGGCCTGCCAGCTGGCTGGGGCCTACCAGACAGGGGCAGGGATGGGGGGAGGTTGGCTGGCCATGGGAGATTGGCTGTGAGTCCCTCGTGGTCAGTGAGCATCATAGCGACCTGTCCACTGGTCACTTAGGATTTTATATATATAGATAGTATGGACCAAGGGTTGTTTTTTTTTTTTAATTTATTTTATTGATTTTTTTTACACAGAGGAAGGGAGAAGGATAGAGAGTTAGAAATATTGATGAGAGAGAGACATCAACTAGCTGCCTCCTGCACGACCCCCACTGGGGATGTGCCTGCAACCAAGGTACATGGAATTGAACCCGGGACCTTTCACTCCGCAGGCCGACACTCTATCCACTGAGCCAAACTGGTTTCTTATTTTATTCAGTGGGTTACAGCCTTTGTGGTTTTGAAGCTCAAATTATTCCAGGTTTAGCAAGTGGGAATCCTTTAAGCTGGCTCCTTCTCAATGTGTCCCATTGATTATCTTCTCAATGTGTCCCATTGTTTTTTAGCATTTTATTTTCTTCAATATTTTATCTTCCTTTTAATAAAACATTATTACTTTGTAGTAACTGTATTTAACCTTTATGTTTCCGACCTTATTACCTCTTTGATATAATAAGTCTGATTTTAAGTTCCCAGAGCTTTATGTTTTAGTATCTAGCAATTCTACATATACTCTTTATAGTATATATACTCTTTATATACGAAATTTGTGCACGGGGGGAGGAGGGGTGTCCCTCAGCCCAGCGTGCACCCTCTACAAACTGGGATCCCTCTCACAATCCAGGACTGCTGGCTCCGAACCACTCTACTGTCTCTGCCTGATTGCCCCTAACCGCTTCTGCCTGCCAGCTTGATCATTGCCTAACCACTCCACTGCCAGCCTGATAGACATCTAACTACTCCCCGGCTGGCCCAATTGCCCCTAACCACCCTCCCAGGCTGGCCTGGTCACTCCTAACTGCCCTCCCCTGCCAGTCTGGTCACCCCTAACTGTCCTCCTCTGCAGGCCTGATTGTCCCTAAATGCCCTCTCCTGCAGGCCTGGATCCCTCCCAACTGCCCACCCCTGCTGTCCTGGTCCCCCTCAACTACCCACCCGTGCAGGCCTGGTCCCTCTCAACTGCCCTCCCTTGAAGGCCTGGTCTCTCTCCCCCCCTCAACTTCCTTCCTCTACTGGCCCGGTCACCCCTAACTTCCCTCCCTGCTGGCCTGATTGCCTCCAACTGTTCTTCCTTGCAGGCCTGGGTCTCCCCCAACTGCCCTCTCCTGCTGTCCTGGTCCCCTCAGCTGCCCTCCCTGCTAGCCTGATCACCCACAACTGCCCTCTCCTGCAGGCCTGGGTCCCCCTGAACTCACTCCTCTGCAGGCCTGGTACCCCCGAACTGCCCTCCCCTGCAGGCCTGGTCCCTCCCAACAGCTCCCCACTGCTGTTCTGGTCCCCCTCAACTGCCAGCCCCTGTAGGCCTGGACCCCTCAACTGCCCTCCCCTGCAGGCCTGGGGACCCCCCCCCCCAACTGCCCTTCCCTGCAGGCCCAGTCACCCCCAATTTGCCTCCTCTGCTGGCCTGATCACCCCTAACTGTCCTCCCCTGCAGGCCTGATTGCAGGTCTGGTCTCCACCTACTGCCCTCCCCTGCAGGCCTGGTCCCCCCACAGCTGCCCTCCCCTGCAGGCCTGGGTTCTTCCCAACTGTCCTCCCTTGCAGGCCTGGTCTCCCCATCTGCTCTCTTCTGCCGGCCTGGTCACCCCCAATTGTACACGACTGCCCTCCCCTGCCAGCCATCTTGTGGCAGCCATCTTGTGTCCTGCAGTGATGGTCAATTTGCATATTACTCTTTTATTAGCTAGGATGTTCTCTTTCTGTTTTTGTCTTCCCAGGCTTAAAAAGTCAGTCTATCAACCAGTTTATTCTGAGTGGTAGTTAGGTTTTTCCCAGTTGTTCTTATATGAATTACCTACTTGATTATCCTTACTTAATCTTCCTCATTTGTTTATATCTTGAAAAAGAACTTATGAAACTGGTCAGTGTGGCTCAATGATTGAGCATCAACCCAGGAGCCAGGAAGTCATAGTTTGATTCCCAGTCAGGGCACATGCCCAGGTTTCAGATTTGATCCCTGTAAGGGGCGTGCAATAGGCAGCCAATCAATGATTCTCATTATTAATGTTTCTGTCTTTCTCTCCCTCTCCCTTCCTCTCTCTAAAAATCAATAAAAACATATTTATGTAAGTAAATAAGAATAAAATAAATATTATGAAGTGTTGTATCAATGTATTTGTCACACACTCAAAAAATAAAAAATAGTTAATAGTATTGCTATTCCCTGTATACTCCTCACCTATCGTATTTCTTTTTTCTTTTTTTTAAATTTAATAAATCTTTATTGTTCACATTATTACAATTGTTCCTTTTTTTCCCCTATAGATCCCCTCCACCCTGTTCCCACCTCACCCTCTGCCCTTACCTTCCCCCCATTGTCCTCATCCATACGTGTATGATTTTTGTCCAGTCTCTTCCCGTGCCCCACTCACCCATTTCCCCCTGAGAATTCAGTCCACTCCCTTTCTGTGCCCATGATTCTATTATATTCACCAGTTTATTCTCTTCATCAGATTTTTAATTCACTTGATTTTTAGATTCACTTGTTGATAGATATGTATTTGTTGTTCATAAATTTTTTATCTTTACCTTTTTCTTCTTCATCTTAAAGAGTACCTTTCAGTATTTCATATAATACTGGTTTGGCGGTGATGAACTCCTTTTGTTTTTTCTTATCTGTGAAGCACTTTATCTGCCCTTCCATTCTAAATGATAGCTTTGCTGGGTAGAGTAATCTTGTTTGTAGGTTCTTGCTATTCATCACTTTGAATATTCCTTGCCACTCCCATCTGGCCTGCATAGTTTCTGTTGAGAAATCAGCTGACAATCGTATGGGTGCTCCCTTATAGGTAATTAAATGTTTTTCTCTTGCTGCTTTTAATATTCTCTCTTTTCTCTTTTGCTCTTGGCATTTTATTTTATTATTATTTTTTTAAATTAAATCTTTATTATTCAGATTATTACATTTGTTTCTCTTTTTTCCCCTCCATAGCACCCTCCACCCAGCTCCCACCCCTCCCTCTGCCCTTAGCTCCCTCCCATTGATCTCATCCACAGGTGTATGATTTTTGTCCAGTCTCTCCCTCTGCACCCCTCACCCCTTTCTCCCTGAGAATTATCAGTCCATTCCCTTTCTGTGCTCCTGATTCTATTCTATTCACCAGTTTATTCTGTTCATCAAATTTTAATTCACTAATTTTTAGATTCACTTATTGATAGATATGTATTTGTTGTTCATAATTTTTTGTCTTTTACCTTTTACTTCTTCCTCTTCTAAAAGAGTACCTTTCAGCATTTCATATAATACTGGTTTACAGTTGATGAACTCCTTTAACTTTTTCTTATCTGTGAAGTTCTTTATCTGCCCTTCAATTCTGAATGTTAGCTTTGTTGGATAGATTATTCTTGGTTGTAGGTTCTTACTATTCATCACATTGAATATTTCTTGCCACGCCCGTCTGGCCTGCATCGTTCCTCTTGAGAAATCAGCTGACAGTCGTATGGGTGCTCCCTTGTAGGTAATGAACTGTTTTTCTCTTGCTGCTTTTAATATTCTCTCTTTCTCTTTTGCTCTTGGTATTTTAATTATGATGTGTCTTGGTGTGGTCCTCTTTGGATTCCTTTTATATGGGCTTCTGTGTGCTTCCTGGACTTGTAAGTCTATTTCTTTTACCAGATGTGGGAAGTTTTCAGTCATTATTTCTTTAAATAGGTTTTCAGTATCTTGCTCTCTCTCTTCTGGCACCCCCACAATTCTGATGTTGGTACACTTGAAGCTGTCCCAGAGTCTCCTTACATTATGTTCACATTTTTGGATTTTTTTCTCTTCTTGCTTTTCCAGTTGAGTGTTTTCTGCTTCTTTATATTTCAAATTTTTGACTTGATTCTTGCCTTTCTCTAGTCTGCTGTTAGGACTCTGTATAATATTTTTTATTTCAGTCAGTGTATATTTAATTTCTAGTTGGTCTTTTATCATTTTAGTTGGACCTTTTCCATCTCTAGTTGGTCCTTTTTCATCTCCTCTTGGCTCTCGCTAAATTTATCCATCTTTTCTAGCATATTCTTGAAAAACCTTACAAGCGTGGTTTTGAACTCTATATCCAGTCGTTTTTTTTCCTCCATTTCTTTTGTTTGTGATCCCTTCCCTTGTCTCGGCATTTTCACTATGTCGGGGAAACTTCTGTGTTGAATTCAGCCTTGTGAAACCAGAGTTGCAAAGCCACAGAAGCCTCTGTTGAGCTTGGGAGGGGTGGAGTCTCAGGGCTTAAGGGACCGCCTTGCCTTCCAGTCGGCCCGCCCTCCACGGCCCCTGAGTCTCATGTGACTGGGTAATGGCTGGAGCGGTCCTTGTGCGCGCGCCCGCAGTGCCTCTAGACCGCTGCCTTTCCAGCTCCCCTGCGCACCGGGACCACAGGAGTCTAGGTCTCCGGGGTTTCGCCCAAAACATGGGCCCTGTGGACTCAGAAGTGGCACAGCTGGGAGGGTCTGTCTCCCGCCCACTCGCGAAAGCCAGCGGCACAATCAGCAATCTGTCCTTCACGCAGCGCCATGCGCGACCAGACCTCCGATCTTTTGCAACTCCCCTAAATTTCTGTGCACCTTTCCCTTTTCACAGTCCAAACTCTCCCCGTATGAGTTTCGTCTGGATCTGGGGTTTAGTGTCGTAGGATAAGGGCTTCAATGCTGTTGGGAGTCTCCGTTTCCCTCCCGCCAGAGAAAGCCAGCCAGGTACTCGGGCACCCGCTCTCTCAGCGCGCGCGTCTCCGTACCTCAGCTTTTTGTAGCTCCTCTGGGTTTCTGTGAGCCCCTCTCTTTCCTTCTAGCTGTAGAACTTACACTCGGCCAGCTTTCCTGTGGTTCTGGATGATGTCTGTTCTGTCTTTTAGTTGTAGTTTTGAAATTGTTGTGCGAGGCAGCAGTGTAGGTGTTTACCTATGCCGCCATCTTGGATTCTCCTCACTCTTGGCATTTTAATTATGATGTGTCTTGGTGTGGTCCTCTTTGGATTCCTTTTGTTTGGGGTTCTGTGCACTTCCTGGACTTGTAAGTCTATTTCTTTCACCAGGTTAGGGAAGTTTTCAATCATTATTTCTTTAAATAGGTTTTCAATATCTTACTCTGTCTCTTCTTTTGGCACCCCCATAATTCTGAAGTTGGTATGCTTGAAGTTGTCCCAGAGGCTCCTTACACGATCTTCACATTTTTGGATTCTTTTTTTCTTCTTGCTTTTCCAGTTCAGTGTTTTCTGCTTCTTTGTATTTCAAATCTTTAACTTGATTCTTACGTTTCTCTAGTTTGCTGTTAGGTCTCTGTATAATATTTTTTATTTCAGTCAGTGAATGTGTAATTTCTAGTTGGTTCTTTATCATCTCCTTGAGGATCTTGCTAAATTTATCAACCTTTTCTAGGAAATTTTTGAAAAACCTTATAACCGTGGTTTTAAACTCTATATCGAGTCGTTTGTTTTCCTCCGTTTCTTTCATTTGTGATCTGTTTCTTTGTGTCTGCATTTTCGCTGCTTTCTAGCTGGTAGAGTAGCTTTGTGTGCTAGGTGTCCTATATGGCCCAGTAGTTCCGCCTCCCCAGTTATCTGAGGTGTACTCTTTTTTTTTTTTTAATATATTTTATTGATTTTCTACAGAGAGGAAAGGAGAGGGACAGAGAGTTAGAAACATTGTTGAGAGAGAAACATCGATTCAGCTGCCTCCTGCACACTCCCTACTGGGGATGTGCCCGCAACCAAGGTACGTGCCCTTGATCGGAATCGAACTCGGGATTCTTTGGTCCGCAGGCTGACACTCTATCCACTGAGCCAAACTGGTCAGGGCTGAGGTGGACTCTCTTGGTGCACCCCTTTGTGGACTGTGTGTACAGGCTTGTTGAAGTTAAGTCTTTTTTATTTATTTTTTAATATATTTCTTTATTGATATCAGAGAGGAAAGGAAAAGGAGTGAGAGATAGAAACATCAATGATGAGAGAGAATCATTGATTGGCTGCCTCCTGCATACCCCTCACGGGGGATGGAGCCTGCAACCCAGGCATGTGCCCTTGGCCAGAATCGAACCTAGGACTCTTCAATCCGCAGGCTGGTGCTCTATCCACTGAGCCAAGCCAGCTAGGGCTGAAGTTAAGTTTTGATTGTTGTTGGTATCACTGTGGGGAATTGACCTCCAGGCCAGTTGGCTGTGAGGATCAGCTGTGAACTTCTGTGCTGGAGTTAGCCTTATGAGACAAGACTTGCAAAATTGTGTAAAAGCCTCTGTGCTCAGCTTGGATGGGGCGTAGTCTCAGGGCTGAGCAGACAGCCTTGGCTTACCGTCAGCTCTGCCCTATGAGGCCCCTGGATTTCAGTGTCCCTTGGTAATTGATGCAGCCCTCTCTGCACACATGCACCTCGAGGTCAAGTTTCGCGGCTCCCTTGAGTTTCTGTGCGCTCCAGGGACCCATATGAGTCTAGGTCTCCAGGGTCTCACCCGAAACTGGGGTTCAGTGCAGTCAGAACTGGAGTTCAGCTCTGTCGGGAGGTTCCATCTTCCTCCTAGAGAAAGTCAGCTACCCAATCAGCAGTCAGTCTTCTCTGCATGCACTTGCGCGCACACCTCCAGACCTCTGCATTTTGCGGCTCCCTTGAGTTTCCATGTACTCCTCCTTTTTCTGACAGTCCATACTCCCCCCCTATGAGTCTCACCAAGAACTTGGGTTCAGTGCAGTCGGAAGTTTCCGTCTCCCTCCCGCTATAGGAAGCCAGCCAAGCCCCCTGCCGCCCGTCCTCTCCACGAACGTGTCTCCGTACCTCAGCTTTTTGCAACTCCTATGAGTCTCTGTGAGCCCCTCTCTTTCCTTATAGTTGAAAATTTCCACTCAGACAGCTTTCCTGTGGTTCTGGATGATGTCCATTCTGTCTCTTAGCTGTAGTTTTGAAATCGTTGTGCAAGGCAGCAGTTTAGGTGTTCACCTATGCCTCCATCTTTGTTTCTCCCATGTTTTTCTTTTCTGCCTCTCCTCCCCAAAACCAGAAACCTAAATTTTATTGGTTTTTTTTTTCATGTATTTGCATACTACTTATATGTAATCTCTTTCGTGATGAACACATTATAGTGTATATAGTTGTCAGATTGTAATGTTGTATACCTGGAACTATACTGCTATTAAGCAATGTTACCTCAATAAAAATACTTTTAAATAATACATAGTATTGCTTGCATATTTTAAACTTCTTATAAATAGTATCTTTCTGAATGTATTTTTCTATAGTACATCATACATATTAAAAGTGTAGTTGTAGTTTGTTTTCTCTCTGTAAATAGTATTCCATTTTTCTGAATCAAAATGCCAGAATGGGTTTGCCCATATTTTTCATTGATGGACATTTAGGTCATTTATAACTTTATTAAAAGTAGTGACTAAAAAATAGGTGCTTTTATTTTTCTGGCACAAATTAGCAGGTTTTAAATAATTAGTAGTTACTGAAAAAAATTAGTCAAAGAAGAAAAACAGATGTGAATATTAAATTTTTTTTTAAGCTTGTATAATGTGGAAGGAGTAACTTTACTAAATGTTAAAATACATACACAGAACTTTTAAAAAATATTTACTGATTTCAGAGAGAAAGGGAGAGGGTGATAGAAACATCAGTGATGACAGAGAATCATCAATTGGCTGCCTCCTGCACACACATACCCCCCACAGGGGATCGAGCCCGCAACCCAGGCATTTGCCCTTAACCAGAATCGAACCTGGGACCCTTCAGTTGCAGGCTGACACTCTGTCCACTATCAGACCATCTAAGGCCCGAACTTGTTTTCTTTTTTGTTGTTTTTTTTTTTATTAAATCTTGATATTTACATTTGTTTCTTTTTTTCCCCTCCAGAGCTTCCTTCCACCTGGCTCCCACCCTTCCCTCTACCCTTACCTCCCTCCCGTTGACCTCATCCATAGGTATATGATTTTTGTCCAGTCTCTCCCTGTACACCCCTCCCTCATTTCCCCCTGAGAATTATCAGTCCACTCCGTTTCTGTGCTCCTGATTCTATTCACCAGTTTATTCTGTTGATCAAGTTTTTAATTCCCTTAATTTTTAGATTCACTTGTTGATAGATACGTATTTGTTGTTCATAATTTTTTATCTTTTACCTTTTTCTTCTTCCTCTTCTAAAAGAGTACCTTTCAGCATTTCATATAATAATGGTTTGGAGTTGATGAACTCCTTTAGCTTTTTCTTATCTGTGAAGCTCTTTATCTGCCCTTCAATTCTGAATGATAACTTTGCTGGATAGAGTATTCTTGGTTGTAGGTTCTTGCTGTTCATCATGTTGAATATTTCTTGCCACTCCTGTTTTGCCTGCATCGTGTCTGTTGAGAAATCAGTTGACATCATATGGGTGCTCCCTTGTAGGTAATTAAATGTTTTTCTCTTGCTGCTTTTAATATTCTCTCTTTGTCTTTTGCTCTTGGTATTTTAATTATGATGTGTCTTGGTGTAGTCCTCTTTGGATTCCTTTTATATGGGGTTCTGTGTGCTTCCTGGACTTTTAAGTCTATTTCTTTTACCAGATGTGGGACGTTTTCAGTCATTATTTCTTTAAGTAGGTTTTCAGTATCTTGCTCTCTCACTTCTTCTGGCACCCCAATAATTCTGATGTTGGTACGCTTGAAGCTGTCCCAGAGGCTTCTTACATTATCTTCACATTTTTGGATTCTTTTCTCTTCTTGCTTTTCCAGTTGAGTGTTTTCTGATTCTTTATATTTCAAATTTTTGACTTGATTCTTGCCTTCCTCTAGTCTGCTGTTAGGTCTCTGTATAATATTTTTTATTTCAGTCAGTGTATGTTTAATTTCTAGTTGGTTCTTTTTCATTGGTTGGTTTTTTTCATCTCCTCTTGGGTCTCACTAACTTTATCTAACTTTTCTAGGATATTCTTGAAAAACCTTATAAGCATGGTTTTGAACTCTATATCCAGTCGTTTTTTTTCCTCCATTTCTTTTGTTTGTGATTCCTTCCCTTGTCTTGGCATTTTCACTATGCCGGGAGAACTTCTGTGTTGGATTCAGCCTTATGATACCAGACTTGCAAAACTGCAAAAGCCTCTCTTTTGAGCTTGGGATAGGTGGAGTCTCAGGGCTTAAGGGACCGCCTTGCCTTCCAGTCGGCCCTGCCCTCCACGGCCCCTGAGTCTCACGTGACTGGGTAATCGCTGGAGTGGTCCCTATACCCGCGCGTGCTCTCTCAGTGCCTCTAGACTGCTGCCCCTCCGGCTCCCCTGTGCTCCGGGACCATATGAGTCTGGGTCCCCAGGGTTTCGCCCGAAACTGGGGTTTAGTGAAGTTAAAAGTGGCACAGTTGGCAGGGTCTGTGTCCCACCCACTCGTGAAAGCCAGTGACACAATCAGCAGTCAGTCCTCTGCGCGCAGTGCCGTGGGTGTCACCAGATTCTGATCTTTTGCTACTCCCCTAAATTTCTGTGCACTTCTCCCTTTTCACAGTCCAAACTCCCCCATATGAGTTTCGGCTGGATCTGGGGTTTAGTGTCGTAAGATAAGGGTTCAATGCCATTGAGAGTCTCGGTCTCCCTCCCGCCAGAGAAAGCCAGCCCGGTACTCCGGCACCCGCTCTCTTAGCGCGCGTCTCTGTACCTCAGCTTTTTGCAGCTCCTCTGGGTCTCTGTGAGCCCCTCTCTTTCCTTGTAGTTGTAGAACTTCCACTCAGCCAGCTTTCCTGTGGTTCTGGATGATGTCCGTTCTGTCTTTTAGTTGTAGTTTTGAAATTGTTGTGCGAGGCAGCAGTGTAGGTGTTTACCTATGCCGCTATCTTGGATTCTCTCCAGAACTTGTTTTTTACAATGTAGTTCTCCAGTGAAAGAAACTGGGCTCCTTGGAGAAATGTTTGATTCTACAACTGGAACAAAGGAAATAAAAGATGGGCCTGGAATATCTTGTGGTGCAAGAATGCAAGGAACTGCTCAAAAAGCAAAAGGAAAAAATGGGTGGTAGCACTGAATGGTATATCAGAGCATCACATAGAAGACATGTGGTACTGGTTTGTCTCCCTGGTGATACTAAGTAGGACTATTTGGAGCGAAATAGTCCTCTTTTGTCCCCATCGTCCCTGTTCTCCTTCCCCTACCCCCAGGCCTTCATCATACAGAATACTTGTTTTTTTAACTATATTTTTATTGATTTCAGAGAGAAAGGGAGAGGGAGAGATAGATAGAAACATCAATAATGAGAGAGAATCATGGATCGGCTGCCTCCTGCATGCCTCACACTGGGGATCAAGCAGGCAACCTGGGCATATGCCCTGACTGGGAATAAAACTATGACTTGGTTCATAGCTTGACACAGCCACTGAGCCACATTGGGTGAGCCAGAATACTTTTTTTTTTTTTTTTTTTTTACAGAGAGGAAGGGAGAGGGACAGAGAGTCAGAAACATCGATGAGAGAGAGACATCGATCAGCTGCCTCCTACACACCCTCTACTTGGGATGTGCCCGCAAGCAAGATACATGCCCTGACCGGAATCAAACCTGGGACCTTTCAGTCCGCAGGCTGACGCTTTATCCACTGAGCAAAACCAGTTTTGGCCATAATACTTTTAATAATGAAAAAGAAAATTAAGATTAGAACACCATAGTAGTAATTATAGTAGGTAAGATCTATTAATGAAATCTGAAATCGGTGGACACTTGAAGGAGGAAAAGTCTTATTTGCCTAGTCTCAGAGTATTTTCCTGTAAATTACTTTTGTGATTTTAATATACAATCATATAGCATTTGATACCCTTCTCTTCAGCAGGTAGAACTTTAATATGGGGTGTGGATTTAGTATCTTGCTTCTAACAAGTAGAGAATTAAAAAAAAAAAATAACAACACCTTTATAGTGGAGAACTGTAGCAAACTCCACCTTAACCAAGTAATTGATGTTAGCATCACAGGTAATAAGTCATATCAGTATCATGTGCCTCCTGATAAAACAAGGGCACATCACCTCTGGTAGTCTTCCAAAAGAATCCATAATCTCATGACAAAACATCAGATAAACCATATGGAGGGTCATTCTCCAGAACACTGACCAGAGTGTGTCATGGTCAGGAAAGACCAAGAATCTCCCGCATTGGAAGAGGCTGGAGACATGTAGACTAAATGCAACATGATAACTGAGGCATGCTCTGGGAACAGAAAAAGAACATTAGTGGAAAAATGAGTGAGATTTGAATAAACTATTTTAGTTGATGGTATTTACCAATTTAGTTTTGACAAATGTGTCATGCTTATTTATGTAAGATGTTAGAAGAAGCAGAGTGAAGGATATATGGAAATACTTTATTATCTTTGGATCTCTTTTGTAGAACTAAAATTATTTTGAAAATGTTAAGAGAAAACTGATTGTGATTAAAACAAAGATTCAAGTTATAATCAGTACTACCCTCAAAATATTGCCAAAATGTCAACCCTAATGTAGACTAACTACCACATATTAGGAAATACCTGGAACACATGAACAGTTCGCCACCATCACAAGAATGTAAACAACATAATCCAAATAGGAAGTCAAGCACCCACATTCCTTAAAAATAAGTTTGGGAGATGGTGACAGAGGGAAGGAAAAGCTATAGATTAAAAAGGATTTAAGAAAGCCCAACTGGCATGGCTCAGTGGTTGAGGTCAACCTATGAACCAGGAAGTCACACTTTGATTCCTGGTGAGGGCACATGCCTAAGTTTAGGACTCGATCCCCAGTGTGGGGTATGCAGGAGGCAGCTGATCCATGATTCTCTCATCATTATTGTTTCTAGCTCCCCCTCTCCCTTTCTCTCTAAATCAATAATACACACACACACACACACACACACACACACACACAACCCTAAGTGATCATTATGACCAAACAATTGGTCTCTATATTGTGCATTGACCACTAGGGGGCAGATGCTCAATGCAGGAGCTGCCTGGATGGTCACCTCCCGTGGCCGGCCAACCTCCCACAGTCCCTCCTCCCATCTGGCCAGCCCTGATCGCTGGCCAGGCCAAGGAACCCCACCTGTGAACGAATTCATGCATTGGGCCTCTAGTATATTTTTAAAAAGGGGAAAGGGGTTTAAGAGATAAATTGGGTCCTGATTTTTAAAAAGTTGTAAAACAATTTTGTAACATTGAATTTGAATACATTATTTGTTAATGTTAAAGAATTACTATTAATTTAGAGGGGAGTAGAGTTGGTATTGTCATTATATATATTTTTAGAATCTTTTAGGAGTTACATAGTGAAACATTTATACATGAAATGCTGTATCAGTTTACTTCAAAATAATCTAGGGGTGGGTGAGACTGAAATAAAACTGACAATAAGTTAGATAATTGCTGTAACTGATGACAGATAGATACATAAAGGTTCTTTGTGTTCTCTATGTGTATGTTTGCCTGTAGATAAATTTAATACAAGTATCAAAACATTACCCAGAGGCAGAAGACTCAGCAGCAGAACGAGGAAACTATTTGCAGTAAATATTAAAGATGAAGCATTGATATTTTTGTTATAATGTCAATAAAAAGATGCTTAAGGTACCACTAGATAAATATCTCAATAAACATGACAAGAAGTGTAAATTTTTGTTTTCAAAAAATACAGATTAGCTGAAACTGGTTTGGCTCAGTGGATAGAGCTTCAGCCTGCGGACTGAAGTGTCCCAGGTTTGATTCTGATTAGGGTCATGTACCTTGGTTGCGAGCACATCTCCACTAGGGAGCGTGCAGGAGGCAGCTGATGGATGGCTCTCTCATCCATGTTTCTAACTTTCTATCCCTCTCCCTTCCTCTCTGTAAAAAAAGCAATAAAAAAAATATATTTAAAAAAAACACATAGATTAAAACAATGGGAAGAGAGAAATATTAATATTCAATGCTGGTGCAAGCATGGTGTAACCAGTTCTGATACATTGCTGGAAGCAGTACGGATAGTCTTTTTGTTAAGAATTTGGAAATATATCCAAGATCTATAAAAATTTTAATCCCCTTTGATTTAAGAATTCCCATAATGTTAAAAATAAAATATATGTACATTTCTTTATCATAGCAAATAAGTTACTGGTCAGTCTATCAATAGATAAAAGAGCCTTTAAAAACAAAAGGGTGTCACTAGGTGCATTCAGTAGGATATTATGTGTCCCAAAAATTATGGTTTTGCCAAGACCGGTTTGGCTCACTGGAGAGAGCATCGGCCTGCGGACTGAAAGGTCCCAGGTTCGATTCCAGTCGGAGGCATGTACCTTGGTTGCGGGCACATCTCCAGTGTGGGGTGTGCAGAAGGCGGCTGATCGATGTCTCTCTCTCATCGATGTTTCTGAATTTCTATCCCTCTCCCTTCCTCTCTGTAAAGAAATAAATAAAATATATTTAAAAAAAATAAAATAAAAATTATTGTTTTGTCCTGGCCAGACTGCTTGGTTAGGGCGTCATCTCCTACACCAAAAGGTTGTGGGTTTGATCCCTAATTGGGGCACATGTTGGAGGCAGCCAATCAATGTTTTTCACATTGATATTTTCCTCTACTTCTCTGTCAACAAAATCAACTTTAATCCCCAGGTGAGAATTAAAAAAATAATAATAGTAATCTTATTTTTTAAAAATATCCTTAAGGTACCACTAGATAAGTATCTCAACAAACATGGCAGGAAATGTTTAATTTTTGTTTTCAAAAAGTACAGATTAAAATAGATTTGGAGGTCAGGGTTCAATTTCTGGTCAGAGCACATGCCTGGGTTCAGGTTCAATCTTCAGTGCGGGGTGTGCAGACCAGTAACTTATTTGCTATGATAAAGAAATGTACATATATTTTATTTTTAACATTATGGGAATTCTTAAATCAAAGGGGATTAAAATTTTTATAGATCTTGGATATATACAGGCAGCCCATCAATGTTTCTCTCTCATGGATGTTTTTACCTCTATCTCTTTCCCTCTTCTCTCTAATATTAATAAAATACACACATTCATATATAAATTACGGTTTTGAAAATCATGTAACTATATAGAAAAATTGTGCTAGTGAAATGTTAAGTACAATTCTATTGGCTGCTATTTATTGAGTGCTGTAGGGTGCCAGCCAAAAGTTGGGCCCCTTTAGTAGGAAGTTACCAATGGGTTGCGATGGGAAGATTGTAGGTGTTTTGTTCTGTTTGACCTTTTATATTTCTTCAAACTTACTGCAATTACTTTTATACTTAAAAAAATATATATGGAATACTAGAACCTTTACAACAGCAGAGCCTCAATTTCATGACAGGCTATAAATGTTTTATTGTCCGAGACCTGTTTGGCTCAGTGGTTAGAGCGTCGGCCTGCGGACTGAAAGTTCCTGGGTTCAATTCTGGTCACGGGCATGTACCTTGGTTGTGGGCACATTCCCAGTAAGAGGGTGTGCAGGAGGCAGCTGATCGATGTCTCTCTCTCATTGATGTTTCTAACTCTCTATCCCCTCCCTTCCTCTCTGTGAAAAATCAATAAAATATATTAAAAAAAACAAATGTTCTTTTATTGGTATTGAAAGGTAGTTGCAACTATATAGAGTACATGCAGTAGAGAGTTGATGTGATGTGAACATGCACCTGCTCACTAACTCAAGTTTATTCTTGCTCATCTTATCCCTTCAGTAAAAATACTTATTGAAACAATAGAAATATTTTTTAAATTTATTTACAAAAGGCATGGATGTTAGAGAAAAGAAAAAGCTATCCCAAATCCTGTCACTCTAAGGGAGGAGTTGTTTTTTTAAATACTTTTTTAAAAATATATTTTATTGATTTTCTACAGAGAGTCAGAAACATCGATGAGAGAGACACATTGACCAGCTGCCTCCTGCACACCCCCACTGGGGACGCGCCCACAACCAAGTACATGCCCCCAACTGGAATCGAACCCGGGACCCCCCAGTCCACAGGTCGACACTCTATCCACTGAACCAAACTGGCTTCGGCTTTAAATACGTTTTTAATTGATTTTTTAGAGAAACAGGAAGGCGGAGGAATAGAATGATAGAAACATTGATAAGAGGAACATCATCAATCGGCTACTTCCTGTGCAACCCCCCTACTAGGGATCGAGCCCGCCACCCAGGCATGTGCCCTGACCAGGAATCAACCCAGTGACCTCTTGGTTCCCAGGTCAATACTCAACTGCTGAGCCACACCAGCTGGGCAAGAGAAATGGTTTTAATTGTCAAATTAAAGTAACTTTATTTTCACCTGTAGCAAATGAATATCTCAGTTTCACCACAGTATTAGCACTGTATTATCAGCAGATAAATAATAACTGTAGCTTAATTCCTAGGGGGAGCATAATTGAGGGTAGTTTGAGAAAAAGAAATAGCATTCAGACTTTTCCCTAGAACTAAGTTAGAGATCTGTTGCATCATGTAAGTTTGTCTCAGGGACAAATATGAAAATTTTAAGCACTGATGGGTAAATCCATTTTAAAAAGTGTCTTGTGCCTTCAGAACAGAGAAGTATTCCGGGATTAAATCACTACTACTTATCAGCTCGGATTAGACTGAAAAAGGCTTGAATTCTAGTTTGCCATTATCTCACATTTGGGGTTAACAGACATTTTCGAAGGCATCCAAGTAAAGTATATGCTTCTTGATTGGATAGATAGAAACCCAACTCTTGGAACAATTGGAAAGATTGAATATGGACTGAATGTTAGATATTATGGGATTATTGTTCATTTTCTTAGATGTGATAATTTAATGGTTTTACACTTTGGAGATGCATGCTGAAATATTAAGGGTGAGGAATCACAGTGTTTGCAACTGACCTTCAAATCCTTCAAATGGTTCTGCAAATACATACAGAGGAAAAAAATATGGGAAAATGTTATTGGTTATAGGTGGAAGATGTACAGGTGTTCATTGTATTACTTCAACTTTTCTGCATGTATATCTGAAATTTCTTTTAAAAGCTTGAGGAAAAGATACATCTTTTTAAAAACATGTTAAATGTATTTTTTAAATTTTGATTTCAATAAAATTGTGGTTTTCTTGAGCGTACTAGAATGATCAATATAGTAAAGGTGGAAAGAAAGTTCTACCAATTTCTTGCCAATCAAGAGGTATCAGCTTTAGGGACAGACCACAATGGATGTTGAACAACAGAGTAACTGGTTGGACAACTGATTTATCTAGGCCAAAAAGTCTCAAGGGAAAAGAAATGCCAGTTTCTAATTTTTTCTTCTTCAACCAGCACAACAGATTTGTCCTGGACTGTAAAGACAAAGAGCCTGATGTGCTGTTTGTGGGAGACTCCATGGTGCAGTTAATGCAGCAATACGAGGTAAAGTGCAAGTGATGGGGGTACTGTTGGCTACTGATGTAAATGCATTCAGCACTAGCGGGCTTGCATTCTGAGCTGACGCCCTAGAAAAGCTTTAGCTCAGAGTGTAAGGTATCAGGCATGCCTCATGCTGCTCTGTGCACTAGGCATAATGAAACTAAAAGGTAGCATTGTTTATAAGTAAACTTCTTTTTTTGGCCTTGGCTTCCAAGAAGCTTCACATTACATTTATTGTATTTGTCTAGTCATGATTTTCAATTCTTATTTATATTTTACTATTTGTATTTGCTCATGATTCTATCTATCTATCCAATCAAGAATCATGCTTATTTTTGTCTTAGTCATGATTCTCAATTCTTACTATTTGTGTTATTTCTTTTTGGCGCCAGCACTGTAAATATCCTCATCTCGTGTTTCTATTTTACCCTGTTCCTTTAAATGATTGAATAAAGGGAAAGGAGAGTTTTTTCAATTGGCAACTTAATTATAAGTATTGCTACCTTTTATGGAGCAACAGGTTGAGTAGTAACTTTCTTGAGTTGAGACGGAGTGCTGCACAGAGAGCTGAGTTGTACAGTGTCATCTTCCAAGTCCTTCACCGAGTAGCACACTACTTACAGTGTGTTGTATGAATGCAGAAAATGAGAATTGTTATTTCAGGCGCATTGCAATTGGGGGATTTTACTTGCCACGAATTTTAGCTTAAATAATCCAAGATTTTCTCTTTTCAGATATGGCGAGAACTTTTTTCCCCACTCCATGCACTGAATTTTGGAATTGGAGGAGATACAACAAGACATGTTTTATGGAGGCTAAAGAATGGAGAGCTGGAGAATATTAAACCTAAGGTGAAATGAAACTTATTTTTTAAAGAATACCATTAATCTTGAGTATTTTCAGATAGTCAAATTATCTGAAACTAGTAGTAAAAAATCTGCTGTAAAGCATTATTTCACTGTTGTTCTTTGGTTCATGCTCCACTAAGATGAATGATAGTGTTATTGCTTTAAAACATTCCAAATACACATTTAATTAAGAAATCAGCCCTAGCCAGTTTGGCTCAAAGGATGGAGCACTGGCCCGAGGACCAAAGGATCAGTTCTTGTCAAAGACATGTACTTGTATTGCAGGCTTGATCCCCATATGGGAGGCAACCAATTGATATGTTTCTCTCACTTCAATGTTTCTCTCTCTGTGTCTCTCCCCCTCTCTTTCACTCTGTCTAAAATTCAATGAAAAAAATATCCTTGAGTGAGGATTAGCCAAAAAAAAGGGAAGAAATCAGTGTACGCGCTTGAATGGTATTTGTAATTGTTACACTCTTCAACTATAGGGAGAGAGGTGTTGCTAATGAGGTGTGCAAGTCTATGAACCTGAGGCACTATGAGGGTTAAAGCTGCTCAGAGGTGGGCCATCAGAGTAGGGCTAAGATTCACCTCAGGAAGTAATTTGGATCTATTTAACCATATAGACAAATTGGTAATCAATGTCTTCCAAGGTCTTCTGAAGAACATTTGAAGCAGATGTGAACAAAGATGCACCACAGATGTGCCCAGTACCTTATCATATTATAAACATCTTCCATGTTTTTTCCAACCTCAAAGAAACAAGTAAAGCTGAGCCAGATATCAACTGGTTTAGTTTTATTTTACTCTTTGCCTTTCTAATAGAAAAACTCATCCAGGTTCCCCTCTTTTGTGATAGTGTGGAAAAGTAAGATGTATGTCTCTAGGTGATAGACATACACCTAGAGACATTTTTTTAAAAAGAGAAAACCTTGTTAAAACTTCATCCAGCTTCTACCCCAGTGACTTTCTTGAATGCAGCTATGTATTTATCCCTGTTACACTCCCTTGGCTACTTTAGTACTTCTAGTCAGGGAGACTTTGTGATACAAGTAGCAAATATTTTCCCCAGATTTTTTAGATCTCACTTTATTTAAATTTTTTTGACATACCCAGGTTTTATTTTTAGACATTAAATTTGTTATGTTTTCTAGATTTTAAGAGATTAGTCTTCCAACTCCATGATGATGAAAGAATTCTCTTATTTTCCTTCTGGGAATTTATTTTAATATACCAGAGGTCCAGTGCACAAAATTCGTGCATTGGGGGCAGGGATCCTCTCAACCCTGCCTGCATCCTCTCTCAATCCGGGAGCCCTCGCATCCTAGCACCGCCACTGCACTCGCCAGCTGTGAACCCAGCTCAGGGCTTCTGGCTGAGCAGCGCTCTCCCTGTGGGAGCTCAATGTCCACCAGAGGGCAGCTCCTACGTTGAGTGCCTGTCCTCTGGTGGTCAGTGTGCATCGTAGTGACTGGTCGTTGCGCCATTCGGTCTATTTGCATATTAGCCTTTTATTATCTAGGATATGAGGTGTGAATCTGTTTTAAGGTGATTGTTCAGTTGAAGTTAGTACATTTGAGAAGTTCCTTTATTCCTGGGTATTTACCCCTTTTCCCCCACCCCTAAATTATAGGTCATTGTTGTCTGGGTAGGAACAAACAACCATGAAAATACGGCAGAAGAAGTAGCAGGTGGAATCGAGGCCATCGTACAACTTATCAACACAAGGCAGCCACAAGCCAAAATCATTGTATTGGTATGTAGTCTTAGGGTGGGTGGAGGCCTTGCTGCAATTGGGTCCAGTGAGGAATTTTTTAGAAATGTGAGGTGGAAGCAGGTTATGATGCCCCTGAGAAATGCTTCTCTGATATATTCCGTTGTCTTACCGGTCTCATCATTTCCCAGACCAGCTGTGGGGGTCATCTTTTATCTTCTCATCCTGTTTAGAAGTGGAAACCCTCTTTGTTGTCTCAGGTAGCCTTATTTTTTTAAATTTTTAACTGTCTTCTAATAATTTTTAAAATTACATATGAGACTTGTCCTAGTCCTGAGTCTCTTTTTATTAGCCCTGAGTTTGAACTAGTTTATATGTGGTGTATTCTGTGTCACTGTTAATATGTTAAAGGTGGAGTAGTCATTGGATCTCTGAATTCCTGACATATCAGAGATTCCATCACTAAGAAAATGGGTAGTCTTAATCTTAACAGAAAGTGCTACCCTTTGTAAAGTTAAAGCAGTGAGTCTTTATGGTCTCAGAGACAAACAACAGTTTGTTTCACAGACAAGTGTACCTGTAGATATTCTTAGCCCAACTAAAAAAGTATGTTTTAGCAAAATCTGATGTGTTCAGTTCTTTAATTAAATAGTATTAAGAAGATAGGCATTTACTCAAACATGTGAGGACTTCTATGTGCAAAGTACTATCCTAGGTCCTACACACACCAAACTGAAAAGACATAGTACTTCTCAAGGAGCTCACAGCCTGGCGGGTAGACAGCAGTATAAAGAAAGATTTATTACACTGTATACTAATGGGAGTAAGGAGAGAATGCTATGTTTTAGACATATAGTTGATGTCTGAGTTTAATTTTAAAGAATTAATTGGTCTCCAAATGGGGATCAGAAAGAAGAGAAGGCATTACAGAGGACAAAAAAAATGATCAAAGACTTCATGTATGTATTTGTTGGGTTTGTGAGCGAGGGTGCTAGAAGAATTTCAGGGTTATCATTGGAAAAGTTTGAGACCAGGATTGTTAAAAGAGAGGCCACAGTCAGGTCATTTCGGGATTTGTATGCCATGTTAAGAGTTTCCATTTTATCTTACAGATGCTGGGGAACCAGGTTTGTTTTTTGTTTGTTTCTTAAAATATGTTTTTATTGATTTCAGAGAGGAAGGGAGAGGGAGAAAGTAATAGAAACATCAGTGATGAGAGAGAATCATTGATCAGCTGCCTCCTGCCCTCCCCTCACTGGTGGTCAGGCCTGCAACCCATGCATGTGCCCTAAATGAGACTTGAATTGTGACCTCTTGTTTCATAGGTTGACACTCAATGCTGAGCCGCACAGGCCAGGTGCCAGGTCTTTTAAAAATTATTTTTATTATGTGGTATTTCGTGTCATTTAATTTACTTAAATCTTGCCTTGTTCTAGAAAGGATTATATTGTAGTTATGAGTTCTGAAGTACAGTGCCGAGTACATAGTACTTGCTTAGGACATACTTATTGCATGAAGTTGTTGAATAAATCCTCCATACAGATTCTTTAGTTCAATCAGACTTAAATTTGATGTACAGTGGTTCTACCCACAACACTAAAACATTGGCAATAACCTAACCAGTTAACCCCATGGGGGAATGATTGCACAGGCCATTTACATAATAGCATTAATCATATAACAGTTATGAAAACTGAATAAAAACAACTTGAGATGTATTTAAGTGAAAAATTTGAATAAACTATGTATCTTTTATTTAGAACTACTTAAAAGTATATATGCAATTGGAAAAGGCAACAATTAAAATCATTGTTACATGGTAAAGGGATTAGGAGCATAATATTTTTTGTGTGTTTTTTTGTCATTGTTTTTTTAAGTGAAAGCAACATTTATGGAGGGATAGATCGACTCCCTGCAGCAGGGAAGGGGGCCCAAAGCGGGTTGCCTATGAAGCTTCTTTCTCTCAAGTTTCAAAATCCCATGCCCTTAAGGTACTCTTGGAAAGTGAAGGTTCCCAGAGAACGAAAAGCAGGCCAGTGTCCAGAGCTTCTGTTCCAGGTTGTAACCAGGTGTAGTTTGGTCTCTAAGCTAATTAAAGTCCACTAGTCCATGTGTGCAATCCCAGATGGCCATAAGCCGCATGGCACAGGGGAGCATGTTCCCTGCCACAGGAGAGCCAGGAACCCGATGCACCAGAGAGAGCTGTGTTTGTTTTAACATAATATTTTAGCAATTACTAATTATTTTAGGGGGAAAGTCCCATGGCATACCCTGATATTAAGGAAAATATATGCAAATACTTATCTACTTTTTTCATTCTTGCTTGAAAATTTCAGTAGGGATGGTGCCCTGTTCTTGAGGCTTAATCATTTTTTATGGCTTTGACTGCTGTTTTATTATTTGAAAGTCAGAACAAAGTATGTATTGATTGTTCACTGGCCATCCTTCCTTGCTTTCTCATTCTACCAGTCATATATAAATTAGGATTTAGGATGACCTCATCTGGACTTTGTGGGGTTTTTTTTAAGAGAAGGAAGAGGGAGAGAGAAAAGCATCAATGTGAGAGTGAAACATTGATCTGCCTCCTGCACGCCCTACTGGGGATTGAGCCTGCCCGGGAATCGAACCAGCAACCTTGCAGTGTATGGGACGATGTGAGACCAAGCCACAATGGCCAGGGCTCATCTGTGACAGTTTGAGGCGATTTTCACAAGGATAGAAGAAGATGAATGAGGGTAGCAGAGTCATGATTCTCTTTTGGAACTAACTATACAATCACACAATAAATTGGTAATCAAGGCCCCAAAATTTTGCTGAAAAAAAATGTAAAACAGGCATGAACAAGTACTTATACTCTGAACATAATAAAAATTATCTTTTAATAGAATACCCACAAAAAAACTATTTTTGTGAAATAAGACCTCTTACTGTACTCTGTAGTAGAAATAGATGTCATCATTAGCTATTAACCAACTAAAAGGTTGGAGATGTCTGGCAATAATTTTATAGTAGGCTTGGTGGTTTTTAAAGGCCATTTCTAGTTTGAGATGATAAAACCTTGCTCTTATATATAAGACCAGGCTTTTATTTATTATAGAAGGACAGATATCTGCTTTATCTGAAAATCATATTAGCTCATTAACATATAAGTTAAAAACAAATTTAGGACACATCTCTGTTTTAATTTATCAGATATTTTGTGTCTCTGGTTCATCGACAGCATTTGTTCCAACTCTGTTTCTCATGTGCAGTCGTGTAGATTCCATGTGGCATTAACAAATAGATGTGTATTTGAGCTAGATTATTCTGGTGACTCTGTTGAGAAAGATGTGAAAGAAAGACAACATTGGATATAGAAAGACCAGTCAGGAGATTTTACATTAATGGAGGTGTGAATAACTAGCCATAACAATGTATATAATCAGAATGGATTAGAAAAATGTTTAGGATACAAAAGCTGGGTAATTTAATGATAAATAGATAAGGTATGTGGGTGAGAGATTCAGGGGTGTTGGAATGACCAGTTGATACAAAGAATGTAGAAGGAGTATAGTTTGGGGGATGTTGGGCATGAGAAGTTGGGAATGCTGCAGGCGCATTCAATTTTGCTTCTGTAGCTGATGTTCAGTATATAGTTCTGGAGCTCTGGGGAGAGACCTGGGCCAAAGTTTTTAGGCTGGGAAGAATAGTGAGCCAAGGAGATGACCCTAAGAATATCAATGATTCAGGGACAGGAGAAAGAAGAAAAACTCCTAGAGAGGCTGAGAAGGGATCATCAGAAAACTTTTTCTAAAACATTTTATTGATTTTTTACAGAGAGGAAGGGAGAGTGAGTTAGAAACATCGATGAGAGAGAAACATCAATCAGCTGCCTCCTGCAACCCCCTACTGGGGATGTGCCCACAACCAAGGCACACGCCCCCGACTGGAATCGAACCCGGGACCCCCAGTCCGCAGGCTGACGCTCTATCTACAGCCAAACCGGTTTCAACGGTCAGAGAACTTTTATTTAAATCAAGCTGGTCCAGTGTTTCAGAAATCAAAGGTGTAGCAAGTGCCAAATAAGTAGACTTAGCAAAGAGATTCATCTTACATTCTTTTCTGCTCTGCCCCAGGGTTTGTTACCTCGAGGTGAGAAGCCCAACCCTTTGAGACAAAAAAATGCCAAGGTGAACCAGCTCCTCAAGGTTTCCCTGCCAAAGCTTGCCAATGTTCAGCTCCTGGATGCAGATGGGGGCTTCGTGCACTCGGACGGTGCCATCTCCTGCCACGACATGTTTGATTTTCTGCATCTCACAGGAGGGGGCTACGCAAAGATCTGCAAACCCCTCCATGAACTGATCATGCAGTTGTTGGAGGAAACACCTGAGGAGAAACAAACCACCATTGCCTGACTGGCTCCCATCAGTGTTCATTGCATCCCTGCTTCCTCAGATCAGTTATGTCACTGGCACTCCGGAATCCTTCTCTTTCCTAAGGCACTTTGCATTGTAGAATGTTCCTGGATGTTCATATCTAGTGTTTGAAAGGGAGGAGGGATTGAAACTGGTCCTGTACATAGGTTTGTTTGACACAGGAGAAAAATTAGTTAAGGAAGATGGTTGTTTAAATTCATTTGAAACCAGAAGGGAACTTTTTAGTTGTATGTGTGACACATTTATTGAACTATCACTGTTTCACCTAGAATGACATCAAGGCTAAATACTGAACAAAATGAAGATTCTTTTCTCGGCCTTTCTTTCTATAGATTGATTATGTTATATGTAATAATGATAGGAATAACACCTACTTGACTTTAAAACATGGTTTTTTCCATAATTGAGCCTTTTGTTTCTATTTCCCTTTATTCATATATTCTCACTGTTTTGACATATAACATCAGATTGGACATACTTGTCATTCAAATATGGGAGATGCTATAGTTACAAGTGGGTTTATTCCACTGTCTTATCTTTCCCAGGCTTAGCATGAAGAATAGGTTTTGCCCCAGTTGGGGTACTCTGTGGTGGGTATTATTTTTATGCTGCTGAATATCATGTCTGTAATAGACCCATGCATGCATCCTTTGCTCCTTTTTTAGAGGGGTCCTTGCTGATATTACCAGCTTAAACACATTTTTTACCTAGGAGCTCTGTTGCTAGGCATATAAATCCCCAGCCAGTTACTCTCATGATATTCTGATGTGTGACTCATTCTTGTGTGGTGTTCTGCGCTGGAGTCTGTGTAGTGCTATCCAGATCCAGAGTGGTTTATTTGGTTTGCTTTTCCCTTAGAACCTGTTACAGTTTCTTTCCTTTTTTTTTGTTGGGGGTGTTGGGAAGGATCAGGATCAGACCTCTTCTATTTTTCATTCCATAAGCCCTGGCATTATTTCAAGTTTTTTAGTATCTTAAGGTGTATATTTTATTTTTGTATTGTCTTAGTTTTTAAATTATATCAGTCCAAAAAAGTTTGGCCTTTTCTCATGAGGAAACAAGTGGAACTATTCTTCAGAAGAAACATCCTACTTGATTGATTCTTCCCCTTCCCCCATCTCAGGCTTGTTTAACTTTCAGGATTTCTTCTTAATGTATCCTCTGAGAATTTCTTTCAAGAAAACTCTTTATTATCTGAATGGTTTGAGCTACAAGAACTGCCATTTTTTAAAACAAGGGGACAGTGGATGGTTTTTGTTCAATGTACCTATGAAATGTATACAAACTGGATCTACAAACATATAGATATTGAAGTAGCCCATCCAGATGTGCTCTGCAGTGATTTTGCTTAACATTCTGGTTCAGTAACTAATGTGTATGTTTCATGTCTGCTTGCCAGGTAGATAACAGTGCTTTGGTGGTGGGGAAGGAGTGCTGATTTGTGTTGAGCCAGCCTGGTTGAGGGATAGAGCTTGAGCTGATGTGTTCTTTTCTTGTCAAGCCTCTTTCTAGGAATTTTATGGTTTTTTGTCTTTTCAAGAAAAAAATATATACTTTTCTGAATGTATCATGTCTTCATTAACAAAAGAAAGTACACATGGTGTTTACTAAATTTGTTTACTATTTTTAAGTTTTTATTTTTAGTAACCCAGGTTCTTGAATTTTTCAAGACAGATTTTTTTTTTTTTCTTAGCTTGGGTAAAGTTCTAGGGAGAATAACTAATTAAGCCACAATTTTGTGTGTGAAAAGATAGTTTCCTTTCCAGGTTTTCTGTTTGTCAGAGGGTGGAAGTCTGAGAGTGCTCCAGCAGCAGAGGATTCAGTGTCCCTCTGTGTGCTGGCCTTCAACTCCTGTGCTCATGTGTACAGATCTGAGATATCACGGCATTTTCTACTTACCCGGAGCTATTCAAGCAATAGTATTCGAAACACTAGCCTCGTAAATAAAAGTCTGCCCCATTGCCAATGTGCAGATACTGAGTCCGATTTCATTTCTTGCCAGCACTGCCTCAGAAAGTATTCATCTAGGTGTCCCAAAAATGAATAATTATAAAGGCAGTGTTTATTAAAATACACTTCATTTTCAAAATTGAACTATCAGCTGTTAAAGCTTATAGTTTTGGGGAACACCCTGTATTTTTATTTCATCGACATCCCAAGTTTGCTACAGTGACAGAACTTAATGCTTAGTCTTTGGATCTCTCTCGCCCTCGCCCTCTCCTTCCTTCCCTCTCTCCTTCTTCCTATATATAAATTTAATGCACTGTCCAGGTGAAATGTCCTAGTTGTCACTATGATTAAGGGGCCAGTTTTGCAGAGGTATTATTCTGTTCCTCTACCAGCAAATTTTAAGTACTTTGCCCACCCATTCCTGCTACATTAAGTAGCAGCTGGTGATGACACCAGAACAATTTCTGCAGTTGCATCTTGAATGTGGCAGGTGAACGATATACTGCCATGGATGATCTTGGACCTATTGTTTTGCTGCCATAATATTCTACACTGTCATGGGCCTTTTTGGACTCTTATCTTTTATCAAAAACCTGAACCCACGCAAAACATCTGGAGTAGCTTATGCCCTGCTGTTATGAATTCTGTCTCATTGTTAAATTCCAAATTTATTTTTTCAGCCTAGTTACTGTTTACAGTTGTCTGCTAAAGCCTAAATATTGTCTGTGCTGTGGTGTATGAGCATTGCCAGTTAATATTTATTGCAGTGAAGAAACTGAAAACATTAAAATCGTGGGCATGTCTACGTTCTTAAGTCTGTGTGGGTGCATGTGGGAGAAGTGAGTTGAGGTCTCTTGAAAGGAGGTTTTTTGGAGTGGGTCTTCCAGCTTCTTGTTGGTGTTCCTGCTTGGGGATCACTGCTGCTAGCGGACTGGACCTCCCCGGCACAAGTCTGTGATTCTGCTTTGGCAAAGTTTCATTGACCAGTGAACTCATTCTGTTGTAGTGCATATTTCAATATAAATGTAAACATTTCACCTAAACTTGCTGTCTTTCTGCCTCCTTTATTGTTGTTTGAAGGGAGTAAAGAAGGGGTGGGTTTTTTCCTACCATCTCACAAGCCAATTGGATACTTAGATTATCCTGCTTCTTTTCTGTGTGAATGTACCAAGCTGACCCTCATTAATATCCTTAGTGGTGTAGGCTGATAGGGTGGGATGAGCAGATACAAGGAATCCTAAGTAGATATATGGGGAAATTGTTAAAGAAAATGTTTCAGATTGGTTAAGAATATCTGTTAGTTAAAAACAGAATTAACTTTTAAACGATTAATTCGTCTTTTGACTCTCATTTCAGTCTTTAGAATTTATTCACATTTAAATGTCTCAGTTTCCACTGTTTCTCCATTTCTCACAATAATAATCACCACTTCTCTGTTTTACACTGGAATATTACATAATGTGACTATGGAGCCCAGGACAGGAAACTTGAACACAGTTTTCATCTACTTCCCTCGCCTCCCCAAGCCGAAATGCCAGCCCCATGTGCAGCTGCTTTAGAGTGTTATGACTAAAACAAGGTTCAGTTGCTCAACTGACCATCAGGGCCTGTTCTGATGACTAACTACACCCACCCCAGCAGTAAGTACAGATTGCTATGTCATGTCATGTTCTTAGCAGCTGGAATATGTCTGGTTTTTTAACATTCACTTTTATCACTCTTAAGTGCAGCGATGCTATTGGTCATAATGGCTTACTCGTAGAAGAGGACATAATTTGGAGATACTAAACTGAGGTGTTTTTGTTTTTCTGTTTGCCCTCCCCCCATATGTAATCACACCAAGTTCCTCCCACCCCTTGCCTTTGTGAGCTACTTGCAGATTCCCTTAGATCTCAGAGCAGTGGGAAAGCAGCCTGCCTCTTGGGCTTTGTTGATTGTGTCCACACTCTCCCCTGGGAACCTCTTCAATGGCGCAGCAGTGTGGTAGGAGGGAACATCCTTACCACATCTACTTGGGAAAAACTGACAAAACCAGCAGGAGAATCCATCTACTTTTTCCCAGCCATGATGGGTAAATTTTGGTTTTTTAATCCTTACCCAAGGACATGCTTAGAGAGAGAAAGAGAAAAACATTGATGTAATAGGGAAACATCGATCTGTTGCCTTGTGCACACACCCCTACCAGGGATCAAACCTGCAACCAAGGTATGTGTCCTGATGGGGAATTGGGCAAGCAATTTTTTGGTGTACAGGATGATGCTCATTCTATTTAGCCACACTTGCTGGGCTGATGGGTGAAATCTTAACTCAGCTACATATTTTTTCAGTCACGAAGCAAAGATCTTAAATGTTTCACTAAACAGTCTTTTTTGTTTTTTAATATTAGTTTTTTCCTTAGGAAGGGAGAGGAAGAAACATTAATATGAAAGAGAAACTGATTGCTTGCCTTTTTTACATGCCTTTAACAGGCTAAAGCAGTAACCCTTCAGTGCACAGGACGGGATGACACTCCACCAACTGAGCCATACTGACCAGGGCCATTGTCCTTTTTTTATCCTGGTTTTATGTTCTACCTCTTGCATTTTGCTTATTTGCTGGCTTACTTTAGTTTAACTCAGCACATCAAAATACAGGTTAGGGCAAAAGTAGATTTACACGTATTCATATGGAAAATAATACAATCCCATATAATAAAAGGCTAATATGAAAATTGTCCCCTCGATCTGAAGTTCAACCGGGAGTTTGACCAGGGGGCATGGCCGGCTGGCTAACTGCCTTCACCCCCTACCCCTAGCTGGCCCAGCCAATTGAGGCGGGCTGGCTGGACCCCACTTATGCACCAATTTGTGCACCAGGCCTCTATGTATAAAAGGCTAAGCGATCCTCCAACCAGTAGCTATGACACGCAATGACCACCATGGGATAGATGCTCAACGTAAGGGCTGCTGAGGTACAATGACTTGGTAGCTGCAGTTCTCTGGTGATGCCACCCTGGAAGAGGAGGGATCCTGATTCTGGGGTATGTCACCCGAGAACTGCCTTCCCGCAATATAGGACCCCTCGGGGGATGTTGGAGAGCTGGTTTTGGCCTAATCTCCAAAGGCCAGGCCAAGGAAACCCACCTGCTGGAGGGACCCCACTCAATCCACACATGCCCTTTGAGCTACAGCACTGGCAGCTGACTGGGGAGGGACCACAGGAGGCTGGCCCTAGGGCATGTCTGGCCTGTCTTGCCCAGTCCCAGCCCCTGCCAGGGATTAATTCCCTTTCAATGTACACGAATCCGTGCACTGGGACACTAGTGATCAATAAAACTACTAGAGTAAACTTACATGAACTCATTATTATAAACCTACCTTTGTCCTACCCTGTATGTATCAAAAAACACTATAAAGAAATATATTTTACAGCCAAGACCGGTTTGGCTCAGTGGATAGAGCATCGGCGTGCGGACTGAAAGGTCCCGGGTTCAATTCTGGTCAGGGGCATGTACCTTGCTTGCGGGCACATCTCCAGTGTGGGGTGTGCAGAAGACGGCTGATCGATGTCTCTCATCGATGTTTCTGACTTTCTATCCCTCTCCCTTCCTCTCTGTGAAAAATCAATAAAATATATTTAAAAAATATATATATATATATATATTACACACTGATCAAGCTTCAACAGCACACCTGTAAAGAATTCATGACTCAGTATATTCCAGCATGCTCATTGATAAACACTGATAGCCCAAGATATTAAATATAATGTCCTTTCCATGACTTGGCCCTCTTCAGTTCATATCTTCACATCCCTTACTTTGAACTTAATTGCCAATGGTATTGAACTTTGAGTATGTCTTTGCCCCAGAGATTCCCCTCTGTCTGTAATATGCTTCACCTACTCATCTTTTAAGAATTCCCCAGGGACACCTGGAGTGTTTTCTGATTTCTCTTTCCAGCACTGATCTGTACTAGTAGGTCTCTCTCATCTCTTGAGTTCCCATACCTTGTGAAAAAAAAAAATTTTTTTTTTTTTACTATGCTTTTATTGATTTTATTGAGAGAGGAAGGGAGAGGGATGGAGAGTTAGAAATGTGGACGGACTGCTTCCTGCACACCCCTACTGGGGATTGAGCTCACATCCTCGGCATATGCCCTGACCAGGAATCAATCCAGGGACCTCTTGGTTCATGGGCCGACACTGAACCACTGACCCCCACCGGCCAGGCCTTGTGTAAATCTTTTATCATGAAACTTATCACTTTGTATTATATGCTTACCTATTTATACTGCTAGATAACGAATTCCGTAAGAACAGAGAAGGGCCCACCATTGCGGCTCATTGGTTTAGTGTCAACCCATGATCTAGGAGGTTAAGGTTTGATTCCTGGTCACGGTACATGCCTGGGTTTTGGGCTCAATCCCCAATTGAGGGTGTGCGGAAGGCAGCCAATTGAGGATTTTCTCTCATTGATGTTTCCATCTCTCTCCCTCTCCCTTCCTCTCTCTGAAATAATAAAAACACTTTTTTAAAGGCACAAAAATGTGTTTTAAGCATCATTGTGTTCCCAGCACCTAGCTTAGTAATTAGTACAAACTAAGTACTGAATAAATGAAGGAATTAATAGGGGATTGTTTTGTTCATGTTCTTCTAGCCAGTAACTGTTGGAATTGAAACTGGAATACAAATTTTGATTACAGATCCTGCTTTTTCAGTGGTACCATGCTTCTGCTTGTGAGAAACAATAAACATTTTTGCTAGTGATAAATAAGGGCAAACAAAATTCACTTGAGAATAACCAAAAAAAGGTGCAGTACAGACCTATTACAAAAATTTTTGAGACATTTTCTGGAATTTTTTGAGTATCACTAGACGGAATTAATACAGATAGTTTTACAGGAAAAGTGAAGCCAGAAGAAAAAGTTTGGCTGGTTCAGAGGAACAAAGGGATTATGAATGAGAAAATAACCTTGAGGAAGGCTTTGAGGACCAGTGAAACTCACAAGAAGCTATGGGATGTGGCCTGTATCTAAGCGTGAAGAGAGAGGACTCTTTTTATTATGGAGAACAACTTTGAATAAACTAGGTAGCTGCACACGATCTTTCTTTTTCTTTTTTTGTTGACCCTCACCTGAGGCTATTTTTCCATTGATTTTTAGAGAGAGTGCAAGGGAGAAGGAGAGTCACTTCAATGTGAGAGAGATATAAGGATTGTTTGCCTCCTGCACTTGCCCTGACCAGGCCCGGGATCAAGCCTGCAACTAAGGTATGTGCCCTTTGACCAGAATCAAATTCTAGATCCTTCATTCTGGGGGCCGACGTCCTATCCACTGAGCCAAGCGGCTGGGGATCCACATGATTTTCAGATACAACCAGAAAAGAGGAGTATCTAAAAGGCTCTCAGCTGCACCTTCTGATTTCTAGCTAAAAACTCATGCTTGAAATCCAAGATGGCGGCATAGGTAAACACCTACATTGCTGCCTCGCACAACAATTTCAAAACTACAACTAAAAGACAGAACGGACATCAGCCAGAACCACAGGAAAGCTGGCTGAGTGGAAGTTCTACAACTAGAGGGAAAGAGAGGGGCTCACGGAGACCCAGAGGAGCTGCAAAAAGCTGAGGTACGGAGCCGCGCGCGAGGAGAGAGCGGGTGCCGGAGTACCTGGCTGGCTCTCTCTGGCCGGAGGGAAACGGAGACTCTCAAAGGCATTGAACCCCTTATCCTACGACACTAAACCCCAGATCCAGCCGAAACTCATACGGGGGGAGTTTGGACTGTGAAAAGGGAGAGGTGCACGGAAATTTAGGGGAGTCGCAAAGGATCGGAGGTCCGGTCGCGCACGGCACCACGCGGAGGACGGATTGCTGATTGTGCCGCTGGCTTTCGCGAGTGGGCGGGAGACAGACCCTCCCAACTGCGCCACTTCTGAGTCCACTGGGCCCCTGTTTTGGGCGAAACCCTGGGGACCTAGACTCGTGTGGTCCTGGTTCGCAGGGGAGCCGGAAAGGCAGAGGTTAGAGGCGCTGCGGGTGCGCGAGCGCACAAGGACCGCTCCAGCCATTACCCAGTCACGTGAGACTCAGGGGCCGTGGAGGGCGGGGCCGACTGGAAGGCAAGGCGGTCCCTTAAGCCCTGAGACTCCACCCCTCCCAAGCTCAACAGAGGCTTCTGCGGCTGAATCCAGCACAGAAGTTTCCCCGGCATAGTGAAAATGCCGAGACAAGGGAAGGGATTACAAGCAAAAGAAATGGAGGAAAAAAAACGACTGGATATAGAGTTCAAAACCACGCTTATAAGGTTTTGCAAGAATATCCTAGAAAAGATGGATAAATTTAGTGATACACTGACTGAAATAAAAACTATTATGCAGAGTACTAACAGCAGACTAGAGAAAGGCAAGGATCAAGTCAAAAATTTGAAATATAAAGAAGCAGAAAACATTCAACTGGAAAAGCAAGAAGAGAAAAGAATCCAAAAATGTGAAGATAATGTAAGGAGCCTCTGGGACAGCTTCAAGCGTACCAACATCAGAATTGTGGGGGTGCCAGAAGAAGAGAGAGAGCAAGATACTGAAAACCTGTTTAAAGAAATAATGACTGAAAACTTCTCACATCTGGTAAAAGAAATAGACTTACAAGTCGAGGAAGCACACAGAACCCCAAAGAAAAGGAACCCAAAGAGGACTACACCAAGACACATCATAATTAAAATGCCAAGAGCAAAAGAGAAAGAGAGAATATTAAAAGCAGCAAGAGAAAAACAGTTTATTACCTACAAGGGAGCACCCATACGACTGTCAGCTGATTTCTCAACAGAAACGATGCAGGCCAGATGGGAGTGGCAAGAAATATTCAACGTGATTAACAACAAGAACCTACAACCAAGAATAATCTATCCAGCAAAGCTATCATTCAGAATTGAAGGGCAGATAAAGACCTTCACAGAGAAGAAAAAGCTAAAGGAGTTCATCAACTCCAAACCAGTATTATATGAAATGCTGAAAGGTACCCTTTTAGAAGAGGAAGAAGAAAAAGGTAAAAGACAAAAAGTTATGAACAACAAATACACATCTGTTAACAAGTGAATCTAAAAATTAAGTGAATTAAAAATCTGATCAACAGAATAAACTGGTGAATATAATAGAATCAGGAGCACAGAAAGGGAGTAGACTGATTGATAATTCTCAGGAGGACAAAAATCATAAAGCATCAAACAGACTGTGAAATTATAGCAGAAAGATTAAAGTTAGGTGAGGTAAATAAGTGATCAATCAAAGGACTTGTATGCATGCTTATAAACATAACCAATGATCACAGACACTGGGGGGTCGGGGTACGCCTGGGAGGGAGGGTGGGCAATGGGGAGATATGTATAAAAAATTAATAAAAATTAATAAAAAAAAAAGACTCATGCTTGCTTGAAACAGGAGGAAGGCTGGCTCATTGTTATCAGTGATCTTTGGAGACACAGATTGAGTTGATTAATTATTTATCTGCTTGTTTTCAGCAACCTGATGAGGAGCCTCTTTTTCTGGAAAGCTCTGATGTTGGTTACATCACATGGCCACAGAGAAGCAGACACATCTATTTGCTGGTTGGGTAGGAAAGCCCGGTTTAGGAAATGGAAAATGGCTAATGTCCCTGGCAGAAAGTCCTGCCCATTTAGTCAAAACTGCGCTCTCTTAACTCATCTCCTACTATTGACAGTCGTTCAGGATGATGAATGCCACTAAGTCTAGCTCTGCTATGTGGCATTTAGGACAGTGGAGATGAGACATGGCTCCTGAAGGCTCAGATAGTATTTGCCCAGCTGATGTGGCTCAGAGAGATCAGTTTGATTCCAGGTCAGGGCACATGCCTGGGTTGCGGGCTCCAACCCCAGGGAGAGGCATGCAGAAGGCAGCCAATTGATGATGTTTCTCTCATGGATGTTTATCTCTCTCTAAAAAATAATAAGTTTTTAATAAAAAGTTTGATTTGCCTAACATGTGCAATGCAGGTGTTTAAATCTAATCTTTCTGATAAAGTCCTTACTTTTTCCATAATACCATGAAGTTGTGTGATATGTTTGAGACCTTATCCCCAGAAAGACAGTTTATTCTGTCTCTTCAGCTGATTCCCAATCTATATGCATCCAGGGTTCACAGCTCTTGAAGGGAAGATATAAGAGCAGCCTGGGAAAAGTGAACTTGCAGGATGGGAAAGAGTGCTGTCCTCTCGCTGCCAGGGCTGCCTGTGCACAGGGTATTTTTATTTGAGTTCAGAGTCTTTATGGCCACAATGAAAATAGGGAACTTCAAGTCCATTTTTTTCCAGAAGGGTTGGTTTTCTCTGGGTTAAAGTTAACCATCATTTTTAAAGTGCAGTTTGATTCTTCCACTCCCCCACCCCCGCCACAAGTGTAGACACTCCCTAACCCCAGGTTCCTAAATGATTGATGGGATGCAGCTAACTCCTTTACTGTGATTCTTACTGTGCCCTGCTCTTCCTGCTGCCTTCAGGTCTTTTAACAGTACCCCTGACTCAGGGGAAGCTTTTCTTCCTGTCCTCTTACTCTAACCTTGAAATCCTATGGCTTAGAATGGAGCCAGACCTATGCAAAGCTGGGAACATTGTCAGTTGCCTGCTGAATGGTCTCATTTCCTAGGTCCTTTTTCTACTCTGGTTGGGAAGGATGGCCCACAGGGAATAGAAGAAAGTTGCCTGAGCCTTGTGATCCCACCCTGCCCCCTTCACCAGGGCTGGCATTGGGCTTTTTACATAATGTGGGAGAATGCAGTAGCTTGGACCTGCACAGAGGGCTAAGGAGCTTCCTGAGGCCTTGCCTTCCCTTTGAGGCAGAGCACTGCCCTTTTATGTTGACACTACAGGCAACAAAAAGGCTTTCTCTCCACTCAGGGCTGCCAGACCTCAGAAAGGGCCTATTCACAACTGGGTTACTTGCTGTTCCCTGCGTGGGGAGTAGTAGAGCCAGGCTGAAAAAAGGCCTACCCCTTGAAAACAGGAAGAAAATCTGGGGTCGCTGTCCTCCTAACTGAATACTCATGGTGCTGAAGACTCAAAGTTGGGATGTTGAGATTTTGCAAAAGGGAAGCATCCCCTCTGGATTTATTTGAATAGACTTCTCCCAAGACACTGCCAGGAGAAAAGGGACAAACAGAAATATTGATAGTTCACAATTGTTTGGCCCCCAAAGCAGTGGTTCTCAGAATTCACTGTACATAGTAAACTTCCGGAGTGCTTGCTAAAAATACAGTTGCATGAGAAATGGATTTAATAACTATAAGTAGTGTCTGAATTTGTAGTATAAACAGGCCTAGGGGCACATTTTGTTAGGAAAGCCTAAGATATAGACGTGGAATGCTTCTCCCCAGGTTCCCCACCCTCAGCATGGGCTTATTCATTGTGGTCACAGCACCAACCATCCTATAGCAGACACTATGTTCTCACAGTTCCCAGGAAAGTTCCAGGCACATCATAGACAAGTTTAGGTTACATCAGACTAAGTGGTGTGGATCTTTCTTAGAGTTCTGGGTTTTCTGGCAAGATGAGGGGCACAGTGAAGGAGAGAGTGGAGTCCAGTTGGGATATGGAAGTCTTACATTGACTCTCCAAACTGGGCTGCTGGCTGCATGGAGGACTCCTTATGATGCCTCTTGTTACTCAGTGCCCTCCAATTCAGATCTGCCTAGATGTCCTGGAAAGGGTGCTGGACCAAGCCTCAGGAGACAGAGATAGTGAGCGACTCATGAGCCTTTTCTAGGCTTTACCCTACAAACCTGTAAAATGAGGGTTTGGCCCAGGCGTCTGCTAAAGTTCTTCGGTCCCTGCAGCTTGCTTCTGAGTAGGGCCAGTGCTAATTCTCCCACTTCATGTGTTTAAAGGAAAATAAATGTACTGTGGCCACCTCTGAAGTTGTCAGACACCCTGATGAAGCCACCTGGGCCAGTGGTTTGTAGAGTTCTCTCTTATTCAAGATTTCAACAGTCTCACTCTTGCCCCCACCTTACTAGCTGGGCATTGTTCCAATGAGGACTGTTTTACCTTATGACCAATATTTCTGCATTGAATATTGAATGGACACTAACAATGTGCCAGTTACTGTTCTAATTTTTCTTTGGAAAGGGTACTTTTTCTATTAAAAGATAATCACTGCTAAATTTTATGCATTTTTTTCAATGTTTTTCTATAAATGCCTATGTATTTGGAAACCATACTGTTTATATAGTATCATATTGTGAATTATCTACTTACATGTCAAAGTCTTACACATCATTTTCAATGGTTTCATGATAATAGTGCATTTAACCACTCCCTCATTATGGACGTTTAAGGTGTTTCTTTTATGCTTTATATTTATTTATATTATAAATAGCACTATGATAAGGGTAGCTGCCTACACATTTTTTTTAAAACATATATTTTATTGATTTTTTACACAGAGAGGGAGAGGGATAGAAAATTAGAAACAATGTGCCTGCAACCAAGGTACATGCCCTTGACCGGAATCGAACCTGGACCCTTGACTCCGCAGGCCAAACTGGTCAGGGCTGCCTCCATATTTTAATTTGTATTTCTTTACTATAGAATCCCAGAAATGGAATTGCTGGGTCAAAGAGTATAAACCTCTTTAAGCTTCTTGAAACATAAGCCAAAATGTTTTGTAGAAAAGTTTTCACCAGTTTAAACTGAAAGTCACTATTTTGCCACGAGCTTTGTAGCTGCCTCCGTGGAGAATAGAAAGCCCGTGAGCATGAAGGCGTCTCCCAAACTGCGGCCGCTGCTTGGGAGGTCAGGTTGCACCCGGGCCCCTCTGCAGTCTGTCTCCATTGCCCCTCCGCCGTCAAGGCGACCCGCCTGTTTCCTAAGTCTGAGTTTTTCATAAGATTCCAGGAGGGAAAAATGGTCCAGAGGTGGACGACGTTAGTGGTCTTGTCAGCGGGAATGGGAATAAGGAATCCCACCCCTAAGTTTGAGCAGAGAATTGTTAACAAAACTCCAACACTTGGAGATCTATCCAAAGTGAGCTTCCGGGGAAGGGCAGGATAGCGTAAGAAGAGGCCATAGCGGCAAAGGAATCAACCGAAGGCTTCCAGGTGGAGTTCTGCGGTCCCTTTAAGGCGCAATCCGGAACCTGGCCCTTTAAATCTGTGTCAGTTTCCCCTGACGTCACCGGCGGGCCGCCAGCCCGGCTGTTTACCGCTTCGCGGCGCCGCACGCCGTCCCTAGTTCCGGGCGCGGCGCCGCGAGGCCCTCCTGCCCTTAAAGGGCCCGTACTTCGGGCCACTCCGGGCGGCGCGTCGTCGGGTGACTACCACCCCCGCCCGGACCTCCTCCCTTCGTGGCCACCAGCCGCGGCTCCCGCCCTCCGCCTCCGTCCAGCGTCTCCGGGCTCCCAGCAACCGACCATCCCTCGCTTTGCCCCCCTCCCCCCCCCCCCCCCCGGCAGGCGCCGCGGGGTCTCCGAGCCACGCTCAACCCCTCGCGACCCGGCCTCCCGCGGCCCCTCCCCGCCTCCCGCCCCGCCCGCTGGTGCCCGGGCAGCGCCGCGGCGGCCCGGGAGGGACGTTTCCTAATCTCAGCCGGGGTTAAAGTTCTGGTCCTGGGGCGATGGTGGAGGCTGCGTCCGGAGCCGCGACCTGTCCCAGAGGAGTGCTGCCGCCGGCCGCCGCTGCCCTGCCGGGGCCATGTTCGCCCTGCGCCTGCCCCTCCTGGCGCTCCTGGCGGCGTCCGTCTACAGCCACCTGGGGCTGCTGGGGCCCAAGAACGTGTCGCAGAAGGACGCCGAGTTTGAGCACCTCTACGTGGACGAAGTCAACAGCGAGCTGGTCAACATCTACACCTTCAACCACACGGTGACCCGCAACCGGGTGAGGGCCGCCGCCCCGCGTGGCTGTCTCCATCCCCGCCCTTCCCCTCCCGCAGCCGCGAGCCTGGCGACCAGCCCTCCCGTTGCCGCCGAGGTTTCTCGCGAGCTCCCACCGTCAGGGTCTGAAGTTGTCTGGTCCCCGGCTCCCGCTAACCCTCCTTCCCCCAGATGCGGTCTGAGCGGGACAGGCCGCCCTGTCCCTCCACTAGCACCTGGTAGCCCCGCGGGGCCGGTGCTGAGCGAGGGGCGGGCTTGCACGCGGCTGGACCTGAGATCTGAGGAAGGCAGGGGCTGCCCAGGCGGGAGGGGCGGCCGGCGGCCTGGCTGCTGGGACTAGCCAGTCTCCTGCAGCCGCGGGGAGCCAGCTGGCCAGGTGGAGTGCAAGCAGCTCCTAGGTGGGTGGGAGGAGAGAGGCTTGTCTGCTGTGGGAATACAGCTCAGCCTGACTTCACTTTGCTTTCTGCCCCAGCGGGGGCGGGGGGTGGGGGGTGGGAGGTGGGGGGTTCACATGGGCATGGCTGGGGCTGGGAATTTAGAGCTGAAATTTGGAGACTTCTTGCTGCCTGGCTGTGTGGTCTCCTGCTCAGCTCTCTCCGTGATGCATTTACTGGGAAGCAGTGGCGTTGAGCATGGGAACCTGAGTTGCTTTCAGGATGGGGAGGCATTTGGTTGCTGTGACAGGCCAGGGTCTGCCTCAGGAGCTTGAGTTACCCTCCGAGTTGTGGCTTCTGTCCTCTTGAGAAAGGCTGCCCTAGGGCTCTGGCTTTAGCAGTCCAGTGACAAGATGCACAGGATTTACTTAGTTTTATATTTTCTCTTAAATTCGCGCCGTCTTACATACTTTCCTTTATAGTGCCCAGCGTGAGTGTGTCTCCATTTTATAGAGGAGGAAGCTGAGGCTCAGAGATGGGAAGTGACTTCCCACAGCACCGCCCCTTGATCTGAGCCCAGGACAGTTTCGCTTTTTTGGTTTTCAACAGTCCCGGTGTGTTCACCTGCCCCCAACTGCTAATTAGTTGTTGAATTGGAGCTTCTGGCTCATGAGGAAGAAAGTTGAGAAGCATTTTTGCTACCCCATGTATGTATGTGTGTATGTGTATATACACACGTGGGAGCGTACACATGTGTAGCATCCTATGAGCATGGGCAGGAATGGGACACCCGGAGGTGCCCAAGATCTCCATTGTGTTTTTTGGTGAGAAGTGAGGCCCTGCAGTTGCTTAGGTCCTGCTGCCCGTCCGGGACCTGCCATCCGGGTGCTTGCCTCTTCCACAGCCTCCACTAAGACCAGGGGCTGCCCTGGCAGAAGAAGGGGCTTGGCGGGCTTCCCAGCCTGACCAGGATGGGGGAAGAACAGATAGGAGGGAGAGCAGGGCTAGTCTCTGGGGTCCTGAGTGCTGGTGGCAGCGGTGGTGCCCACAACTTCGCTGAGGCATCACCGTCTCACTGCAGACGGAAGGTGTGCGTGTGTCCGTGAACGTCCTCAACAAGCAGAAGGGGGCTCCCTTGCTGTTCGTGGTCCGCCAGAAGGAGGCCGTGGTGTCCTTCCAGGTGCCCCTCATCCTGCGAGGGCTGTGAGTAGAGCATGGGGATTGGGGAGGGGGTGGCCCAGGTGAGGCCTTGCCTAGAGCCTCACCTAAGTCCCTCTTTGGGGCCTCCAACCCTCCAGAAGCCCCTCTGTTTCTCTTCTCCTTCCCAGACCAGTGGGTCAATGGCATGAGGCCAAGCCAATCACTAGAGTCTGTCAGCCTAGAGCGGGCAAGGGTAGGGGTGGTAGGGAACCAGCGTGGAGGAATGGGGCCTTGTTCCTCTGCAGTCATATGCTGGGTGGGACAGTAGTCACATCCCGACTCTGCTTTGGGTCATAGGTTTCAGCGCAAGTACCTCTACCAGAAAGTGGAGCGAACGCTGTGTCAGCCCCCGACCAAGAACGAGTCTGAGGTCCAGTTCTTCTACGTGGATGTGTCCACCCTGTCGCCAATCAACACCAGGTACCAGCTCCAGGTCAGCCGAATGGACGACTTCGTGCTCAGGTCTGCAGGGAAGAGCAAGGGGATTGTGGGACTGGCCTCCTTCCCAAGCTTTGAGGGTAACCTTGGGGCCTCTTCTCTGCCCTACAGGACCGGGGAGCTCTTTAGCTTCAATACAACAGCAGCGCAGCCTCAGGTAAGGTCCCCTGTTTACTGCCCCTGGAGAGAATAAATGGGGAAGTGAGAATGTGGGAGTGGTTGGTGGTCTTCGAGGAATTTCACGTTGGCTGGACTCGCCCTGGAGAGCTGGGAAGCAGAAGCTCTGGCCCCAAGGTGGCAAATGCGGAGACGAGGGTCTTTGTCCTCTCTCCCGCCTGCTTGGGCCCTGTCCAGAGAGACCAGTTGAAGTCAACAAGAGGGTGTCCAGAAAAGGCGGCTGCTGAGAGTCAAGGCCTCTCACATGGTCTCCTTCTAGAGGGCAGAGGAGCATCCTTCTGAGACGGCTAACCCTGTGCCCTCCCTTTGCCCTCAGTATTTTAAGTATGAGTTTCCGGAGGGAGTAGACTCAGTGATTGTCAAGGTGACCTCGAACAAGGCCTTCCCCTGCTCGGTCATCTCTATCCAGGATGTCCTGGTAAGTGCCCTGTTTTAGTACACTCCACCAGTGGTGGCAGGGCTGCTGCCGAGAGGGGACACGGCCCAGGCCTCTGCATCTGCTGCCCCTCTGTAGTGCCCTGTCTATGACCTGGACAACAATGTGGCCTTCATCGGCATGTACCAGACTATGACCAAGAAGGCAGCCATCACCGTGCAGGTAGGGTCGCACATGGTTCGGCGAGAGGTATCTGGGGATTGGCTTTCCAGACCCCTGCTCTTCTTCCTTTGCCCCATCCTCCCTTGCCCACAAGACTGAGTCCCGGCCCACTGGACCCTGAGACTTGGGTCGAAGCAGAATCCCAGTTGCCTTCGAGATAGGAAAGAGCAGCATGCCCCTTCTGGCTGTCATGGCCCCTTCATTCACTATGATGAAAGTAAGGAGAGGAAAGGGTCTCGCTGAGCTTTGTGCCTGCACGTGGCGAGGACGGAACTGACCGCAACGCAGGGAGGGACGCCATGTGTCATGACATTCAGTCATGTAGCTGCCGGAGGCAGTGTGGCCCGCCACTTCCCCTGCCGACATCCAGCCTTTAATGGGGCACCCCTGGGCTCCGAGATGGGTGGACACACATATGCTCGCCCAGCTTTGGGCTCAGGCTTTGGAGTCAGATAAGCATGGCTCTACCACTTACTGGCAGCGTGACCCTAGGCTAACTTCCAAGTCCGTCCAGCAGCAATAATGATGATACTGTCTCATTAGGACCTTTGGGAGGATTGAGTAAAATAACATAAAGAGAAGTTAGCATAATTTCTGGCCCAAAGTAGGAATTTCATAAAAGGATGGTGCTGATGATGACATTGATGATCCCATGATGATGGTGGTGATGATGTCATCGTCGCCATCCTGCAGCGCAAAGACTTTCCCAGTAATAGCTTCTATGTGGTGGTGGTGGTGAAGACGGAAGACCAGGCCTGCGGGGGCTCCTTGCCCTTTTACCCCTTTGTGGAAGGTGATTCTGTGTCCCGGGCCTGGCTGGCGGGGGAGGGCTTGGCCCCTTCCTGGGAGGCAGAGGAGCCTATGTAGCTGACTTGTGGGCCCATGGAAACTGGTGTTTGGCCCCAGACTCCCTCGGGGCTGGTCCCACCCACTGTAGCCAAGCTTCAAGCAACTCTTTGTTTGCCAGTTTGACATTTTACTTCCAGATGAACCGGTTGATCAAGGGCACCGGCAGAAAACCCTGTCCGTGCTGGTGTCTCAAGCAGTCACATGTGAGTGTGGGTGGCTGAGGCTTTGGCCTGGCCTGCGGCTCTTCTTCTCAGCCTGGGGTAGAAAGGGAGATGAGGCCTACTCAGCCAGGCTGCCAGTGGGAAGGGGGCCATGTTCTTGGTAGGCTTCATGATGGGAGGGCCTGCTATGAGTCCCAATAAAACTTGGTGCAAAGTCCATGACTAAAGAACAACATGCTGAGTCTGGTTTTCTCTGTGCCACTTAGCAGCAGGGTCATCTCTTTGGGCCTCAGTTTCCCTATATCTGTGATGGGTAATAGGACCTGTCCCTGTGATCTCACTGAGTTGTGAAGTTTAGTGCAATTGGTAGGAAGTACGGCCTCTTAGTCATGTTCAATAAATATTTACTAAGTGATGGAACAGGCCCCTTGTAATGAGAAAGTGGTAGATAAAAGCATGAGGGTGAGGTGGAGGGAAGACGCTGCCTCTCCTATGCGGATTCTTTATTCAGCAAATATTTGTGGAGCACATCTGTGTGCCAGGTGCTTCAGCTGCATCCCTGGAGAGCACCTCCTAGAGGGCAGGAGCCGCTGCTGTGAGGTCACTATGGGCAGGACAGAGGCCAATTCCTAGAGGATCCTGGCCGTGTGTTGAAGGTTAAGTGCCGGGGGAGATGTGAGGAAGAAGTAGAGGGGAGAGTTCTTGCAGAGGGAGCAACAGGAGCACAGGCAGGAACTGAGGGGGTGTGGCGGAGTCGGGGAGCAGCCAGTTGTGCAACCTGGCTGGGCCTTAGTGTTTGAGGGGAGAAGTGGTAAGAGTTCACTGGGCCCTGGGCACCGTGATTGGTGTGCTCGGCATCCTGCTTCCTTCCAACAGCTGAGGCCTATGTGGCTGGGATGCTCTTCTGCCTGGGCATCTTTCTCTCCTTCTACCTGCTGACCATCCTCCTAGCCTGCTGGGAGAACTGGAGGTAAAGAGGCTCTGCTCAGGGGGGGAGGGTTGTGGGGAGATGGCCTGGTAGGGTCTGAGCCAACCCAGGGCAGTCGTCCATACTGTCCCCAGGATAGAATAAAGCAGGCCCTATTAGGTCTGTGGTCCAGGGGCCTCTCCTCTGGAAACCAGCCCTTGCTCTCAGCCTTTCCAAGCAGGAAGACCCCACCTTGCTTCCCAGCCTGGAAGAACCATAGGATCATGAATGAAGGACAGGGCCATAGGGTGAGGAGGGTAGAGGGACCCTGTCCTCCCCTGCGGGTTTGCCTCTGGGTTCTGTCCCTGCAGGCAGAGGAAGAAGACCCTGCTGCTGGCGGTGGACCGAGCCGGCCCAGAAAGCGGTACTGGAGGGCCTGGGTGGGAGGGCAGAGTGCCATGTGTTTTGGGTTGGGGGGTGGCTCCCTCAGGGTCAGAGGCAGCTGTCTGTGGGCTTCCAGATATTTAGGTTGGGAGTGACACTACTGCAGAGCCCATGCTGAGACACTGTACCTCCATCCCTGCCACACTTGTCTGAAGGCTGCCACCTGACCATTCCTGTGGGCCAGCTGCACTCGGTCTGCCACAGATACTGGGGCTTACATTTCGGGGATTATTAACCCTTCATTCTTTCTTCCTTTCTGCCATTCCTCTCTTTCTGTCCTTCCTCCTGCTTGGGATCTTCCCTCTCAGCTTCTCTCCTTGGTAAGCAGAGGGGCTGGAGCCCAGAATGGGACAGGGCACACAGGGTGCTGGGGGCTGGCAGGCATGCTGTCCATTCTTGCTGCTGGCAATTCAAACACATCTGTTTCTTGGTATCTCGCCCTTCATGGAGAGCCAGGGTGGCGAGGTTGCCACTAGGGACACACATGGGAGGAGGGTGGGTGGGTGGTGGGAATGAGCTGTGTTTGCTGGGATTGCTGCTTGTTCTTGGCTGCTGCCGTGGCTCCTCTGTGTCTCTTCTTTCTTCTCCATGGCTTCAGCCTCTGCTCCCAGGGCTAAGGGGACCTTGATGTCTCGTTGCAGGTCACCCTCGGGTCCTGGTTGACCCCTTCCCTGGAAGCTCCTCTTATGATGGTTATAACTATGGCTCCTTTGGTATGTGTCAGTGCCAGCGACTGTGCTGGCCGCTCCCACTGTCTCCTGAGGCTGCCACCTCCACAGGGCACATGGGGGCCAGCCTCCTCAGAGCCCAGCACTGCCCTCCCTGAGGCCTGTCCTTACCAGTTACTGTTCTGCAGAGAATTGTTCCGGGTCCACTGAGGGTCTGGTTGACAGCATGGATACCGCGGACCTCTCCTACACTTACCAGGGTAAGTGGGCTGGGCGGCGCATCAACACCTGGACACCTGTTGGTGGGCGGTTGCATCTCTGCCAGACGCTGGGGCAGGGAAGGGCCTGCTGTCTCCCACCCTCTCCCCCCTCGGCCTTGTCTCCTGGGCTCCACTTCCCTGGTAACTCTCCCTTTCCTTTGAAGGGCACGACCAGTTCAAGCGGCGCCTTCCCTTTGGCCAGATGCGGCAGCTGTGCATTGCCATGGGTAGATGTGGGGAGGGGAGGAGCTGCTCTGCCAATCAGCTCTGCCAGGGCGGCGCCCGGGCCCTCTACTGGGCCAGGAAGTAGCTTTGTGCATGGCTGCCTCTAATTGCCCATGCTCGCTTGCTCTGTGTGTTCTGGGATGAACAGGCCTGCTGGGCTGGCACCCCTCTTCCGGCCAGATGTCTTGTTTGCTCTCACATTTGCCAGCATCCTGGCTCCCTGGTCTGGGCTAGGGCTTCAGGCAGGGGTGCATATCCTGGCCTCAGGGCCTTTGTCAGGCAGGGTCACAGGAGGGAGCTGCGGGGGCACAGGACAGGCTGAAGCAGCCTCGTGTCCTTGGCCCACTGGTCTCTACCCAGGCTTCCTCAGAACCCACTCAGCTGGCACCTTCTAATCAGCATGACTTCTGCCAGATTCAGTCCTGCTGCTTGGGGCTGGGGCTGGGGCTGGGGCTGCACAGCATCCTGGCCTGGAAGCCTTCATTCAACAAGGAGCAGGCTGGTGCATCCCTAGATAGTGGCCTCTGCAGAGCCCACGCTGGTTCCCCCAAGGACTTAGGAGTATTTGGTACCTCCTGGAGGACTCTAAAGTCCATTTGCCTCTTCCCTCTGCCTAGAAATTGTGACAATTGCCCAGGTGGGTGGGGATGGACCCCAAGCTCCATGCCTACGGGGTACCTCTCCTGCCTGCTCTCCCCAGACCGCCCCCTGGACCCTGTGGGCACACGGCCACGGCTGGACTCCATGAGCTCCGTGGAGGAGGAAGACTATGACACGCTGACTGACATCGAATCGGACAAGAACGTCATTCGCACCAAGGTCGGTCAGT
>JAAGEH010000005.1:41985737-42019356 GCA_011751065.1 Lasiurus cinereus
TCAGTCATTCACTCCAAGGTCTCTCAGTCATTGGCACCAAGTTCTGTCATTCATACCAGGGTCAATCAGTCATTCGCCCAAGGTCAGTCAGTCATTTGCTCCAAGGTCTGTCATTCATACCAGGATCAGTCAGTCATTCGCTCCAGAGTCTCTCAGTCATTGGCACCAGGGTCTGTCAGTCATTTGCACCAAGGTCTGTCAGTCATTCACTCCAGATCTGTCATTCACACAAGTGTCTGTTAGTCATTGGTACCAGGGTCTATTAGTCATTGGCACCAAGGTCTGTCATTCACACCAGGATCTGTCAATCATTCCCTCCAAGCTTTCATTCACACCAAGGTCTGGTGCCTGGACGGCCCTCCTCAGGACTCCTGTGGCAGGGAGAGCTTCTGTGCAGCCCAGGTCTCCCCCTGGGACGGGACAGATTCTGACCTGACACCAGCTCTTCTGGGCTGCTGGCCCAGAACCCTACCCATTGGTGTCGGTCTCTCTCCCCTGGTTGGGGGAGAGGCTCACTCCATTTTCTCCCCAGCAATACCTCTGTGTGGCCGACCTGGCGCGCAAGGACAAACGTGTTCTGCGGAAGAAGTACCAGATCTATTTCTGGTGAGTGGACCAGTGAATGGCTTCCCATTACGTGTGGTGGGGTGGCCTTGGGCCCTTCTGCCTCACTACCGTCTCCCTCTCAGGAACATTGCCACCATCGCTGTCTTCTATGCGCTCCCGGTGGTGCAGCTGGTGATCACCTATCAGACGGTGAGCAGGGCTGGCTCCCCAGGCTGGAGCAAGCAAAGGGCTGAGGTCGAGGGACTGGGTTCAAATCCCAGCTTTTACCAGCTGGGTGACCTTAAGCCATTCACTTAACCTCCCTGAGCATCAGTTTATTCATCTGCAAAATGGGGACAGCACAGTCCCAGGAATGGCACCCCTCCCCCTTCCCCTGCAGGTTTTGCAGGGATTGGTGGAATGAAAGTCCCTTCCCTTTTCCCTGTACTTCAGTCAGAACTTCAGTCACCATCACGCCCAGGTGGTCAGCCACCCCCGAGAGAGTTGACAGTGGCTGCCACAAAGAGGACTGCCTGGGGTACCTGTGCACATACCTGCTGGCCTTGGAGCACTTCCTGTCCGTGGCAGAGTTGGGTGGGGCCACCCCTGCTGGCACCTCACTCTTCCTCCCCAGGGCATGGGGCTGAGCTTGACACTCTCCTCTCCCCCTCCTGCAGGTGGTGAATGTCACAGGGAATCAGGACATCTGCTACTACAACTTCCTCTGCGCCCACCCGCTGGGCAACCTCAGGTGGGGATCATCTTGGGAGGCCTCTTCCCCCGGCCAGTGGTGGACCCGGAAGAGGCAGGCTCTATGTGCCTGCTTGGATGGGGAGAGGCTGAGGCCTGTGTCCTGTGTGCCCTCCTAGCGCTTTCAACAACATCCTCAGCAACCTGGGGTACATCCTGCTGGGGCTGCTCTTCCTGCTCATCATCCTGCAGCGGGAGATCAACCACAACCGGGCCCTGCTGCGCAACGACCTCTACGCCCTGGTGGGAGCCTGCGGCCTGGCCACCCTCCCTACTCCCCACTGCCCACAGCCTGTTCCTCTCATGAGCTCTCCCTGCCTCACCTCTCTCCTTCCCTTCCCCCTCACCCCCAGGAGTGTGGGATCCCCAAACACTTCGGCCTGTTCTATGCCATGGGCACAGCCCTCATGATGGAGGGCCTGCTGAGCGCCTGCTACCATGTTTGTCCCAACTATACCAACTTCCAGTTTGGTGAGTAGGATCCCCAGGGTGCAGCAGCTGCAGGGGAACAGCGTAGTGCCCCTTCATTGATTCCTGATCCTTCCTCCAGAACATGGACATCGTTTCGATGTGGTCCCTGATGAGAAGTCAGACTCTGGATGACAGCCAGTTGGGGGCTGGGGCGGGGGGAGGGAACAGTGAAGGGACCGGAGGGCCAGCACCAGCCCGCCACCAGTTGGCTCTGTGGCCTCGGGGCCGGGGGGGGGGGCACACTCTCACTCTGGTCATGGGGGCGGGGGTCCTTGTGGAGGTTCAGTGGTGGTGCTGCAGCTCATGGCCACATCCCACCCAGACACATCATTCATGTACATGATCGCCGGGCTCTGCATGCTCAAACTCTACCAGAAGCGGCACCCGGACATCAACGCCAGCGCCTACAGCGCTTACGCATGCCTGGCCGTGGTCATCTTCTTCTCGGTGCTGGGCGTGGTGAGGCCTGAACCAGCTATGTGCCTGCACACGCACACGCTCCCCCTTCCCGTACTCCTCTTCTTCCCCTTCCTCCCCTGTCTCCCTCTCTACCTCTTTATCCTCTCCCCTCTGCAGCAAAGCATTGCCCCTTCCCTGGCCCACAGAGGGCCCTGCACCTCCCATCTCCCCCACCCCCTCTAGAGGGAGGATGGGCTGGGGACCAGCTTCCTTTGAGTCCCTCACCCCTGCCCTTGGCACCCGGCAGGTCTTCGGCAAAGGGAACACGGCGTTCTGGATTGTCTTCTCAGTCATCCACATCGTTGCCACCCTGCTCCTCAGCATACAGCTCTATTACATGGGCCGCTGGAAGCTGGGTGAGGGCAGGGTGGGATGGGGCCTCCAGGGTGAGGAGCTATGGCCTGGGTCTGCCCTCTCACTGGGGCTTGGAGGACTCCCGGGGTGAGGAATTAAATGAGGCCTCGCACAGCAGTGACCTCCAAAGGCGCCCTGGCTTCCTCAGTGGGCGCAGCTGGGCCTAGGAAAGAAGTACACCTTCTCTCTTGCAGACTCAGGGATTTGCCGCCGCATCCTGCACGTGCTCTACACGGACTGCATCCGGCAGTGCAGTGGACCCCTCTATGTGGTACCTATCGCTTCCCAGCCCTCTTCCACCTGCTCTCTTCACACCAGGAGTGGGGAGGCAGGGGCAAAGCCGAGGCCCAGGGTGGCGGGGACCGGCCTGGGCCTTCTCCCCTCTCAGCCCACCTCTGCTTCCCACTAGGATCGCATGGTGCTGCTGGTCATGGGCAACATCATCAACTGGTCGCTGTGAGTCTGGCCACTGTCTGTGGCAGCTGGCGGGTGGGTGGCTGAGACCTTTGGGTGTGAGAAATGGGGGCTGACGAGAGGTGTGGGCACTGGGTTCTAGAGTCCTCTGTAGGCCACTGAGCCAGCCCCAGGTTAGTGTGAGCCATCCAGTAGGATTGAGGGCAGGCCCTCCTCGCCCGGCCATCCCCTCCTCACCAGCTCCCTCCCTCCTGCCAGGGCTGCCTACGGACTCATCATGCGCCCCAACGATTTTGCCTCCTACCTGTTGGCCATCGGCATCTGCAATCTGCTCCTCTACTTTGCCTTCTACATTATTATGAAGGTGAGGGCTGAGCCTGCACGGCCGCTGCTCAGCCTCAGGGGAACATGGCAGGGCCTTCCTGGGCAGCGCCGTCCTCCTGCCCACCACTCTTGCATGTGTCCCCCGGAAGCAGTTGTGTCTAAGGGCCACTTGTTGAGCCCCATCCATGTTCTAAGAGAGGCCCAGGCAACTAGCACTTCAGTGCAGAGGGGTGAGGAGGCGGGGCCCACTGAGTCTGTGCTGTCCAGTGTGAGAGGAGCCCTTGCACAGAAGGCTGCCTGGCCAGGGTGCCACCGGCGCAGGGTCCTGGGCACAGGGAGGCCCAGCAGGGTGGTCATTATTGGTGAGGAGCCCAGCTGCTCGTGCAGGGCAGGCTGAGCTGGGCAACTGGAAGAGGTGATGGTGTGAGGCACCAGGAAAGCAGCGTCTGGGCAGGCCAGGAAAGGGTGAGGAGTGGCCCTCAGGCTGTTCTCTCCTCTCCTCCCACCCCCCCTCAGCTCCGGAGCGGGGAGAAAATCAAGCTCATCCCGCTGCTCTGCATTGTCTGCACCTCCGTGGTCTGGGGCTTCGCACTCTTCTTCTTCTTCCAGGGACTCAGCACCTGGCAGGTAAGCGGCCCCCAGCTGGGGGCGGGGAGTCACCCATAGGCTCATCCTGAGTCCTGCTGGTGCGCAGCAGCACTTCACTTCCCAGCAGCTTTCTGTTCAGTCCCCCTGCCAGTGAACCTGCATGGGCTGGGTGTCCCCCCTGTGCCTGTAAGGCAGCTGAGGCCAGGGTGCTGAGGGACTTGCCCAAGGAGGTGCAGTGGGGAGTGGCTCTGTCTTCTGCCTCTGGGGCACCTGCCGTGGGGCAGGTTTCAGTCCTGTAACCTGAGTCAGGTCTGGTTTGGGATCTGCCTTCAAGGCGAGGAGCTTGATTCTCTAGTTCGGGGAGGGGCTGCGGCTCCTGGCAGGACGCCAGGGGAAAGCACGGAAGGGCAGAGGACAGGCCTGGGAGTGAGGGTCCAGGAAAACTGCCTGCAAGAGGCAGGTCTTGCCCTTGGCCTTCAAGACCCTGGGGATGGGGAAGGCCCTGTGATCCAGGCACTGTGACCTGTGGTGATGCAGAGGCAGAACTGGGCAAGAAGCACGGGAATCCGGTGAGCATTGGCTTCGAGGTCAGGGCAGGACCCTCGGTCCTCCCTATAGCCTGAGCCTAGGCACCCTGAAGCCCAGCTGGTGTCTGCGGGAAAGAAGTTACAGATCTGAGTGTGCGGCCACTGTCGCTGCAGACAGGGCTCTGTCCACCTGACAGCTGGGCTGTGGAAAGAAAAGGAGCCAGGAGGCCCCGGAGGCTGATGAGGGCAGCCAGTCCCACGGGCTGAGTTAGGAGGCATCCAGCTCTCACCCTCTGCTCCTAGACCCAGGGGAGGAGAATCTGAGGGAGGAGGTCCAAGTGGGAAGGAGGAAGGCAGAAGCAGGGAGGCATTTGTAAGGGGAGCCAGGTCTTAGATGTGGGAGATGAGGGGCGAGGTGGGGAGAAAGCACTGTTCCCTGGGCTGGGAACAGGGCCTTGGAGGTAGAAGTGGGTACAGGGCCGTGCTCCCTATTCCTGCCCAGAAAACGCCGGCCGAGTCGAGGGAGCACAATCGGGACTGCATCCTCCTTGACTTCTTCGATGACCATGACATCTGGCACTTCCTCTCCTCCATCGCCATGTTCGGGTCGTTCCTGGTACGGGAGCCTCTTGGTCACCGGGAGGGAGGAGGGTGCAGGCTCCCATCCTGTGCCTGACTCAGCTGCCCCCCCAGGTGTTGCTGACATTGGATGATGACCTGGATACTGTGCAGCGGGACAAGATCTATGTCTTCTAGCAGAGCCACTGCGCTTCACTCCGAACTGCGCTCCTCTGCCTCCCTGCCCAGTGCAGTGGCTGCGGGATCCCCCGGCCCGGCCAGGCTTGGCCCCGGACAGTCACAGGCTGGCCTTGAGCCTTGCAGCTGCCCCTGCCAGGGAGGAGGCCTCCACTGGGACCCCAGATGTTGGCCAAATTGCTGCTTTCTCATCAGTGTTGGCACCTTCCAAGGCCCCTGTCCTTGGCTCTCCGTTTGTTCCTCTAAGGAAAGGAGGGAAGTGTTGCCCTGCCCGTCTCATGCCTCAGATCCCGCCTGTCCTTCCCTTCTCCCCAGCCTGGAGCTCAAAGCCTTCGCTCCTCAGTCTGGGCCTGATTCTCTGGCTTGTACCAGGGCCCCATGACTCTTTGGGGTTGTACCTCCCCTGCCATCACTGCCCACTCTAGTCGGCCAGGTGGATGGGGCGTAGGATTTTGAGGACTGGCCGGCTGGTGCCAGGCTTATGGTGCTAAGACCTGCCAAGGACCCTGGCAGTTCTTTGGCAGTGAGGGTCAGCTCATGTAAGAACTACCTTTGACCTGAGGCCTGGATTCCAAGGTCACTTCCTGTTCCATCAGCCCCAGACGGATGCGAGTACCAGGTTTGGAAAGAAAAAGCAACTCACCCTCGTCCTTCCTTTTTCTGGCCGGGCCCTCCATTCTGCCAGCCCCCAGCTGGGGGCACTAGTGCCATTGACATTGCCCAAGGAGGGAGGGCACAAAGAGCCCAGTCACCTGCCTCCTGCACCCTCGCAGGAGCCCAGTGCCTATCATAGAGGGGGCTCGAGAAGGGCCACGATCTTTCCCTCTGCACCCTCACCCCAGTCTCACTCTGGGCCCAGGTCTGGCTCATTTCCGTCCAGTCGTCTGCCAAGTACTGTTGGTCACACACATGCATATGATACCTTGGAGTTTACACTGAACAAACCCAGTTCTGGGAACCCTGGCTGCTCTGGTCCTGGGCCCCCTTTGCCCTCCATGTTCCGTTGCAGACACCAGGGCTGGGGAATCAGGCCAGGCCCTGCCTTGAGATGGGAATGTTTTATTCTCCCCAATGTGTTTGCGCAGCCTGCCCAGGGCTGGGAGAGGAGGTGGGTCGGGGTCTTTTCAGAGCTCCGTTTACTGTCTTTCCACGCTGTGGTTGCATTGGTTTTCTATGAATGAGTCTGCATTCGATTAAAGAGACAACAGATGCAGTTCTTGGACCCTGTTTGCTCCTCTTCCTGGGTCTAGATGCTGAGAGTGGGATGGACCACGGCCTTCCGTTCTCCAGTGCCAGTCCCGTTCCTTGACTGTTCTTCCTCTCCTTTGAGGAGTGGTATGAACTCAGTAAATGTTGGCGAGGGGCCTGCTTCATTCCAGGCACTGTGCTGGACAGAGCATAGGGGAGTGAACAAGCCTTCGCCACACTGTCTCACCTGAGATTCCCACCATTCCTGCTAAACCACAGCGACCTGTGCCCGCGTGCCACCCTTACCCCCCACCAGCACCATGACTGCAGGCACAGTGCTGCCTGGCCTGGCTTTAAAGACTGGCATGTGGTGAAGGCTGGGGTGGCGCTTGGGGAACACAGATCGATGGCTAATGGGTAAGTGGAGCATGGAGGGCAGACTTGCTTCTGGAGGAAGGGTTTTGAAATGTCCTGGAAGATTGATTTACATGAATTCAGGACACCAGCAGATCCCCAACTCCCTCCCCAGCTTCTTCCCACAGACGCCACTGGGAGGCACTATTGCTCTGCAGCACGAGGGTCCTTGGGACAGGGATGGAGCTTTTTCCTTTGGCGGGGAGGGAGGGCTGATGGGCCCGCCTTCTGCTGGTGCTGGAAGTGCCCGCAGACTTCGCCCCTTTCAGCAGGTGCCCTAGGGTGGGGCCATGTACCTCAGCAGGCAGCTGAGAGCCCTCCAAAGTCTCCTTTCCCTCCTTTTACCCTTCCTGAGACCTCTGAAGCCAGGGACAAGCAAGATCTTCACGGGGCTGCTTCCAGGATCAGCTGGGACAATTCCTGACCCAGGGAGGCACCTGCACACCTGAGCCTCCTGCCCCAGCGCTGGGTCTCAGGCCGATACTCTAGATGGGGACCAGGTGACACTGCTCTAAACCCTAAAGAACAGGATCTGAGGCCCACGCAACAGAAAGCTCTCAGCCCGAGCAGGGGTGTGTGGCTGAAGGGGGTGGTTGGCAGTCTCCTGCTCCCACAGGGTGGGTGGGTGGCTGGTCAGTTCTGCCACTCACCACTCACCGTGTGGCCTTGGGTGAGATGCCCTCTGACCTTAGTTTCCTCATCTGTAAAATGGTGCTAACAGTTACAGTCTCACAATCATTTGCCATGCTTCACGCATGTAGTCCTCAGTCAAGGTTAGTTCCTATCCCACCAGAGATAAAGCCCAGGAGGAGAGGGTCTGGTCTTTTCCCGACAAACTTCAGTGATGGGCCTCCCCTCCTCCGCCTTGGCCCCTTTCCTCTCTGACAGACCCTCTTGAAGTTTCTCCTCCCTTCAAACCCTGCAGTCCCTGTCCAGGCCGGGAAGCCTTCATGGTCCTGTCCATAAAAGGCCTTTCCCGCTGGTTCCTCAGCAGCGAGCCCCGCCTGCCCGCTCCATCTCCCAAGCATGTGGGGAATGCTCCGGCCGCCTGGCAGAATGCTCCAACTTGGTGTCTTTCCCCAAATATGGAGCCTCTGCGAGTCACTGGGGGGCCTGGGAGGGGAACGGAGCCCGTTTCCTCCAGCAGGAGGGGTTGGGGTTGAGTGGGTGAGTAGGCAGGGGGCGGGGGAGGCTGACATCACCACCACAGCAGGCCTTTAAACCCCTCACCCAGCCAGCGCCCCATCCTGTCTGTCCAAGTCCAGACAGAGCTGAGTCCTTACTGCGAGCTGCGGAGCCCTGTGAGTTGCTTTTGTCGGAGCTGGGCCTGGACTGGACGGGCTGGGGTGTGGCACCTTCCCAGCTGGGGAGTGCATCCTGGATCTCTGGGTGGGAAGGTGGTCCTAGGGGATGGCCGGGAGGGGTCCGGAGCCGCGTTGTTCACTGGGCAGCCTGGCTTATTGAAGTGCCCAGGATGCCTGGCTGGCGAGGAGGGAGCAGAGAACTGAGTGGGGCAGAGGGGGTGATGGGATCTGTGCTCTGTTGTCTGTGGGTGTGTGTGTGTTGGGTGGGATCTGTGCTCTGTTGTCTGTGGGTGAGGAGGTGAGTCACTAGTGCTGGGGAGCAGTGACCCTTGGAAGTCCCAGGGCTGCGCAGCCTGGAGAGCAGTGGGAGAGGCGCAAAGCCCTAGTCAGAGAGGGTGCAGGGTGCAGGCAGAGGTGAGGGCAGACTTCCTGGGTACACAGCTCCTTCCAGACACTGAGAGAGAGAGGGCACCTCCCTACAGGCAGAGAGGAGGGCCCGCACTTCCGGGTATGGGGTGGCAGGGTGGCTCCCTCGGACTGGGCAGGCCTGGGCCCTGGGTTCCCCTCTGGGTGCTGTTGAGATGGCTCTTCTCTGCCCCCAGAACTTAGACGAGCCTCCTCTCCTGCCCGCTGTGCCCAGGGGGCACGGGCTTAACCCTCTGAGTTGTGTTTTACTTGGAAGAAGGGACCACCCACCGTCCCAGAGGGTCCCTGGTTCGAGAGCTGAAGGAACCAGGAGGTTCCTTTGCATTGGGACTTTGCTCTCCCTCTCGGAAGGGGAGGCTAACAGAAGTCGAAGGGCAGGGGCGCCAAGCCCAGCGGCAGATTGTCCCGCCCACCCACCGTCCCAGGAGCCTTTGTCTGGACCGCCCCAGGGTGCAGGGTCTCCTCCCTCCTCCCTGCAGCTGCAAGGCCAGGCTGGGCAGGTCTATCCAGGCTTCTTGCAGCTCTGCACTGGCACGCTCCTCACCAAGTTTCCTGGTCAGGGCGCATGCCTGGGCTGAGGGCTTGATCCCCAGTAGGGGGCATGCAGGAGGCAGCCAATGTTTCTCCCTCTCCCTTCCCCTCTCTCTAAAAATTAATAAAAATATGTTTGTATTTTTTAAAATATATTTTATTGATTTATCACAGAGGAAGGGAGAATAGAAAGTCAGAAACATCTATGAGAGAGACATCTATCAGCCGCCTCCCGCATGCCCCCCACTGGAGATGTGCCCGCAAGCAAGGCACATGCCCCCAACCAGAATCGAACCAGGGACCCCTCAGTCCGCAGGCCGACACTCCATCCACTGAGTCAAACTGGTCTCGGCTGTTTGTGGCTTTTTTAAAGGAGGGCAGGGCATGGAAGACAGTGAGCCTGGACCATAGAGATGCAGCCGGGCCTGGGATGGGAGTGAAGCAGAGAGGAGGGAGGAAGGAGAAGGGAGGCAGGGTGAGCTGGCACTTTGGACTACAGGGCTTTGCCCAGGAGCCCTTGGGTGATGAGGGAGCAGGGGGGAGAGCACAATAGTTTGGGGAAGGGAGGGGCTTGCTATTGGTAGCCCAGAGCAGAGCTCTCTGCCATCTCATGCCAGTCCTGGGATGGGCCTTCCTTCCTGGTCTACCCATGGGCCTGGGGAAAGGGGGCAGAGATGGAGTGTGTAGCTAGCTGGCTGGCTGTGCAGCAGTGGGGTGTGGAGAGGGAGCTGGGGAACAGGCCGACCCATCATTTCTCAGACCACTCCCTCCTCAACCCCTGACCTTCCTGAGGCCAGGCATGGCTCAGCCTCACTGGGCACTTCCTCAGATGGACTGTGGGCACCACCCCAGGTTGGTACCTGTGGTCAGGCCGTTGAGCAGACAGGCCCACATCTGCCCATCCTGCCCGCCTGGCCCTCCCCTCCCATCAACGGGCTCTCCTGCTGCTGGTCTGCAAGGGCAGGTCCTTGGCTCTGGGACCTCCCTGGCGGACTCTTGGCTTTGTGGTGCGAGGACCTCGGTACGAGGGAGATTCCATGGGCACCAGCACTCCCTGAGGACATGCAGTGCCTTGGTCCAAGCTCCTGGGCAGCTGTCTTTCCAGTTTTAGTCTGCCCTGTGAGCAGGTGGGAGCCACTTGATCGCCAGAGACCCGGATTCCTGCTCCCCTGGTCTCCAAGGCTGGAGGGGCCCCGACTGAAAGGAGGTCTGGCCCAGAGGAGCAGAGCTGAGAAAACAAAACCAGGGAGCAAGCGGAGAAAGACAAAGGTCTAGGTGGTTGGGCAGCGAGCTAGACCTGCTTCATGGGGAGAGCACAGCGGGTCCTGACCCTGCCTCTCCCTTCTTGCCTGGTGCTAAGCTCTCCCCAAACATGGCCAACAAGGGACCCTCCTACGGCATGAGCCGCGAGGTGCAATCCAAGATCGAGAAGAAGTACGATGAGGAGCTGGAGGAGCGGCTGGTGGAGTGGATCATGGTGCAGTGCGGCCCAGAGGTGGGTCGCCCAGATCGAGGCCGCCTGGGCTTCCAGGTCTGGCTGAAGAATGGCGTGGTAAGTGGCACCCTGGGGAGCGGTCGGGCTATGCCATTCTGCGAGTGTCATGGGGCAGGCACCCCGAGCCAAATGCCAAGCTGCATCTCTGCCTGGCAGATCCTGAGCAAGCTGGTGAACAGCCTGTACCCAGATGGTGCCAAGCCTGTGAAGGTGCCCGAAAACCCTCCCTCCATGGTCTTTAAGCAGATGGAGCAGGTAGCTCAGTTCCTGAAGGCAGCCGAGGACTACGGTGTCACCAAGACTGACATGTTCCAGACAGTTGACCTCTTCGAAGGTACAGAGAACAAAGGGGTGGAGGAGCTGGTGAGGCTGGCTGGCTCAGGCAGGGCCAGTTATGATGAAAGCAGGGGTGGGACGTATGGGGAGAATACAGCACACTCACAGGGGCCCTGGAGCCTTGGTGGTTCTGCCATAATCTTGCCCCTAGGTTGGCTGTCTGAGAGGTGGGGCGGGGCTGCCTTGAGAGTCCTGTTTACATGGCCTGGCTTTGAAGTGTGTCCATCCTCCCTTCCCACAGGCAAAGACATGGCAGCAGTGCAGAGGACCCTGATGGCCCTGGGCAGCCTGGCCGTGACCAAGAATGACGGGCACTACCGCGGAGATCCCAACTGGTTTATGAAGTAAGTGGCTCCTCTGAGTTCGGGTATCCGCATGAGAAGTGGGGGGAGGAGAAGGAAAGGGAGGTGGCCTGGCTCCCCCGGTGGTGTGATTTGGGGAAGCAGACAGCAAGGAAGGGATGAGGTCTATGAAGGGGAAATGGGTCCCTAATACTATTTGACTCCTCCCTTCCTAACCTCTGGGGCTCAACCAGCCTCCCTACCCTGAAGGCCAAGCTAGATAAAGGAGCAAGAGGGGAGGATTAGAGGGAGAAGACAAGGAGGGAGAGGGACCTGACCAGGAAGTAGCAGAGCAACCAGGCCTGGCAAGTGGTCACCCAGTCCCTCCTCTAGGAAAGCCCAGGAGCACAAGCGGGAATTCACAGAGAGCCAACTGCAGGAGGGCAAGCACGTCATTGGTCTGCAAATGGGCAGCAACAGAGGGGCCTCCCAGGCTGGTATGACGGGCTACGGACGGCCCCGGCAGATCATCAGTTAGGCCAGCCAGCCCCAGCCTGGCCGTCCCCGCTCCTCGGCTGCAGCCTTCCTTCCTCGCCCACCTCCCACACCCCAAGTTTCTTCGTCCCAGCCAGCTTCCAGGCTCCGAGCTCCATCACTGAGCACAGGGGACTGCGCTTGGGCAACTCACCCCACCCCTGAACCCAATTCTTCTTTTGAAGCACTGCTCCTGGCCTCCCCAGCTCCCCACCTTCTTCTCGGTCTCTTCCAGCCTGGGTTGCACAGGGGGCTGAGCTGGGGCTGGGACAAACCCACTGTCCTACTTGCCGCAGATGCCCATTGAGGAAGACCCAGCCCAACCTCCCCCCGCAAGTTTGCTGGAATATTTTGGGGATTGAAATTCAAGGTGAAAATATACATCAATCTTTTCTCAGGCCTGGCTGGCAGTTTGATTTGCCCTTGTCACTTCTATGTGGTTCTGGGAAACAGGGCATCTGCGAAGCCCAGGCCAATGTCCTCTGAAGAACCCTTTCCACTCCGGGGCCCCGGGTGCAATTCTCGGGATGAGGCCATGGGAGAGGAGCTACTTGGCAACTTGCTTAGCAGAGAAGAGGAGGTGGGAGGGGGGTGGCAGAATTATGTGGAAGTTTTTTATTGTGGAAAAGCTGTGCAGAAAAAAATTCAACAGAAGTTGCTGTGAAAGAAAACCAAATCTTAAGTGTTAAAAAAAATTGAGTCAACCAACCAGCTCAGAAGAGGGGGAGCCAAAAAGGGACATCAGAGCTGCTGCAGACAGCTGGTCTCGGGGGGCTGAGGGGAGGGCAAGACCATTCCCTGAGCACTTTGGGAGGACAACAGGGTGGCTGGGCTGGGTGGCATTGGCTGTACCCTCCCAGTCCTGTGCAGACTCCCCTGGGAAGCAGTAGCTGGACCAGGCCCTCCCTGGGTTGGCCAGGAACATCATCCTGACCCTTCAGATGAAAGGTGGGGATGGTGAGGGAGTTCGGGGTTCAGGGGTGGCTTCTGATTAGGGAGACTGAGGCAATGGCTTGAGGGCAGTGTACTGGGAGGAGGAACCACAGCCACACTCGTATGTCCAAGGTCCAAGGCTTAGGCGGGAAGGTGAGGATAGTGCTGGCTCCGGGTCCTGGGTCCTGAGAAGGACACAGGTATATCCGGGGCCCTTCCAGTCCCCACCTCTGCACCCTCTTCCCAAGTGACTCCAGGGGTGTTTCTGTAAGGACGCTCTTCTGGCTACAGCAAGCCCCTTCTCACGCCTGCACAGGCAGACAAACCACTGGCCAGGGGAAATGAGGATGGAGGCCTGCCAGCAAGGGAAAGGCCAATCCCATCTGAGTCCTTCTCACCCAAAGCTGTTGGTTCAGGAAGGTCGTGCTGCTGCCACCGTTCTCTACACCGCTCCTCTGCACATCCGTCCCATCTGAAAGCCTGGCCCGCCCTGAAGTGCTCTGGAGCCTCTGGCTACGGACGGACAGATGTGCGCATCAGGGGTACCTGCTACCAGGGCTACCAGGGCTTGGGAGCAGCTGCCAAGCTCCCTGCTGGGGAGGAAGAACCTGTGCCAGGCTGAGCTGCTGGCGGTCAGCACATCTGCTCCTCCCTGCCCTGTAGGCCTGGGGCCGGGGCACCTGCAGTGATGACAGGGCCTGCGGCCTCTGCTCCCCTAGGGTCCTTGCTGCTGCAAAGTGGCACTGACTCCAGTTCTGCCCTCTCCTCCCCGGCTTTTTGGCTTCTTGGGAGCCAGTGGCAGGGTCTCCGACAAACCGGGTGAGAGGCCACATCCCTCTGGCTCAAGTAGACTTCCAGCACGTAGTACACAGTCCAGAAGGTGGCAAAACAGCCGACCAGCACCAGGGTCTGGGGGAGTTCCACACCGAAGTTAGGGCCAGTTTCCCAAGGCCTGCAGCTTTCCCAGCCCAGTATGCTGAGCTCAGAAAGTCTCTCCCATGAGGGGCTGCCTCTCCCGCCCCAAACCATGCACCTACCTAAGTAAGAAATACCAGGTGGCAGGGGAGTGACCGTCTTCCCACCACCCTGCCCATCCCAAGCTCTGCCCCCGTCCCTGCCTCCAGTGTGAGGGTTAGCTCGAGCACCTTGAGGGTGTTAGGGGTGATGGGGTAACCGACTTCCTCAGGAATTTTGAGCCCAGGAGGGCAGGGCAGAGAGAAGCCATCGTGCAGGTACTTTCCACTCATGGCATCTTCTAAGAGTCTATGGAGAAGGAGACAGGCTGCCCAGTTGAACTTGGTCCCATCTGCCCGCCCCGTCCTTCCCCCAGAGCTGAAGCAGGAGGAGGCAGGATGGGTTCCCCGGGAGGTGGAGTGTCTGAGCAGCCCCTTTCCCTCTGTACCTACCTCTGTCTGTCTCTGATGTCCACTGGACTCCACGCAGAGCCATACAGGGTCAGCCGCCATTGCCGGAGGGTGCCAGCCGGGAGTGCCTCATCTCCTAGGGCAGCAAGCGAGATGGGCCGTGAGCTAGGCCCTTCTGTCAGCTACACACAGAGCTCCTGTCATGTGACAGGGGTTGGCCATAGGATCTGTCTCATGTCTACTGAGCCCAGGGTTCTTCAGATCTGCCTCTTGGGATCCCCTCGGGATGGAAGGGGTGGTGAAAGGTGGTACTCCAAAGCCTTTCTCTCTCTTTTTTAAATCCTCACACAAGGCCATTTTTCATTGATTTTTAGAGAGAGTGGAAGGGAGGGGGAGAGACAAAGAGAGAGAAACATTGATGTGAAAGAGACACATAGATTGGTTACCTCCTGCAAGTGCCCATCGGGGCCAAGAATTAAGCCTGCAACTGAGGTACATGCCCTTGACTGAAATCAAACCCAGGACCCTTCAGTCCATAGGCCAACACTCTAGCCACTGAGCAAAACTGGCTAGGGCTTGCCTTTCTCACTCTCATATTTTGAGATTTGTGGTTTTGCTTGGAAAAAAAGAAATCCTTCTACTAAATCAAGGAAGGGCTGAAACCACCAGTCTAGAGAACACCTACCTGGACTGGCAGGGGGAAGGTTGGGCTCAACTTACAGTCTCCTCCCTGAAGCAGGGACCTCCCACCACCACTGCACACCTGGAAATGGCCCAGTCTCCCCATGGTTACCTGCCGTGGGCTGGCAAAGGCCAGCTATGTGTAAAAGCTCTTGAAATGGGGTTTGAACAAGGAGTTTCTGTTGCTACCCTGAGGAAAACAGACCGGCCCCTGGGGGACAACGAGAGGCAGCATGGAGGACATGTGACACCAATGCCAGTCCTGGGATGGGCCTTCCTTCCTGGTCTACTCAGCTGGCTCAGCAACAGCCCTAGGTATCCACACGGGACCATTCCTGTGGAGACTCTGGGATGCAGAGGGACCCGATGGCAGCCATGGAAGGCAGGGCCCAAGGGAAGGAGCAGACTCACCTACATCTCTGACCACGAGTCTGTAAGATCCTCGCGCCCTCTCCCCCCAGCAGCGCACAGTAGAGAAGGTCCAGTCCTCGAAGCCGCTGGGGTCCCTGGGGGAAGAATGAGTGGAAACGTGGAGGCCCGTGGAGATCCCTCCTTTTCTCACGGAGGCAGCCTGGAAGTGCAGCAACTTCGCCAGCTGTGAGGGAGGGAGGGTGCCACTAGGGGTCCCCTGCCCCTGAGCTCATGGGACTCATGTCCCCATACTGTGCTGGGAGAGGCAGAGGTGGGCAAACACAGGCGGGGCTGACAGCTGGGCTTAGGGCTGCTTTCTCAGGTGCTCACTAGCTCCAATTGGTTTCCTCATTTGTAACATGAGGTCGCACAGGCAACCCTGCACAGTCCTCGAAGGACTGGCGAACACCTATGTGAAGTGCTGTGTCAGCACCAAAGCACTCGTGTGAAGCCCATAATGACCGGCTGCCAGCCGCCAAGGTCACCATGGGCCCAGGATCACGCCCGTGGTCAGGTCTCTTTCCCTGGAAGAGGCCTTGCTGCAGACAGCTCAGAGTGTGCGGGTATACGTACGAGTCCATGCTGCGGGGGGCGCCGATGAGGGACATCATGCCACTAGGGCAAAAGAGATGCAGCTCCAAGCTTCCACGTCGCGGGTGAGTGATGGAGACTGTCACTGCCACGTGCTCCAAGGTCTGCAGCCCTGACATCTCCAGGTCCGTCCTGCTGACTGAAGGGGATCAGGCTGGGCACCAGCCCATAGACACTTATACCCATTTTATCCCAACACACATACAGGCTCGTGCTCATGATGCCACATAAGAGCACCACGGCAACTCTGGGGGCCTGTGCACACATCAAGGGGAGGCAGTGGCGGCTTTGAGGCCCTTTACACTTTGGAGGCTAGTTGAGGAGACAACACATACAACACACAGAAGACACAGTACAAGAATCAAATGGAGAACTTCACCAGTTCATGTATCCAACATATAATTCCCCCAGCACTGCCTACAGTTCAGGGCCTGCACCAGATGCTGGGAATACAAAGGTAGGTCTCTGCCCTCCACCAGCCAGTGGAAAAGCTAGGGTGTGAGACACAAATAACTAATACCAGAACCTAGACAAGTGGGTGGGGGTTCAAGCACACAGAGAAGGAAATGAATGCAGGTTACTAGAGGGTATTCTAAAAGGGAAAATGGCATACGCAAAAGCAGAGGTAGAAATGGTTGTTTCATAAAGAATTAAAAAAACTACTTAGTAAACCTCAAGGAAGTTATGCTGAATAAAAATCAAATCGTGTATGACTTCATCTCTATAATGTTCACGTGGAACATAATTTAAGATGGAGACCAGGCATTAGGGGCAGGCCAGAGGGGATGGTGTGGCCAGGTGGTTGACATGAGGGAGTGCTGTGAGGATGGGACTGCTCTGAACTGTGGTTATAGTACTGGTTATATAAAGCAGCACATAGTAGAACTGCATGTGCACACACGAGTGCATGTCTAACTGGTGAAATCCAGATAAGCTATAAGCTCTCTGGACTGTACAATGTCACTTTCCTGATTTTGATAGTATACTCTATTTAAGACATTAACATATGCAAAAGGACATTTCTTTGCAACCTCCTATAATCTAAAATTATTTTAAATATTTTATTGATTTTTTACAGAGAGGAAAGGAGAGATAGAAAGTCAGAAACATTGATGAGAGAGAGACATGGATCAGCCGCCTCCTGCACGCCCCACAGTGGAGATATGCCCGCAAGCAAGGTACATGCCCCCGACTGGAATCGAACCTGGGACCTTTCAGTCTGCAAGCCGACGCTATATCCTTTGAGCCAAACTGGTCTCGGCTCTAAAAGTATTTTAAAAGTAAGTTGTTTTTTTAAAAGAACAAGCTACTTAAGTAGAAGACTCACTGGAGAATATGGAGGGAGTCTTTCTAAAGCACCTTTCCCCAGCGGTGTGTCCTCACAGGCAAGTTGAGCATGCCTGTTCACAGACGGACCCGAGGCACTGAGGTGGGGCAAGGGACCCAAGAAGAGAAGGGCTTTCAGAACTTATTCTAAACAAGCAAGCAAGAGCTTTACAGGTTACTGAACAAGAATGGAGGTGTGTGAATGTTTTCAAAAAAGTACATTATGGAAGGGGCTTCTTCACAGCGTTGGGCAGGAATGGGAGTAGGAGGTGACAGGCCAGCTGAAGTCCCTGCCTTATCCTAGGGCTGAGGTGGACTGAGCAGGGAGATCTACGATTGGAGAAGAGGAGAAAAGAGGCTGAGACTTTCAGGACACCACTTTCTATGCTTCCCAACTTGCTGCTGGCCCCTCACTGCATTCCTGAAAGAGCACACCCCCATTATCCACTAGGACACCAGTGTGCATAGGGACTGCCTACTTGGTGCCATACTTCGTGTTTCTTTACCTCCTTGGCTCCATAGACCTCTCCATCTCATGTCAACACCCCTTCCAAGACCAGGCCTTGTCATTACCTGGAACCCCCTCATTCTAATGCTTTGGTAACTTTCATTGTGGCTTTTATTATTATAAGAAACACAAATCAATTGAAGACAAATTAGAAAAGTAGTTGAGCAAAATGAAAAAAAAAAAAGCTCCCATAACTCTTGATAATATGTTGGCAAACCTTTATCTAGATTTCTGTGTGTATGTGTGAATTTCCTTCAGTTCCATCTGTAAACGCTTCAAAGCCAATGTCCCACCTCCTTGGAAAGTAGCATCTTCTCACTCCCTCCTTGACCCCTTCATTGTCTTACTCTTCATGAAATCCATCCAGCTCGTTGCTCCTAACCAGCAGGACCCCACACCTCCTCTCCAACACTCTGTATACTCTCAAGCTTCCTTCGCCACTCACAATAGCTTTCTGGCAGAAATCCAAACTTGATCAGCCCAATTACCTGTTTTCCTGGCTAGATTTTGCTTATGTCTTCCTCTACAAATGAAAAACAAAAACTAATAAACCCTTTCTCAACTCTTCACTTCTTTCCATCTACTGTTAAGAGCTTGGACTCTGGCCTGGCTGGTGTGGCCCAGGGGTTGAGCATTGACCTATGCACCAGGAAGTCACCGGTTGATTCCGGTCAGGGCACATGCCCGGGTAATGGCTCAGTACCCTACAGGGAGTATGCAGGAGGCAGCCGATCAATGTTGATGTTTCACTCTTTTTTAAAAAAATATTTTTTAAATATATTTTTACAGAGAGGAAGGGAGAGGGATAGAGAATTAGAAACATTGATGAGAGAGAGACATAGATCAGCTACCTCCTGCATGCCCCCCACTGGGAATGTGCCCACAACTAAGATATGTGCCCTTGACTGGAATCAAACCTGGGACCCTTTAGTCCGTAGGCCGACGCTCTATCCACTGAGCCAAACCAGTTCTGGCTGATGTTCCACTCTTGATATTTCCCTCTTTCTAAAAATTAATAAATACATATTATTGTTAAAAGGAAAAAAAAAATTGGACTCGAGCCATCCAGCCTGAGTTCAAATCTCAGCTCTGCCATGTACTAACTGTGAGAACTGGATTAGTTTCCTTACCTGTAAAATGGAAGTAGTAACAGTACCCACTTCAGAGTTGACTAATTAGTTAATATAATTAGAATAGTACCCAGTAAATGTTAAGATTATAGAAGTATCAGATATTACTTTCTTTGCTATTAAAACTTCTTTAAAAGGATGTTTATATTCGCTGTGTCTATTTCTTACCCTTCCATTCATCCTTACCATTTTTTTTTTTACTAAAAGTGTACATGGACCTAACTTGTTTTGGCTCAGTGGATAGAGCATCAGTCTGCAGATTGAAAGGTTCCAGGTTTGATACCAGTCAAGGGCATGCAGCTGATGGATATTTTTCTCTCATCAGTGTTTATAACTCTCTATCCTCCCTTTCTGTAAAAAGTCAATAATTAATAAAAAAGTATGCATGATTCTAAAAGTAAACTGATTCTTTGAGAAATTTGAAAATACGTATTTGGATGTACACACTGTGGTCTGGTCTCCACTGTTTCTTTTTTTTTAAAAATTTCATTTCTTTTTTAAAATATATTTTTTGTTGATTTCAGAGAGGAAGGGAGATGGAGAGAGAGAAAGCATCCATGATGGGAGAGAATCTTAGTTTGGCTGCCTCCTGCACACTCCACACTAGGGATCGAGCATGCAACCCAGGCATGTGCCCTAACCGGGAATTGAACTGTAACCTCCTGTTTCATAGCTCGATGCTCAACCACTGAGCCATACTAGCCAGGCTCTTTTTCCTTTTTAAAATCCTCAACTGAGGATATTTTTCCATTGCTTTTTAGAGAATGGGAGGGAGGTGGCCAAAACTGGTTTGGCTCAGTAGAGAATGGGAGGCAGGTGGGGGAGAGAGACATAAACATCAATGTGAGAGATACATTGATTGGCTGGGAATAGAGTCTGCAACTGAGGTTCATGTCCTTGACTGGGAATCAAACCCTTCAGTCTGCAGGCCGATACTCTAACCACTGAGGAAACAAACCAGCGAGAGCAACGGTTTCTAATGATAAATCAGCAACTAGTTTATTGGGTTTCCCTTGTAAGTAAGGAGTCATTTTCCTCTTGCTGCTTTTAAGATTCTCCTTGTCTTTGACTTTCAGCATTTTTACAATGATGTGTATATGGGTCTCTATATTTATCCTACTTGGAATTCAGTTTTTTGAGGTCCCTGGATGTGAAGGTGGTGTTCAGAGAGTTTTCAGTCATTATTTTTTTGACTCTCTTTCTGCTCTTCTGTCCTTTCTGATATTCCCATTACACATATACAGATTCACTTAATGGTGTCCACCATTTCTCTAAGACTCTTCATCTTCTTCATTCTGTTTTTCCGTTTGCATACCTACCAATCTATCTTCAAGTTCACTTATTCTTATTCTGCCAATTCATATCTGCTGTCAAATCCCTCTAGTGAATGTTTTAGTCATACTTTACAACTTCAGAATTTCTATTTAGTTTTTAATAATTTCTATGTTTTTATTGATATTTTCTATTTTATGCAACATTATCATTAAATCTTTCCTTTTTTCTTTTGTTATCCTCACCTGAGGATATTTTTTTCCCTTATTTTTAGAGAGAGTGAAAGGGAGAAGGGAAGAGAGGGAGGAGAGGAAGAGGGAGCGAGAGAGAGCGAGAGCGAGAGCGAGAGAGAGAGAGATATCAATGTGAGAGAGACATATCAATTGGTTGCCTCCTACACATGCCCTGACCGGGGCTGGTGATTGAACCTACAACCTAGGTATGTGCCCTTAACCAGGAATCAAACTCACAGCTCTGCCCAAACTGGTTTAGCTCAGTGGATAGAGCGTCGGCCTGCGCACTAAAGGGACCCAGGTTTGATTCTGGTCAAAGGCATGTACCTTAGTGTGGACACATCCCCACTGGGAGGTGTGCAGGAGGCAGCTGATGGATGTTTCTCTCTCATTGATGTTTCTAACTCTATCCCTCTCCCTTCCTCTCTGTAAAAAAATCAATAAAATATATATTTTAACAAATCCACAGCCCTTTGGTCCAATGGCTAATACTCTAACCACTGGGCAAAGTCGGCCAGGGTTCAAATCTTTACTTACTTACTCATGACTTCTCTTATCTCTCTATTACATGTTTATAATGACTACTTTAAAGTCTTTATCTAATAAATGCAAGCTCTCACAGGCAGTGTTGTCAACCAAGAGTCCTACAATCCAGCAGTTATCCTTCAAAGACAAAAGCAAAATAGATACTTTGGGATAAACAAGGTCTGAGAGAACTTGTTGCCAGCAGACCCACCTTGTAAGAAATACTAAATGAAGTTCTTTAAGCTGAAAGGAAATGGTCCCAGTTGGCAAATAAAATCCAAAGGGAAAAAAAAAGCATCAGTAAATGTAATTGTGTCCTTATAGAAGACAGTTTAAGTGAATAGTATCTCTTTCTCTTAACTGACTTAAAAAGCAATTACAGCCCGGCTGGTATGGCTCTCAGGTTGAGCGTCAACCTATGAACCAGGAAGTCACAGTTCAATTCCCAGTCAGAGCACATGCCCAGGTTGTGTGTGCAGGAGGCTGCTGATCAATGATTTTCTCTCATCATTGATGTTTCTCTCTCTCCCCTCATCTCTGAAATCAGTAAAAATATATTAAACGAAAAGAAGTAATTACATATAACTTGTATACAACGTACATAGGAATGTGCTATACTTGCAATAATAACACAAGAAAGGTGAGTGGGAGTAAGGCTGTATTGGGCTAAGAAAACAGTTACATATGGTAAAGTAGTCACTACGATGTATACTGTTTGCAACCATAGCTGTAATATCTATTTATTTACTTATTTCTTTTTTCATGTATAGGGCATAATGTCACAAAAGGCCATAGTATTCTGCCACCTGTGAGGAGTAAGCTCAAGTTGCTGCTGGATGTGTTATACACAGAGGAGCCAATCTTCAGGCGCTCTGCTCTCTCCATACCCAAGCACAGATTTAATATTTGTCACACACCAAAGAAGTAGGTAAGGAAAATAGAGCTCATGGGAGTAACATTTCTGTATCTCTGGAATTAAGCTGGCACAAACCTGAAGCAGATTCTGCTTTCCCATGTTTATATAAAACCTAGAGAAGACACGGCAGGAGCGAGACTGGGTCTGGAGTGCTTATGATGTGAAAGAGCAGTTCCCTACACATTCCTCGCCACCTTTGTTCTCCACTCCCCAGGAGCAAACACCTTTTATTGCTTTTAGATGTTTTCTTTGGGATCTACCTCCATGTTTCTAAGTAATAAGCATATATGGCTATTTCATGGTTTATCAATAAAGGCATTGATTGTTGACTTTTAATTACAGCAGATAAGGACTTAACTTCAAGCTCGTGTCTTCTCCCTACCTTGCCCGCTCCTCTGCCTTCTCCAAGTAATTACATCACAGCTTTTGGTTAGACCAGTGGTCAGCAAACTGCAGCTCGTGAGCCGAGGTTTGCCGCTCCGTTGACTAATGAGTTTGCCGACCACTGGGATAGGTGCTTAATCACAAGAAACAACAGCCTATAATTATTGGAATCGAGAGTCTAGGTCAGTGGTCGGCAAACTCATTAGTCAACAGAGCGGCAAACCATGGCTCTCGAGCCACAGTTTGCTGATCACTGGTTTGAATCAACATTTTGTTTACCATACAATGACCTTACAAATATATGGAACTGAGTCAAGTATGTACAATGATATGTCATTTCCTGACTAATTTGCTGTTTTCCCCTCTAGAATGAATAACTGACCTGTTTGTTTGTTTTTTTGAACTTAAATTCACATCCCGTTACTTCTTGCCAAACTTTACAAAAGAACCATTTCACTCCTATTCTTCAAATAAACAAACTAGTCAGAGGCTCCTCAGTACCATTTTCCCACTGGAGGTGTCCTTCTGGACCTTCTGCTCCATTTCCACCTGCTGCATGGCTGTTGGGCTGGGACCTACCTGTCTCCCATTCAGCTTTGCTTCCTCTCTGCACCCTCTCCCTCTCCCTCCACTCCATCCCACCCTTGCTTGCTTTTCTTCCTTTCTAACCTTTTCTTCTCTTGGTTCCTCTTCACTGCCGAAGAGCACATCTCCTAGCGCTTTCAGATCAAGAGCTCGAGACACTTACACGTCTGAAAATATCCTTCCTTATCCTGCCTTCCCATATGGTTGTTAGTTAGGCTGGGTTTATTGACTGGAAATTTTTTCCTGAAAATTTGGGAGGTATTTGGAGCACTTTTTCAAATAGCCAATGATCCCTATTATCTTTAAAAGCCAGTTGGAAGCTCTAACCATGGATGGAGCTTTCCACTCAGTGGGCTTCCTCAAAGTGACCTGGACCGGGACAGGACTACTGTTTCATGGAGGGGCCCACATATCAGTATCTGTGTGTCTTTTCATAAGAGATCATTCCATTTTTCTCTGTGTGTGTGTGTGTGTGTGTGTATGTTAATTCTCACCCAAGGATATTTTTCCATTGATTGTTAGGGAGAGTGGGAGAGGGAAAAACAGAGAGAAACATCCATCTCAGAGAAACACATCAATTGGTTGCCTCCTACACATGCCCTGACCAGGGCCCGGGCCAGGGAGGAACTTGCAACCAAGGTACGTGCCCTTGACCAGAATTAAACTGGGACTCTGGTCCACAGGCCGACACTCTATCCACTGAGTTAAACCGGCTAGGGAGATCATTCCATTTTTCCAGAGAGGAAGTCTCCAGTCTCCTGGATGGCAGGTGCTCTCGGATCTGAGTAGCTGCTGGCTGGGAAGGATTTGTTTCTCTCTTTGTAAGTACAGCGAGCTAACCAATTTCACCCTTGGGGCTCCTCTCCCTCTGTGTACTTCCCCTGGCTTTCACCATCCCTTGGTTCCTGGCTATGGAGAATGAACTTCCCAACTCCTGCCTAGATAAGGAAGGAGCTAAGGATGGGAGTAGCTCCTTAGGAGTCTTCCTCTTAACTGATCCCTGTTTATAGTCTCATACCTCATCTCTGTCCTCTGCAGTGAATGGGGCTCTCAAGTCCTTCCTTTGCCTTTGGAGTTCTGTAGTGTGAAGGGCTTGTTTCTTAGCATTGCCCTTGTGGGTATTTTGCTACACAATTTTCTTAGCCCTGCTCACTTCTCCATTCACTTCCATCTTCCAAAAATGTGATGAAATATCTCATTTGCTGTGGTCTCCTCTCTCATTCTCTTTGTCCTTGTGCTTATGCCATTTTTATTCCTTTATTCTTATTTTGGTGAGGTTTGGGGAGAAAGCAGAGATAAAAGCATGTGTTCAATTTGCCATCCTTAACCAGAAATCTCCTGTCCTATTAATTATTCCACCAGTTGCGGTCTAGCTCCTGCCCTTCTGAGCGCAGTCCAACAGCATATCCTTGTGGCCTCGCTGATGAGCCAGGGACACCTTCCACTCTGTCCACGCCCTCTCTTAGCACCACTGTCCTCAGTGCCTGTAACACTACCCTCCTGACCTTTCTCCCACTCCCAGGCTATCTCTAGTCAGTTGTCTTCTTCAGAGGCTCCTGGGTCCTTTTTTATCCTTCATCTATCTGTCAACCTGGGAACCTCACTCTTCCTAAACATTTTTCTTCCCTTTTTATGCTGATGACTTGCAAATCATCACCTCCAGTCTAGACCTGCACACTTATTTATTCAATTGTTTCCTGGATATAACCTTTAGATGACACAGTGGAGCCTAAAACATAGTGGAGCCAAAAATTTCCTTCCAGTGCTTTACACTGCATTACCCTTGCCGGGATCTGTTCTTCCTCCTGCATCCTTAATATCACTTGCTGACATCACCATCTAACCAGTTGCTCAAGCTAAAAACTTGGAAATCATTTGATTTATATATTGAAAAACATATAAACTATTTATAGAAATATATACATTGACATATAAATTTACATTATAGGAAAACTTCAAACATATAGAAAAGTAGAATGGATGATCTCAACACCCAAGCTTATTTATGACTATCTGGCTAATCTGATTTGTCAGTGATCCCCACTGCTTCCCCTTCCCCTTACTGCTAACATTGACTGGTGACAATTTATCTCAAAAGCTCCCCTCAGACTTCAAGACACACTGGCCACTGGCCTCCTGCCTGCACTTTCAAATCTTCCTCTGCCCTCACTCCCCATGCTGCAGCCAAACCACTGGACCTGCAGTTCCCCGGAGATCCCATGGGCGCTGCATGTGTTACCCCTGCTGCGCACTGTCCCTTCACCACTTCTTCCAGCTAGCTTGTCTCCTAATGCTTGTCATCTTGACTGTGGTGCCTCTGACACCCCCACCGCATGGACTTTCTTCCCTCCCAGGCTGGGAGCTCTCTGAGGCAGAAATCATGTCTCACCTCTGAATCACAGAAATGCCATACAGTGCCTGGGATGAGGTATATCGCACTTATTTATAGAGCAAATGGACCAATTAAGGACATGTCAGGGAAATAAGTGAAAGGTCAAATTGCAGGAGAGGACAGGTGAAGGAAGACCTGAGGAGAGGCAAGGGACACAGAAGGATTGAAAACTCCAGAGTCTAAAGTGTGGGAGGCTCAGGAACAGCAATGGCAAAGACAATAGGAGAAACTTAAAAAGCAGACTTGCTTTCCAGAGGTGATTAGGAAAACAGCAATTTCCTTCGTGTTCATGTCATATATTGGTGGACTAGCCAACAGCACACAGTAACCCAGGAATGGAGAAATGAAGGAAACAGCCATAGCATAGCTAGAGGAGAGCATGAGTGCACAGAGGGCTGTCAATGGTAAATAAAAGGGAAAGGGACCTAAAGAGCCCTGTGAGTGCTTGTCTGTGAGCATGTGCACACAGTGGCATTTCTTTTTTAATATATATATATATATATATATATATATATATATATATATATATATATATTTATTGATTTCAGAGAGGAAAGGAGGGAGAGATAGAAACATCAACGATGAGAGAAAGTAATTGATCAGCTGCCTCCTGCATGCTCCACACTGGGGATCAAGCCTACAACCTGGGCATGTGCCCTGACTGGGAATTGAACCATAACCTCTTGGTTCATAGGTTGATGCTGAATCACTGACCCATACGGGCCAAGTCACAATGGCGTTTCTTATTGGTCCATATAGGTACTGGGTGGTTCTTATTGTTCTATATAGGCAATGGGTGGTTCTTATTGGTCTATACAGGGACTGGGTGGCCATGTATATGAGAACACTAGAATTAAATGAGTTAATACTTTAAATGAGTTAATACTTAGAACAATGTCTTAGTGGATCATCATGTTATTTGGCCTTTGGTAAGTAAGGATCTTTTTCAACTCTTACCCTCTGACCAGAAAACCCCAGGGCTTTCTTTGCCCAGGATCTCGGGGAAGCTATGAAGATGCCTATCCTCCCTGGTAAGAGATCAGAAGAGATTCACTCTAGGACTCCTGTGTGAGCGGTGGCAGCTGAAGTCCTGTGCCGCTGCCCTGTTGTGAAGAAATGCCGAGGAGGACCAGGAACCTGGGGTGAGCCCAGAAGGACTTGTGGCTGGGAGTGGGACGAGCAAACAAGAAAACAAGTGCCCCAGGAAGAGCTCCGAGAAGAGGCCATGGAGCAAGGAGGTCATGGATGCTGGGGGCACAGAGCGGCTGCCACAAGGGTCTCATTAATAGGGTCACAGCAACAGGTCGAAGGATGAGCTCTGAGCCAGCCCTGGGGCCTGACCAGGAGAAGATGAAGTAATGAAGTAAAGTGAGTGATGAAGCGAAGTGTTAGCGGTCAAGAGAGGGAGTAACACAAGCAGCAATGGCTTTAGATGATTACTTTGAAAAGGTGACAGGCTGAAGGGTGGTGGGGACTTTAATGTGTTTCCTGATAGGTGAGCGAGGATATATGAACACAGGAGGAGGAATCCGTGGAGAGGGTGGTTGGCTGGAGAGGGAGGAGGTGGAGAAGAGAAGGAACAGGATTTCCTGCCTAGGCAGTGGGTTAACCACACACTCAGGCTGCCAATAAGGATCAAAGGTAAGTGCAAATGGTGTTTAGGAACCTTCTATAAATACATACACTCTCTTGCGTTGTAGACAATCCCCTTGAAGCCCCATTCTCTCCACCTTTCTGGTGGAGAACTCAGAGGAATCCGATCTAAAGGAACCCAGAGCCCCATCCCTTCCCTGTGTCCTCTTGCCAATGGGAAGAAATAAAAACCTGTCTTGCTCTAAAGCTGCACTGCCTAATATGGTAGCCACTAGCCATATGGCTATTTGAATGTAATTATAATAAAGTTGTTCTTAAGTCCCACTAGCCACATTTCAAATGTTTAATAGATTCCTGGGGCCAGTGGCCAGGGTGCTCAGCACAGAGAACATGCCATCACTGCTCCAGAGTCTTCAAGGCATTTCCTCTCCCTTCTACCTTGTCCTGTTCAGCTCCCTGCGCATCAGAAGAGTCCCTCTCCAGCCCTCACTCGGAATCATCGGAGCTTGGTGGGAAGACTTCAGTGGGGCTCTAGGGGAGAGCCTTCCTGATAGTCTAGGACTAACTTGCTCAACATTCTATTAACCGGACATACTTCCTTCTGCTTCCAAGGACACAGATGTGTGCCTTCTGTTGTCTCCTCAGGGCTACTCGATCCCCACAGAGGGGCGACACCCCACAGACCTCAGAAACTAGTAGGGTCCTGCTGGCACTCTCCGTGCTGACGACAGGCTCCACCAGCCCAACTTCCAGGATCTGCACGCTCTGGCTTCGTTCTCTCTCCACTACCCCACCTCCAGTCTTCTCTGCCCAGGACAATCTGGTCTTTCTCGTTCTCACTAACAAAAGGCAAGCAGTAGCCAGGTGCCGCTATACCTGAAGGAGCTTGTCAGACATGCTGGGCCACGGCCCTAGGTAGTCGGAGCAGAGGATGACAAAGCTGGAAAGGACCCTGATCCTCCTCTAAGACAACCCCTCACCTGACAGATGTGACTGTGGGTTACTGTGTTACCTAAGTGACAAGGAGCAGTCCTGGGGAAGGAGTTAAAAGGCACACCATCTCCAGGACACACGAGTGTCCAAGACAAAGCCTGGGTTCCCCTAACCCTGTGTTCCTGGGACTGCTCCCGAACTGCCCATCCTGGCCGATGCTTCGTGCCTGTTCCACGGTCCCTTTTAGAAACATGCAGAGAACATGCACTCACGGACTCCCTTCCATCTACAGGGAACCAGGCACCCACTGACATGGTCAAGGAGACTGGACACCTCCTCCTGCGGGACACTGCCTGACCCTCCTTTCTGAGCTCCCTCGGCTGCTCATACTTTCCTAGTTGCTCTGGGTGAATCACTTCCTGCTTGTTCGGGGCTCGAGTTTGGGCACAGCACAAGACATGCTTCAATCTTCACAGAAAATAGCCAATAACTGTCAAATTCCTCAAGAGACAGGAAGTCCCCGAGGAGCTGGAGCTGGGGACGTCATGTGGAACTCTGGGAAAGTGCAGACACTCTCCTGGGAGGCGCCCAATCTCTGTGCTCAGCACCAATTACTGACTTAGAGCCCTGGGGATGGTGAGATGGAGGCGAGTCAGAGGATAACCACAGCCCGGGGAGATCCCATTCTCCTGTCACCCCCAGCAGGCCCCTTCGACTCTCTCTGTATTAGCTAAGGTTGAGAATCAAAGAAATCTCAACTCCTTCACTTCATCCAAAGGCCACTGGGATGACGAGAACTGTCTGGCAAGTTCTCAGCTTGGAATGCAAAGGAACATCTTTCAACTCATGCCTCATCTCCAGGCCCAACCCCACTCTCCACAGCCTTTCTCATCAGTGGCTGGGCAGCTCCTTTCCTCTCCCAGCGACTGAGGGGAAGGCCTTGCTGGGCCACGGGCAGCCACTCAGAAGCAGCAACATGCCCTAAAATGGCCATGGACACACCACAGGTTTGGCTGAAGCTCAGCTCCTAAAGGAAGGGGTAGAGCCCAGGGAGGGTGAGTTCCTCCTCGCCCTGCCCCAAGATAAACCCCCTTTCTGTGGACTACTTACCATTCCACAGTACCTCCAGAGAGTGGGGGGACAGTGGGATAGCCTTGTTCTCTTTTAACACAGGGCTGACATAGGAAGCTAAGTATGGGACAGATGTCCAGATCTGTTAAAGGAAAAGGGGAGATGGTGGATGAACAAACAAGACTGAACTCCTTTTCTCTCATCCATTGATCTTAAGGGCCCAGCTCTATTTTCCCTGTCCTCATCACCTTCTTCCATTCCTGAGGCTCCTGTAACACTAAGAAGTACTCCCTATGGCACCAAATCCAAAACCAGAGGAAAGGGGTGTCCAAGTGGAAGATGAGAACCAGAGCACAGTGTCCCAAGGGGTACCAGGTCCCAGCACAACCTACAAATGCTCTGGAAACGTCAATGAACATGCTGAGCCTGCTTCCTCATTTGTAAAATGGGCGTCAGCTGGGATGAGGGTACATAAATGAATGAACATTTATTCAGCACTTACAAAGTGCCAGACAATGGTGTCCAGGTTGGGTGAACATAAGGTCCATGATATCATTTGACCTGGCCCTGCCAAGGCATTAGGGGTGAGGTAATTAAGTATTTGATCAAATATAGCAGGCTAATTTTTAAAAAATATATATGCTTTTATTTCAGAGAGGAAGGGGGAGAGAGAGAGATAGAAACATCAATGATGAGAGAGAATCATTGACCAGCTGTTTTCTGTACACCTCCCAGAGGGTATCAAGCCCACAATCCGGGCATGTGCTCTGGACCGGAATGGAACCTGGGACCCTTCAGTCCGCAGGCCAACGCTCTATCCACTGAGCCAAAGTGGCTAGGGCAGCAGGCTAATTTTAAGTTGATAATTTTGTATGGCCCATGAGAGATATTATAAATATCCACATGGCCCTTAGCAAAAAAAAGGTTCCCCATGCCTGGTTAGGCAGTCAGCCCCTCCCTGCCCTGCCGACACCTGTTCACCTTGGCTGCGTTAACGAGTCTCCAAGCTTTGAGCAAGCCGAATCCATGCTGGTGGCTATGGCTGAAGCCTGCCTCATTGGTGATCCAGTCTGCACGGCGATCCTCGTACTGAGGACAGAGGTCCCAATTAGTCTCCTAGATTTCCAAAGTGATCTCAACAACCCATCTCCGGCTTCCCTATTCAACCTGCTGCTGCTCCAATCCAGACTCTCCCACTAAAGCCACTGGTTATGGGTTCCCCAAGGGAAGCTCCCCCATGATGTCACCACCCCAAAGGCCTACTTCCAGAGAGGAAGCCAGGAGTCAGGCTCCAGTGAGGAAGGCTGGCCAGAACTCTCCTCTACAGGTAAAATGGCATCATCAGAAATAGGTGGCAATGAGTTGAGGTCTCTGTGACAGACTCCCCACCCCTGTTCTATACCCATGCGACTTTGAAAAGCATTTGGCAGCTAACACCTGGAACCTGGAAGTCCTCGAGCCAGAACTCGGGGGCCGGCTGGGCCAGTTCACGTGTTTGCCTGGTGGCATCTCACCTGGGTGGCTGTGAAGACAATGATGTGCTGGACATCACGCCAGGTAAGGCAGGGCCGCACCTGCAGCATGAGGGCTATCATGCCGGCTGCCAGGGGGGCTGCAGCTGAGGTGCCTGTGTGGCCCTCAGTGCAGCCTGTGCCCTTCTGAAGGTCCCAGTCAGTGGTTACCTGGGCAGTGGAACAGGAGGGCACTGGGTTAGACTGCGCTCACGGAACTGTGGAGGGCAGGGTACAGACTGGCCCATCCTTTGGAAGAGCTGAGTCTTTGACCAGCGGGAGGTTGCTAGAAGGTCAAGGCGAAGGAAATCCTCAGCTCTGGGTCTCACAAGGAATCTCAGGAAGCCAAGAAGGGCAAATGCAATTGAAGAGGTATTTAGAGGGGTTGGTTGTAAGGGAAGGAGTGGGAGGCATGTGAGGCCTATGTGCTGGGAACAGAGTGCTGATGCCTGCTGCTCCAATGATCCAACCCGAAATTCCCCATCCCAGGCCCCACTCCCAAGTTTCGAGACCCCACAGCCATGCCAGACAGAGGAAGTGGGCAGGAGCTCCCGGGCCCGGCTGGAGCTGGGACAACAGTGACGGCACCACTCAAGGAAATTCAACTTGGCGGCTTGGCGATAAGGAGCTGCAATGACATCAGTGCAAACAAAGCGCATGTGTTCCCAGGGAGAGAGGTCGTCCCTGCCCACCCACAGACTCAGGATGGGGCCAGGGTCTACACTGCCTTCCTGGCTGGTGGAAACTGACAGAACAAGCTGCCTCACTGCTCTGGGCCTGGTGCCTCAGGACGGCTTTTAGGAGCTCCTCTTCTCTCCCTTTGGTGCGAGTGGGAGATGGGAGAGGGTGTGAGGAGGGGAGAGTTGCCTGTCGGGGGAGAGATGGCATCAAGCTCTTTCTCTGCTATAATGGACCCTGGAACCACACAGGGGTGAACTGAGGTTGGATCATTGGGGTTGGATCATTGGAAAATCTCTGAGATGCGGTACAATGGGTTTAGCATAAGACCAGAGAATTTTCTTCTTCCAACCCTCTCTTCTGGGCCAGACACCAGGGTCCTAGCTTCTGCCAAGAGCTGCCCTTTCCCTACTGTATTCACTGCTTCCCTCCCAGCTATTAGAGCAGCTGCCAGGAAGTGTGATTTTCACCCAGACACCCCGCACTCCCAGAAGGAAAGGAAGAAACTCCCAAGTTGTCCTTAATGAGTGGGAGGGCTGCTCTGTGCCAGGGAGCAAACGGATTGTTTCCTGTTAAGGAAACAGCCTCACAGTCTAGTGTGTGGCTGAGGTCTGGGAACTTGCCGTGGTGGCAGGAGCCCCAGGCATCCAGAGGGAAGTCCAGGGAAGTGCCCGGGGCAGCCGAGTGGTGGAGGCATGTGCCTCCACACCCTGCCCTCAAGGAAGACAGCTTCGCCAAGCTGCTCACTGACCAGAAACTGGCAACGGGAACCTTCCAAGGCAAAGACATCCCAAAGATGGAAATTCTGGGAAACATACTCTTTTTACTTCTGGACAAATTACAGTTCGGATGGAAGGTGGAGGAGGGATAAGAAGTGGAGCTGAGTTAGGAGGACCCAAGTCACACCCTTCAGAACAGAACAGACTGACAATGATGCCTGGGAGCTCTATTGGTTCCTGGGGGGAGGAGGGGAGTGGGAAGAACGGTTCTGGAGAGTTCTACCAGAGCACCAAGAGCACAGTATGTTCCTGCTCTTGTTCCGAGCCCAGTCTGGCCTGGTGGGGGGGATGCCCTGCACCCAGACCCCCGCCAGCTGAGCAAAGCCTTTCTTCCCTCCTCTTTAGTCCACTCTCTCTTCTCTTTTCCCCAGGGCATGAAGTGAGGGGGCGGGGGGGGGGGGTCAACTGACCCAGAGCCTTGGAACACTGTGTTAACCAGAATTATTTACTGGCAAAACAAAACTTCAGTTTTGGAAAGGGAATCTGGCGCAGCAGGAGACCTCCCACCGGGCCAGGGAAATCTGATACTGGCTGCAGCCCAGCTCAGGCCAGGCAGGCCCTTCTCCTTCATTCCCTCTATTCCCTCCTGGGCAGCAAGGCTGCAGGGAGCTCTGGGAGGATGGCCAGAGACTTGGCATGAAGACCTGGGATGAAGCTGGGCCAGCCAGGACAGGCACTAGGCCCTGAACCCTGTAAAGGGACCCAGAGCTCAAGGCTCCACTCTCTTGCTCGCTCCAAGCTCAAGTTTGCTATGGCCCCAGAGAAGATCTCTCTCCTGGGCCGACTCCTTATCCTGCCATCCCAGAAACACAACCACTGCTTGCTCCTGAGAACAAAGGTGCCCAGGAGTAAGTAAACAACAGAACACACAGGTTTACATAAAGGCTGGAAAACAAAAGGGCCATTTTTTAATCCCACAAAAGGTAGCCAAAGCCCAAATTCTATTAAAAAAAGGCACTTTAGGGAAGTTCTGTCATCAATGTGACACTCAGCAGTCCTCTCACAGTACATAAAATTAACTTGTAAGTTAAAATTTTAGAGATAAAAACCATATTCCGAGCCTCTGCTCTGCCCTCCAGAAGTGCCAGGCCTCCTCCCCGCACCCTGCATCGCAGGTCTGTGAGGGAAGATGCGGCTGGCTGAGCACAGGATGGGGCGCAGGTTATGGGCCAGGGGCCTGGAGTGCAGGTGGGGGCACTTACAATGCTCCTGAGCATCTTGTCCCCACCACTGAAGGTGACCGCCAGCATGGACGCACACTCCTCTGCGTAGAATGGCATCCGTCCATCTTCATCCACAGCACCTGCGAGCAGGGAGGGATGGGAACTGAGACCAAAGCCGGTAACAGCAGAGTTACCTTTGAGTTACCAGCTGGAGGTGGTCTCCAGTTTGAAAAATGATTCAGTGGCCCAAGGGCCTCAGTTGCCACACTCCTCACTTGAACAGGCCCCGTCAAGTGGCAGAGGGTGTTCTGCGCCCTAAACACCATTCTCCCAGTAGTCTCATCAAGGGGACCACCAGGGACATTCCACCTCTGTACCCTTCAAGAACTCACACACTCATTCTCCTTAGCCTTCAGTGTCAACGGTGAGTCACACACACGTGAAGAGGTCAGGACACGAGAAAAAGGACAGTCTGATCTCAAAACTAAAGTCAGGGCGTAAGCTGGGTAAGAATAGAAGTACAATTGGGCAATGCTGTGGTGGGAGCAAGGATGAGGGGCAGGAGGCAGGTGGCCATGGGAGGTCAGCAGAACAGAAGCCTAACCAGTAGCTGTGGGTGCAGGCGGCAGGTTACCTCCACATGCTGGGCTGACAGCCATGACAAAGAAGCCTGGAGAGCAGGTTGACACCCTCGCACTCTCTGACCCTCAGGGAGGGTCCTGCTCACACTCAGACACACAGAAGATGGGGCTTCCCAAGATACATTCTCCTTACCAGTAAGTCGCACACTCACACACACACCTACACGCGCACACACCAAGTACCCCCATCAGAGTGACACACTCACCAGGATACAGTCCCCTAACCACAGTGACACACTCACTGGGATACAGTTCCTCACCACAGAGTGACCAATTCACCGGGACACAGTCCCTCACCACA
>JAAGEH010000005.1:42019756-42216934 GCA_011751065.1 Lasiurus cinereus
TCACCACGCAGTGACACACTCACCGGGACACAGTCCCCTCACCACACAGTGACACACTCACCGGGACACAGTCCCTCAGCACAGGCACACACACATGGGAAGCACAAGGGCACTACCTATGGTGACGGTGTAGATGGAGTTGGCGTAGCCATCATAGTTGCAGTTGTCGTTGTGCTGGCCCCCATTGCCACTTGCTACCACAAAGATGCTCCCGAACCCCTGGCGGCCAGCGATCACCCCATGTTGCAAGGCAGCCTGAGGAGCAAGAAGGCGGGGCAATCAGTTGGGAAACCCAGACTTTCACTTTCCTTCCAAACTCCTCCGTCCTCCCCTTCTAGAAAGAAGCACAGCCCAGCGGCCTGGGCCGGGTGAAGCGGGTTAAGGTGAACAGAAGGAGGGGAGGAAGCTGATAGTTAAACAGCTGCTGATGGATGTACTCTGCGCATCAGAGAGGGGAGGCCAGAAATAGGGAGCCATCTGAGAGCCTGTTCCCTTTCTCTCAGAACCTGTGACCCCCCTCCTCCCTCCAATTGGGAGTGCTCTTCCGAAAGGAGGTAGCCGGGTCAGATGGCACAGGCCTGGCCCTGACAACAGGGTGGGGTGAGGGAGTGACCTGCAGTGTCCCTCTACAACTGAAAGGAGGGTGTGCCCTGGGTTTCCTCCAGGCTTCCCCCAGGTCAGGTACCTTTCCAAGCTGATGAGGGCCATCCACTGTCTTCCCATCATCATCTGGGCCCCAACTGTGGAGAAACACCAGAGGGAGGGCCAGAGCCAGGCTGTGGCGCCCTCCCAGGCCCCCAGGCTCGGCCAGCCACCCCTGCCTGAGCTCCCGCTCTACTCTCAAGGTTCCAGGTCAGGCCTCCCATGATGAAAGGTCAGAAGGGTCAAAGGTTCAGCCCCCACTCCAAAGTTGAAGAGAGAAGTGTGTTTTGAGGTTCTTTTCCTTTTCCTTAGCACTTTCCCAGTTTAGGACTACTTTAATCTGCTCCTAAAAACCCTTCCTCAGCCCCAGGAAGCAGGATACAGGACATCATTATGGACAGCGACTGGAGGCACCTCTCTGGATTTGGGATCTATGACTAGGCCTGACGGAAGAGCACCCACAAGGACTCTCCTTTCCTTCTCCAAGAGGAAATGACTGCAGATGTCATGGATTTAATGGAGGTACTGGCTAGGGAAAACAGGTGCTATCAGTTCCATGGGGGCAGCCCAATCTTTTTCTCCTTAATCTCACCCGACCTCAACACAACCACAACCTGAAGCTACAGGTGTGTTTGTGTGCAGGGCAAGGGGAGTGGTGCTGGGCACTCAGGTTAGCTGAGGGAGAGGAAAGCCTACTTGCTCCCAGAGGCCGATGAGCTTATTAAAAAGCTGGTGCACTCCTCATGAGGCAACCTGATGACTGGGGTGACATGAGGCTTAAGACTAAGAACCCGGTGGCTGGGGATCTGGAGAAAGGTGGGCAATGGGTTGATAGGCTGAACTCAAGGAGCAGACCCTGCTGGAACCTGCTGGACTCAGCTCATTTTGCTGTTCTTCTGTTGGACAATTAGTCTCAGGTGTCCAAGCCTCTGGCCCTCTCACCTGTGCCTTTGTCTCACCTGCAGCTATAGATGTCATTGATTTGATAGTGCTTGTTGAACGCCACAGCCTCCATGCTGTCTGTCAGGGGTCCATCTAGTAACCGGATACCTAGGCAGCAAAGGCCACATTAGCTCCCTCGTCCCAAGATGGGGGCTAGAGGACAGGAAGCCATATGTGGATGGAGATTTACTTTCCCCCATAAGTGCGCTTGTGTTCTTTATACCATGAGTATGTACCTATCCTGAAAAATTAAAAAAAATATAATGCTAAATCTTAGACGTTAAGAATCATGGGATCTGGTGGGAAAGGCACAAGGTAGAATGTAGGTAGCCAAGTTTCCCTATTTGCATCCTTAATCATGTAAAACACGGGTGTGCTGCCTGACACATAGGCACTCAATAAAAGGTACTCGTTACCATCAACTACTCCCATGTATGCCTAATTTCATTCCCCCTCCAGAGGGTGACCTACAGGGCTTTCGGAAGGGATTTGGACCCTGAAGGCTTCTGGCTTCCCGCGCAGCCTCATTTAAAGAAGGCTGCTGCCCTCTGCTGGAGTGTAGGAGGAATACACCCAATTTAGTTAGTCGAAGCCAGTGGTTGGCAAACTGCAGCTTGTGAGCCACATGCGGCTCTTTGGACCCTTGAGTGTGGCTCTTCCACAAGATACCACGGCCTGGGCGAGTCTATTTTGAAGAAGTGGCATTAGAAGAAGTTTAAGTTTAAAAAATTTGGCTCTCAAAAGAAATTTACTGTTGATATTTGGTTCTGTTGACTAATGAGTTTTGCCAACCACACTCTAAGCACTTGGTATGTTCTAAGCATTTACAAGGAATCATGAGGAGGGCTTCCCCATTCATTCCCTTCACCTTGGGCTTGATGGACAAAGCCTGAGAGGCAAAGGAGCCACAGAACAGCCTCTAAGTGGAGGCCAGGGTTTCTCAGACCTCTTAAAAGGATGGAAAGCAGACAGCGACCATCAAAAATAACTGGGAGCTGGGGAGCTAGAGAGCTGGAAGAGGAGTCTCCACAAACGCATGGGGTCAAGGAGGAAGGGCAGATGAGAAGGTGTTTGGTAAATTGCAAATACAAGTATAGCACACGTAAGTAAAGGAGGTATCTTTGTAATGAGTTGGGGTACAACCAAGATCAGAAAAAGGGAAGAGGCAACTGAGCAGGTGGGACTGGCCTTCATCCGCATCAAGATCATTCCCACATTTAGCTGTTTTATATGGCGGGGCTTGCTGCTAAATGCATGCCTAAAACACCACTGCATTGAAAAAATACCAGTGAACTGATTAGTCCTATAGACCTTTATTATAAGCTTACCCTTGTTCTATGCTATGTGTGTTGAGAGTCGGACCAAGGCAGTACACGATAGGGAATGAAGACTGCTATCACAGGGGAGACTAACTGATGCTAAACTGGAAGGTACCTGCTATGCGACTCCCATATGCCACTCCCACTGCGCAGAAGCTGTTGTTAGGCACCGCAGCAATCTCTCCTGCACATCGAGTGCCATGATGGTTGCCATTCTCCACATCCGGGTGGGGCATGGGGTCAGGGTCATTGGAGTTGAGGTCATAGCTGCCCTCAGGGCTCTGAAACATTGTGCGGGGGGCAACATGTGGTCACTCACTGGTTCTAAGAGGACAAATCTTAGAACTCAGGGAGAGAGGGAGTTTGGGTTCCAAGCCAGGGCAGCAAGACCATCTCTCTCTGAAAACCATATGGGAAACAAGATATAAGGCAGGACCCCAGGGCAAAACTGAGAAGTGCCGCCATTCTTAGGAAACTTCTCTTGGTCCATTATAGAAATGTGTCCAGAAAACTGCTCCACCACGTGGAAACCTGGGATAAAAACAATGTAGGGCTACCTAAAGGCCAGGCGTTAGAGAGGAAAGTGCTCAGAACGGTGTGGAGAGGGCAGTTGTCAAGGCTTTACTCCTTCTCCCCAGGGCAGGGAGCTGCAACAGGACCCTCTTAGTATCACCTGGGACCCTCTCTCTTACTGAGATAGAGCCACTCTATGTCTTAACTGCCAATCTGGAATGCTGGCTGGGGAAGAAGATGAGCACCATCCCACCAAGTCCTTCTGTTTGGTTCTAAGACCTTTAAGAAAGGGACGAGCTTGAGGCAATATGAAGGAGGTGAGAAATGGGGGTGGGAGGGGTCATCCCAGGGCCACTCACATAGTTGGGTGCAATATCCTGGATTGTGTGTTCCACTCCGTCATCCACTACCACCACAGTCACTCCTCGCCCTGTCACATTGCGTTCCCATACACCTGTCACGTTGATGTCCCTGCCGGGGCTCCGCCGGTTATTCTGCAGGACAGACAGGATCAAGAAGTGTGTCAGGGCCTTGGGAATCCAGGGACAGATATAGCACAGCTCACAGCGATGCACAGTAAAGCTAGTGGCCTCTTTCTCCTCGTGGCTGCCAGCAAGGAACCAATAGGTCCAGATGGGAGCAAAGTCAGAGAGGGACAAGTGAGAGCTTTGCCACAACCTAGGTCAACAAGAAAGGGTGGCAGCATTCAAGGACGATAAAGATGAAATCGTAGGGTGGGGAGAGGAGTGGGCTAGAAGGGATCAATGGGGGAAATATGTAATACTTTCAACAATAAAGATTTTTAAAAATAGATGAAAGTGGCTAGGCTTAAGGTTGGCTAATTCAATTGTTATGCTCCATAATGTCTATTATGATAACAGTAGAGGCCCAGTGCATGAATTTGTGCATGGGTGGGGTCACTCAGCCTGGCCGGTAATCGAGGCTGATTGGGGGGGGGGGGGGAATGGTCATTTGCTGTAGGGAGGAACTGTGGGAGGTGGAGGTTGGACCCAGTAGCAAGCTAACCAATGGCCAATCTCATAAGGAATCGGGCTCCTTCCTCCCTCCTGTCTGGGTCCAGGGTGCAGGTGAACCAGATTTGGGGCTGACAGGCCCCAGCAGCAAGGTCTGGGACAGTGCATGTCATAGCTACTGGCTGGTCGTTCCAATCATTCTGGTTGTTGGGTCATAACGGTCGCTTAGGCTTTTACATATATAGGTTATATTATGTTAGTAGTTTACACTATGAAGTGTTTATCATGTATTAGAGACTCACATGTTAATTCATTTATCCTTACTACCTCTACATGAAATACTTTTAAAATCTCCCCAAAATAAAATAAAATCTCCCATTTATAGAGAAGGAAACTGAGGCACAGAAAGGTTTGGCAGAGCAGGAACTTGAGCTCAGGAAGCCTCCCCAGTACCCAGGCCCTGACCACTGTAGCCCACGGGCTCTCTAGAGATGAGCCCAGGGAAGATAGAGCCAGAGGAAGAAACACACCACCGAAGCCCACAGAAACGTCTCTGTAGGCAAGCTGAAAAGTCCAGGCAAACTGAAAAGTAATACAGTCAAGAGTTCCTTAAAGAACTGGATAACCTGGTCAGGTAGCTCAGTCGGTTAGAATGTTATCCAGATACACCAAAGTGGTAGGTTAGATCCCTGGTCAGGGCACATACAAGAGTCAACCAATGAATGCATAAATAAGCGGGACAACATACTGATATTTCTCTCTCTCAAATCAATAAAATAAATAAATAAATTAATTAATTAATATTTTAAAAAGAGAATTGGATATCCACAATCTACCCACCTGAAGCTGAAAACTGTAGGGCTGGACTTACCAGATGCCACTGCTGTGGGTATTTGGGGTCATTGAAGTGGATGCTGCGCTTGGCTCGCTTTAGCAGTTTCTGCTCTGAGTGCCAGTGCACAGCTTGATGTCTGGCTAACACGGCCTCTGCCTGCTGCCGGATGGCCTCTACCTGCTGGTCTGATTGGTGCCCAGCTGGGTGGACAAAGAGGTAGTGCCCCTGGAGTTCCCCAATGCGCCCAGCATTCACCAGTCCTGCTGCCCGGGCCAAGGCATCTGCCTTTTGCTCCACAGTCTTCTCCTGCCCCTTGCCTTCCAGGTTGTCCAGATGCACAGCCCAACTCAGCCCCCCTGGGCTCTGGGCCTCAGGCCCACCTGTCCTTCCCAGGCCCATGACCCAGGGAACCAGTAAGAAGAGTCCAGCTAATTCCAGCCAGAGGCAGGTGGGCAGGCCCAGGGGGGCATCCAAATGTGGCACTTTCTGCCTCCCCTTCTGCATCAGAACAGTAGGCTGCAGACAGAGAAAGGACATGGGAGATAAGAGAGCTGAGAACTGCAGGATCTCAGAGGGGAAAGGAGCTATCAGGTACAACAGGAAACCCCAATCCACTCCTTTCAATGAGGAAACATGTGATTCCCTCTTTGTATTAAAATTTATCTCTGACCAACAGGAATAGCAGCAGGTAGAGTGTGGACCAGCACTAAGCCCAGCGAGCACCTGCATGGATCAATGACCATCTCACTAGGTAGCCAAGCAGCACATCAGTGCTAACAGGCACCATGCTGCTCTTTCTAGTGTTGCCATCAAAAGGGCTCAAAAGTCTCACCACTCCCATGAATTACTGGCAGAATCAGGACTATTCTTTAGAAGAGACCCTCCTCCCTGACATGGAGAAGATAAGAATCTTTCCCCAGCTGACTTCTGGGTCAGCTGTCCTCAGGGCTAACTCCCCACAGTGGGCCCCATTCCCACCTGGACTCTACAGGAGGTTGCGCTCCTGGTCTGGCTAACCACCTCACGTTCATTTTGTGCAATTGGAGAAAAATCATCACTTTCACGGTGAGTTCTGTTGACTCTAAGCACAGACTGCAGACCTGTGGATGGACCCTGAGAAAAAAAAGAAATGGTATCCTCCCAAACCCAGTGGAGCAAACAGAGGCTCAACATGAACTCCAGGACCTGCAACCAAAGAAACTGCCAGTCATCAAGAATCACTTCCAGCCGAAACCGGTTAATCTCAGTGGATAGAGCGTCGCCGGGTTCGATTCTGGTCAAGGGCATGTATCCTGGTTGCGGGCACATCCCCAGTAGGGGGCGTGCAGGAGGCAGCTGATCGATGTCTCTCTCATCGATGTTTCTAACTCTCTATCCCTCTCCCTTCCTCTCTGTAAAAAATCAATAAAATATATATATTAAAAAAAAGAATCACTTCCAGGGATCTCAAGGCATAGACTGGGACAGAACGGGGACAGGAAGGCCAAATCAGCACAAAAACAGAAACTACTTCTTGTCCTAACATCGTACTATGCTCTCTTCTTTCTTTTCTTCCCAGAGGCCTAGAAGCGGCTTGAACTGTTACCAAAACTCCACAACTGGTGTGATTCAGTTGGTTGAGTGTGGTCCCGTGCACCAAAAGTCCCTGGTTTGATTCCCAGTCAGGGCACATGCCCAAGTTGCAGGCCCAATTCCCAAAGAGGGGGCTTGCAGGAGGCATAAAAAAAAAAAAAAAAGGTAGGTAACAATGCTTCTTAGAAGCCGAGGTGGTAGCTAACTTCCTGATTTCCATATCTGAAGGATGCCAGGGGAAGTGAGAGTGGTTATGAGGCAGGAGAAATGGGGAAAACCTGAAAATGCAAATGCAGCTGAACAGGCATCAGGGCAAGGGGGCAACCAGGAGGGAAGAAATGACGGGAGCGCAGCGCAAAAGGGCTGCCCTTGGTCACTACCTCGGCAGGTTGGCTTGAAAGGGAAGGCTCAGACTTCAAACCCAGGAATGACATCCATGGTTTGGCAGAAGGGCCAGATTAAAACTAACTGGTGGGCTACGGTGGGACAGGAACAGGTGAATGGGTGCCCATCATGGGTGCATCTGTGCATGGCTGGGCCCCGGTGGAAGCCTCTGCCCTCCGCTGGTGGGGCGCTGAGGCAAAGCTGACTTCTCGGCTTTACCAAATGGGTCTGACTCAAAACATTACAGAAAAGTGGGTGTTTCCCCAAAGTCTCTTTGGAAAGGGAGAAGGGAACTTTGGCCATCTAACACTTCCCTCCAAAGTTCTGCATTCCACATCTCCTCTCTGTTCCTTTGCGGTTCCCAGCCATGTTCTTCTCAAAGTGCTCCCCGCCTTCCAGCAGCCTCCACAGTCCCAAGATAGCCGGGGACTTGGCCAGTGTGCACACCTACTAAGTAAAACAAAACCTTGTTCACCAGCCAGATAAGGACACACCGAGGGAGGCTCCTTCCATCTCGGAAGGTGCAGGTTCCCCGAGAAGAGAAAGCTGACCACACTCGGTCCTTCCTTCCAGCCGGAGTGCTCTACCCCGCAGGCTACCCGGAAAAGAACGTGAAAACCCCCGAAAGCAGATCTTAGCCTCACTCAACTGCTAGCGCACCCTGACAGCTCTCAGGGGCCAAGGGAGAGGAGTAACACGGCAGCCAGTCCAGGTCCCGCTCCCCTGAGACCCCCGCGCACACGCTCCGCGCCCGGGACCCCCGCGTCCCGACACAGCGCCTCTCCTCACGGGGACCACACGGTCTGGGCTCCGGGGTCCGGGCTCGGATCCCAGGAGCTCCAGCCGGACTGAAGGCGCCCTGTGCAGCGTCCTCGCCCTCGGACCCGGCGACCCCCTCCGGGCCACCGACTTCCTAGCTCCGTCCTCACGGAGCTCCAACTCACCGGGGAGGCCCGCGGAAACTCGCGGCTTCCCGGGCGCCCGAGCCCGTGACAGCGGCGTCACTTCCGCCCGGCGCCACAGCCAATCAGCGCGGGCGCGGGCGCGGCCGCTGGCGCGAGGGCCGAGCCTCCGGCCTCTCCCGGGAGCAACGCGCGTCGCGGCGGCCTCCTCGCGGCGCCCCCCCGTATCCAGTCCCTGGGCATCTCCAAGGGGATCTCCCCAGATGCGTCGTCTTCCCCATGATGTCCTCTGGAAAGGGCATCTCGGTTGCTACCTTTACAAGCACATCATTCCTCTCCTCTCAGACGGCCGTGGTCCCCACAGTCCCCGAGTCCCGCCTAGAGCGGCCCCCTCCACGCGTCTCCTTCCTTCTCGCGACAGCATCTTCCTCCTCGCATCCCTGCGTGCCTGCGTCCCTGAGTCCGCCTGTGGCTTAGGGGCTCCCGCACCGCCGCGTCCCCTTGGCAGTGCCGACTCTGGCCGCTAGGAGGCGCCGTCGGGGGCGGCCGGGCCCCCGCGCCGGTCCTCCTGCGGTCGAACCCCGCCTCCTCCTCTCGCGCCGCCGGAAGTGGGAGGTGCGCGGCTGCCAGCGCTTGGCCCTCCCCCGAGTCCCGGCCGCCCCCTCCCCCGCTCCGCCCGCTCAGGTGCGTCCCGTCCCTCCCCCTCATTCCTTCCCGGGGTGGCTGGGCCCCAGGGGTGCGGGTCGGCGCCGGGTCGGGGTGCGACGTGGGGGGCGGGGGGAGGCGAGTGTGGGGTGTGGAAGCCCCGGGAGCTGCGAGTGGGGGTCCTGGCCTAGGAGTGTGGCGGGGGCTGCCCGCGGGGTGCGGGCCGAGGGGAAGGTGCGGAGGCGCCGTGCCCGAGGTTGGAGGGTGGCGGGGCCACCCGGCGCTGCTCACACCCACTGTCCCTTCGCGTCCGTCCCCGAGGACCCGTCGCTCCCGCCGTGGCCGCCTCGGCGGTGGTCGCCCGGGGTTGCGGTGCTGGCCGCCCCTCGGCACCTTCGACTCGGGCCCCGCGCGACAGCCCGCCGTGCGCCCCCCCCCCCCCCCGGCTCTTCTTCGTTTACCGCCCCGGAGCTGTGTTGGGGCAGGAGGCTTGCACCTGAGGGAGCAGTAATGGCGACTTGGGGTTCCATGTTCTCCCAGGACCTTTGTGTAATGGGGGAAACTGAGGCACGGGGGCCTCCGGCTTGTGCCTGAAGTGTTGACAGAGCAGTCTCCATACTTGCCCTGCGGTCTCTTGTAGGTTCCGGGGTGTATCCGTGGTAACTATTGGAATCAATTAATTTAAACTAGCCCTATGTTACGTACCCCTCTCCTCCAATATTTTTCCCCCATTGAGGGCCATGAGTTTGTCTTGCAACATACAAGACGACCTTTTGATCATAGAACGTCATCTGTTCCGGTTCCCAGTACTTGGCTTACCCTGTTTTCAGCTCCTTGTCTTGCTGGAGTAACCCAGATTCCCACCCTCGGGCACCCTGTAGAAACTTGGAAGAGTCCTGTTCTTGGTCAGTGGTTATCAGACTTACCCCTCCGTGGGAAGCTTGCTGACAGTAAAAGATACTTGGGTTGCCCAATACAACATTGCTTTTCCCTAAAACTTCTCTTATATTAATGGATAATGCTTTTGAGGTAACAGCAATAAAATGATTTAAAGCGATATTGTTGCTATCAGGCCAAAAATTGCATCCTTTGTAAATGATAATAGATAAGGTAGGTGTGTGGGCCATTTGAAAGATTCTCCCTGGCTCTAGTTTGATGTTTTAAATGACTGCATTCCAGCCAAAAGTGGAAGAAGTTTTGCACACACTCCTAGATATTTACATAAATATAGTGGTTCCTGAGGATTGTTTCACTGGGATCCGTTAGCCTACCATAGCTTTAATACCAGTGCTATAGAATAAATACTCAAGTGTTTCTCCTGGAGCCAACTTTGTTTCTTTCCCGGAAAAAAACTGTTGTGTGGACATTCTGAGGATGGAAGAACATTTGTTTTTAAAATGTGAAACTTGTAGCCTGTCATTTGTTTCTGGATGTACAGAGCATGATGGCAGCGCCTGAGGTAGCTGGTGTGGCCAATGCCCCCAATCCTCCGGAATCCTCCTCTAGTCCCTGTGCTTCCAAATCAGAAGAAGGTCTGCTAGATGGTCTAAGGTAAGGTAGGGGTTCTTGACTGGGAAGATTTGGGGGAGGCGGGGTTAAGGGCCTCTTAGGTGTAGCTGGTCTTTCCTCTTTTTGGCTCTAGTAGCACTGTACTGGATTAAGCTTTTTAAAGGTAAGGACTAGCTGATCTATGTATTTCTAACATTGTCTGATGGTCATCAGACATGATAATATTTGTTGACAGAATACAGGTAGTCAAATTCATCCAAAAGTGAGAATATCTCCTCATTCTCTCCTACATGGATTATATGTTCATTTAAGTATGTGTTTATATATTATACATACGTATATTCACATATACATCTTCTGTATAACATACATACTCACAGGTACATACACACACACACATACACACACAGTTAATTATGTGTGTTTGTGTTTATATATCTGTATCTGTAGATAACTTTGGTAATATCGCTTACTGCTTTATGTATATACTAGAGGCCCAATGCATGGAATTCGTGCAAGAATAGGCCTTCCTTCCCTCTGCTGCCGGCACTGGCTTCCCTCTGGCACCCAGAACCCAGGCTTTCCTTAGGCCACCAGCAGGCACCTGAGACCCAGGCTTCCTTCGAAGCCCCAGTTTCGTCTGTCCAGAAGGTTGTCTGGAAGGACATCTGGTCTAATTAGCATATTACGCTTTTTTTATTATATCTTTTGCTTTCCATGTAAACTCTTGAGGGAAGGGGTTATGATTGTCCAACCTTCTATCTTACAGTGCTTGGCATAGTGTATGTACAGGGTTGCACTAAATTGACTGTATAGTCTACTTCAGCTCTTTTCTAGATAGGGTACCTAGGACTTAATACAATATATAATACTGTACTAACAACTTTATATATTAACACATTTAATCCTCCCAACAATACCATGAGGTAGGTGCTATTATTATTCCCATTTACAGGTGAGGAAACTGAGACATAGAGAAGTTAGTAACTTGCCCAAGGTTACCAAGCTATGTTGGAGTCAGGGTTTGAACCCAGGTTCCAGAGTACTTAGTAAATATTTGTTTAAATGAACAGAAGCTTGCTAGTGAATGGGTAATGGGGCAGATGTTAAGTAAACCTAACCATAAACTTGGATTTTCGTTTTATAAATAAAATCAGCCACATACTGCTAGTAATGATATTACCAGTTAAGCTTTATTGAGTGTTTACTGTGTGCAAGGCACTGTACTAAATACTTCAGAAACATTGTCTCATGTAATCCTCACAATAATTGTAATAGGTAGGTGATATTCTAATTTAAAAATAAAGTTAAGTCATTTGCCCAGAGTCAAACAGCTACTAAATAATAGAGTCAGCATTCCATCCAGATACTATACATCCAGAAAATGGGCTCAAATTTGCACCTTTGTCCCTCAGTTAACACCCAGCAAGGAATCAGCTTGGAGTATTTATAAAGATTTTCATAATGCAAGATGCTGTCTCAGTTGTTTTATTTGGGGAACAGCAAGTAATATTAAGGAAAGTAAGGATAGTGAGCTGATGCCTCATTCTAATGTGCAGTGCTTTAGGGCATCAGTCAACAAAACCAGTTTTTTTTAAAAAAAATTTAACACAGATTTAGTCATTATTCCTAGATGAAAAATTTATAGTTGTGAATGTTGGATATCCCTGTAAATAGGTTTTAAAGATCTCTTTAAAAACCAGTATGTTGCCCTAGTTGGTGTTGCTCAGTGCTTAGAGTGTCAGCCAGTACATGCACCGAAGGATGGCAGGTTCGGTATCTGGTCAAGGGCACATACTTGGGTTGCAGATTTGATCCCTGGCCCTGGTCAGGGTGTAAGGCAGGAGGCAACCAATCTCTCTCCCTCCCTCCCTCTCTCTTCCTTTTCCTTCCCTTCCCACCTTCCTTCCCTTCTGAAAGTCAATGGAAAGAATATTCTCGGGTGAGGATTAACAAACAATAACAACAAAAACACATTATGTTAAATCTGTGATAAACAATAAAACAACTATTGTTCATGTATGTACTTGTCTGGGATAAAATTTCTACTGACAGTTTAGCTTCAGTTTTGATTCAAAGTGTTTATATTTCACACAGCTTGAAGTGAAGATGCTATGCTCTAGAAAACTTGAAGAACCTAAAAAGTGGTTCTGGTTAGAGATCTGTATAATGTGTTTGAATGAAAATTATTTTTGTGAAACAGAGTGGAATAAAAACTGTTTCTAAATTGATATTTTATTAAAATATATGTACCTAAATTAATACATGTAACTAAATGAAATATTCTAACTAGCATTAGATTATTTCCTCTGTAAATCTAAAAGTTATTCAACTTGGCCCTCAAAGATTTTTGGATTGTCAGTCACTTAGGTGCCATCAATAACTGGAGACTGTCTCTAGAACCCAGGTTCTTTTTTAAAAAATAGATATTTTTATTGACTTGAGAGAGAGGGAGAGGGAGAAAAACATCAGTGTGAGTGAAAAATATTGATCGACTGCCTCCTGCATGCCCCCTACTGGGGGTCCAGCCCAAAGCCTGGGCATGTGCTCTAACTGGGAATTGAACTGGTAACCTTTCTGTTGCACTGGATGTCGCTCAACCAACTGAGCCACACCAGCTGGGGCCAGAACCCAGGTTCTTAACCACCACGTTGTGCTCCATGCATGTGGAATACAATCACTGGATAGAAAGGAAGTTCCTTTTCATTTTGATAATTTGAGGGGTTTATATAGTCCAGTTTTGTTCTTTTAGTGATTATATTAGAAGTATTGTGTATTTAACCCTCTTTAAGACTGGGTGAAGAGAGAAACTTTTTGTCTTGTGTTTTGGTAGCCCCAAAGACCCTGCACAGAAGCACAAGAACTCACTTCTGTCAAGTGTAAGTAACCAAACGATAACCAAGGAGAATAACAGAAATGTCCATTTGGAACAACCAGAGCAGAATCCTGGTTCGTCAGCAGGTGACACCTCAGCAGCGCACCAGGCGGTTTTAGGAGAAAACTTGATAGCCACAGCCCTTGGTCTTTCTGGCGGTGGGTCTCAGTCTGATTTGAAGGACGTGGCCAGCACATCAGGAGAGGAGGGGAATCCGTGCCTCCGGGAGAGCCTCCATCCTGTCACTCGGTCTCTTAAGGCAGGGGGCCATGCAAAGCAACATGCCTCCGGGAATTGTCCTGAAGAGAAGTCCCCACAAGCCTCCATCCTAAAGGAAGGGAGCAGGGACACAGGCTTGGATTTCCGACCTGTAGTACCTCCAGCAAATGGGGTTGAAGGAGTCAGAGTGGATCAGGATGATGATCAGGATAGCTCTTCCCTGAAGCTTTCTCAGAACATTGCTGTACAGGTCAAGTATCAAGTTTCTACTGTTACAATGAAATTTGGGCTTTTTTTTGTTTTTTGTTTTTTAGGCAAGAGACATTTCTTCATGGTTGGTGGAGACTACTCTATCATTTTTTTACTGGCAGCTATCATACTATTTCTGTTTGGTGCTATGTGATGGCTTCATCCTGGTGTTCAAGAAATAGTAAAGTCAGGAGCCATTGCCTAATTGTGGTGACTAGGAACCTGACAGGCTCCATATAATGTCTCTGAGTAATGATGAGTGTAGCCTCTGCATCTGGGTGTTCTGGGGGATAAGTGCTTCCTGCAGGGTGCCTGTCAGCATCCATTAGCCAGAGCTGCAGTGCTGCTCTTGCTGTGCAGCCAACATGTTAGCCTCTTCGTTGCACAGATTTTAGGTGAAACTATGAGAGCAATTCTCCCTTTTTGAATGCGGCTGACCAGTTCTGAATATGCTGTTTTTATCTTTGTAGACTGACTTTAAGACAGCTGATTCAGAGCTAAACACAGATCAAGATATCGAAAAGAACCTGGTAAGTCTTTGAACTGTCATTGTTGATATATGAAAGTATTAATGCAGAAGATCCAGTCATATGATCTCAATCAGAAAAGATGCAGGAGCCTCCTTTATAAAATTCCCGACGTTAGTTAGCTAACTTCTACTTGATCACTTCCAGAAATGGGAAGCTTACTGCTCACAAAGCAACCTGTTGCATTTTTATTTTTTAAAATACTTTTTTATGGATTTCAGAGAGGAGGGGAGCAGGAGAGAGCGATAGAAACATCAATGATGAGAGAGAATCATTGATCGGCTGCCTCCTACATAGCTTCCCCCCACCTTTCTCCCCCACACTGGGGATGGAGCCCTAGACTGGAGTCAAACCTGGGATCCTTCAGTCCCCAGGCCAATGCTCTATCCACTGAGCCAAACCGGTTAGGGCATGTTTCATTTTTAAAATAGCTCTTAATGTGAGATCTCATTCTGGTGTGAGGACAGAACCTCTAAATCTTGTTATAATTTTTCCTTGAGTTATGTAGAGTAAATCTAAATCCTCTTTTTCTTGTTAACCCTACATATTTTTTTTCGAGGGATAAGTGCGCTCACTCAATGTATGCCCTGGAAGATTCTGTTGTGGACCCACAGAACCAAAGCATGACCACCTTCCCCTGAACATCAACCACACCTGGCTGATGGTGGTGGAGGAACAATGTGATGACTGTGTGAATTGATTACAGAGCTGGACTGACATCCACCGGGAAGGCTGGGTCTCCTCTAGCTAACCTGGCTGTCCAGGAATTTGGTCTCTAGTTCAAAAGCACTGTGACCAAGATGGTGAAGGATTCTGAATACATCTTGGCAAAGCTGCAAGGTGAGGCTCCTTCCAAAAGCCTTGCTTAGACAGCCAAAGAAGCTGAGGAGGATTGAATTAAACAAATATTTGCTAGATCTTGTTCCAGGTACTTGGGACACAGCAGAGAACAAAACTAAGGTCCCTGCCCTCATGGAGCTTACAGTCTACTGTTTATGACCACTTTGCCTGCACATTATGACCCTGGGCAAGTCAAGGCACCTCTCTGCTCCTTTGTCCCTCAGCTACCTAATGCTGAAAGAAGTGGGCCAGCCCAGCTGGTGTGGCCCTGGTTGAACATCGACCTATGGACCAAGATTCCTGGTCGGGACACCTGCTTGGGTTGCAGCCTTAATCCTCAGTAGGAAACCTACAGAAGGCAGCCAATCAATGATTCTCTCCCACCATTGATGTTTCTATCTCTCTCTCTCCCTCCATCTCTGAAATAAATAAAAATATATTTTAAAAAGAAAGAAGTGGGCCCAGCCCAAACATAGGTAACGTGTCTGGTGCACCATAGATGCCAAATAGATACCACCCCACCCACCCTCCAGAAAGTAGATGAGGCTGGAAGTTAACTTTAAAAAAAAAATTTATATATATATATATATTATTGATTTTTTTTACAGAGAGGAAGGGAGAGGGATAGACAGTTAGAAACATTGATGAGAGGAAAACAATCAGCTGCCTCCTGCACACTCCCTACTGGGGATGTGCCTGCAACCAACGTACATGCCCTTGACCAGAATTGAACCTGGGATCTTTCAGTCCGCAGGCCAATGCTCTATCCACTGAGCCAAACCAGTTAGGGCTGGAAGTTGACTTTTAATAAAGTAGAGGGAGAAGGGCAGAAGGAGTACAGCTGAGTGGTCTGGCATGCTGCCACACTAGGGCCAGCTGTATACACAAGCTGTTGCTGCTGCTGCATCTTCATGGTTGCCTTGTGGAGAGGTCCTGGGCCTTCTTTGTGCTGCCAGTGCTGTTCTCTGGCTCCTTGGCTGTCTCAGCAAAGCTTTTGGAAGGAGCCTCACCTTGCAGCTTTGCCAAGATGTATTCAGAATCCTTTACCATCTTGGTCACAGTGCTTTTGAACTAGAGAGACCAAATTCCTGGACAGCTCTGGAAATGCCAGGTTAGCTAGAGGAGACCCAGTCTTCCCGGTGGATGTCAGTCCAGCGCTGTAATCAATTCACACAGTCATCACATTGTTCCTCCACTATTACCAGCCAGGTGTGGTTGATGTTCAGGAGAAGGTGGTCATGCTCTGGTTCTGTGGGTCCACAACAGAATTTTCCAGGGCATACACCGAGTGAACAGTATTGACAAGAAATAGTCGGTTGGCCCAGCAGAAGTCTCTGAGGCAGGGGTCACCTCCCTGTGCACTGTGTCTTTCGCAGGACTAGGGATTTGGCTACCACTGCCAGAAGGCAGAGAACATTTGGTCCAAGGAACTCCACAGCATGCTGTGGCCCAGGAAATACTCCGCCATCGTCCCCAGTCGGGGCAGGCACTGCGTCAGGGTGCAGGGTCTAGGGGATGGAGCCATGCTGGAGGCGGCACATACCACCAGGCTTGAAGCTCAGTCACCACTCTTCAGTGCCTCACCAGCTGCTGCCACCATGAGTAGTCCAATCGCTTTACATATTTTTGAAGGTTTTCCCCCTGCTGCTTCCTTTTAGCTCTCAGATCTGAAGTTTTCCAGGAGAAACATTCTTCAGATGTTTTTAACATTTTTTTAAATTATGTTTTCAGTCCTTTCATCACTCTGGTTACCTTTCACCTAGACATGTTCCATCTTATCAGTGTTTCTTTTGAAATGTGATCCTTCGAACAAAATGTAATAATCCAGACAGACTATAATTAGTTCACAATACAATGGATCTCTCGTTCCCTAACTCTCATTTTAGTCAGTTTCTTAAGCTGTTGGTTTATTTTGGCAGTCTTGTTCAGTCAAATGCCTTCAAATCTCGTGTATTATATAGTAGTATCTGCCCATTTTATTCCTAGGCAATTAGTTTTTGAAATTAAGAGAACTTCACATTTATCTTTGCTAAACTATTAGGTCTTCTTGATTTTTGTGGCAAAAACTTCCATCCCTTTAGTGAATGCATAGCTAATGTATATTTTTCAAGAGGAAGGATAATGCTAGGAAAGCACCCTAGGGTCAGGTAGAGGTCTTTAGAGGAAGATGAGTTAATTGAGTGGAAAAAGGAAAAGTACTTGTATTAACCAGATAAGAGTGAATATGTGGAGCATGTTGAAGTACTTGAGGGGCAAATGGAAATAAATAAGTTATTGGAATATTAATCAGATGATGCCAATGAAAACTTTTAAATAGAAAGTAGGAACTCAGGAGTTATTAATAAGGGGCAGGTAAAAAGATCCCAGAGACTAGAGGCCTCATGGAGATGTGCTTGGTAGAAGAGAACCTCTAGAGAAAGGGAAAGAAGTCATCGTTTATTGAGCACTTAATGCTAATTAGTGTACTTACATAGAGTATTTACTTTGTCCCTATAGTTTAATGTGGGGTTTGGATGACTGCATAACACTTGAATGGGCTAACTAAAGTCATAAATATACTTTAGTATTAGTCTGAACCGGGTGGAAACTGGCAGGCAATTGGGCCAAAAGAGGCCCAGAATTGTGTTTTATTTGGTTGTATTTTTCTTTAAAAAAGGCAGTGGGCCCTAGCTGGTTTGGCTCAGTGGATAGAGCATTGGCTTGAGCACCGAAGGGTCCCTGGTTCAATTCTGGTCAAGGGTACATGCCTGGATTGCAGGCTCAACCCCCCGATTAGTGATTCTCATCATTGATGTTTCTATTTCTCTCTCCCTCTCCCTTCCCTCTGAAATTAATAAAAATATATATTTTTTAAAAAGGCAGTGGAATTAGGTATTAAGCTTAGTTGCAATTCAAGATACTGGGCTCCAGTTTTATTTGCTGTTCTTTTCATGTGTTTATGGCAATTGCCCACTACCTTATACCTTTGAGTTTTAAATTGATCTTCTTTAAGTTTTATTGCTCCTTTGAGAGATAACCACAACTTTTCTTGATTTACTGATTTGAGAGAGGCAGACCTGAACTGTGGTCCTTGCTTCTGCTCCCTACTTTATATGAGAGCCTGCTGATTTGCTCAGTCTGAAGCCCAAGTTCCCTAGACTTCTTTGTGGGTCTGAAAGTTTTCAGAGCTAATGATGTAAGAAATCCTGTCTCTGGACATATGTGGAGGAGAAACCAAGATGGCAGCATAGGCGAACACCTAAACTGCTGCCTTGCACAACAATTTCAAAATTAAAACTAAAAGAACGGACACCATCCAGAACCACAGGAGAGCTGGCTGAGTGAAAATTCTACAACTAGAAGTATAGAGAGGAACTCACGAAGACTCAGAGGAGCTGTAAAAAGCTGAGGTAGGGAGACAAGCTCGTGGAGAGGACGGGCGAGGAGGGTCTGGTTGGCTTCCTCTCGCGGGAGGGAGACGGAAAATCCCGACTGCACTGAACCCCAGCTCCAGGCAAGACTCATACGGGGGAGTCTGGACTGTTGTGAAAAAGAAGGAGTGCAGGGAAACTTAGGGGAGCCGCGAAAGACAGAGGTCTGGGGCGGCGTGAAAGTGCGCACACAGGGCGCTGACTGATGATTGTGCCGCTGGCTTTCTCTAGCGGGAGGAAAACAGCACCTCCCAACAGCACTGAAATCCAGGTCCGACTGCACTGAACCCCCCAGTTTTGGGAGAGACCCTGGAGACCCAGATCCATACAGGTCCCTAGAGCACACGGAAACTCAGGGGAACCGGAAAGGCAGAGGTCTGGAGGTGTGCGTTCCCTCAAAAGGCAGAGGTCTAAAGATGCACGCACGCACGCATGCACGCGAAGGGCTGCAGACATTACCCAGAGGCACTGAGACCCAGGGGTTGCCGTGTAGGGTGGGGCTGGCAGGAGGCCAAGGCTGTCGGCTCAGCCCTGAAGCTCCACCACATCCAAGCCCAGCGCAGAGGCTGTTGCAGTCTTGCAAGACTTAAGGCTGAGTCCAGCACAGAAGTTCTCCAGGTGCAGACACAGCTGATCCTCACAACCAATTGGCTTGGAGGTCAATTCCCCACAGTGATACCAGTAACAATCAAGAATTAACTACAACATGACTGTACACACAGTTCACAAAGGAGTGCACCAAGAGTGTCCACCTCAGGTTAAGTGGGGAAGCAGAGCTACTGGGCCACATAGGACACCTAGCACACAAAGCTACTCTACCAACTCAGGGAAGCAGCGAAATATGCAGAGACAAAAGACCAGATCACAAACGAAAGAAATGGAGGAAAACAAACGACTGGACATAGAGTTCAAAACCACAGCTATGAAGGTTTTTTTTAAGAATTTCCTACAAAAGAATGGATAAATTTAGCAAGACCCAAGAGGAGATGAAAAAGGACCAACTAGAGATGAAAAAGGACCAACTAGAAATTAAACATACGCTGACTGACATAAAAAATATTATACAGAAACCTTACAGCAGACTAGAGGCACCCAAGGATCAAGCCAAAGATTTGAAAAAAACAAAGAAGCAAAAAAACACTCCACTGGAAAAGGAAAAAGAAAAAAAGATGTGAAGATAGTGGAAGGAGCCTCTGGGACAACTTCAAGCATACCAACATCAGAGTTATGGGGGTGCCAGAAGAGAGACAGCAAGATACTGAAAACCTATTTGAAGAAATAATGACTGAAAACTTCCCCCACCTGGTGAAAGAAATAAGACTTACAAGTCTAGGAAGCGCACAGAACCCCAATCAAAAGGAATCCAACGAGGACCACACCAAGACACATCATAATTAAAATACCAAGAGCAAAAGACAAAGAGAGAAACTTAAAAGCAGCAAGAGAAAAACAGTTCATTACCTACAAGGGAGCACCCATATGACTGTCAGCTGATTTCTCAACAGAAACTATGCAGGCCAGACGGAGTGGCAAGAAATAGTCAAAGTGGTGAGTAGCAAGAACCTGCAACCAAGATTACTCTACCCAGCCAAGCTATCATTCAGAATTCAAGGGCAGATAAAGAGCTTCACAGGTGAGAAAAAACTAAAGGAGTTCATCAACACCAAACCAGTATTATATGAAATGCTGAAAGCTATTCTTTAAGAAGAGGAAGAAGAAGAAAACGGTAAAGGTAAAAATTATGAACAACAAATACATATCTATCAATCAACAAGTGAATCTAAAAATCAAGTGAATGGAAAATCTGATGAACAGAATAAACCTGTGAATATAATAGAATTGAGGGCATAGAAACGGAATGGACTGATAATTCTCAGGGGGAAAGAGGTGGGGGGGGGGGTGGGGGTTTTGCAGGGGGAGACTGGACAAAAATAATACACCTATGGATGAGGACAATGGGGGTGAGGTAAGGGCAGAGGGTGGGGTGGGAGCCAGATGGAGGGGAGCTGTGGGGGGGAAAAAAGAGGAACAATTATAATCTGAACAATAAAGATTTATTTAAAACAAACAAAAAAAAAGAAATCCTGTCTCTGTATGCATTTTGGTAGGTGACAAGTTCTTTGTTTTCGCCCATTCTTTCTCTTGAAGGATGATAAAATGCCTCCTTCCTCTTATTTCCTAGAGCAGGGATTGGCACATTTTTTCTCTAAAGATACTAAATGTCTTAGGCTTCATGTATTTGTTCTATTGTAATATTCCACTTTGCCATTATAGAGTGAAATCAGTTCTTAAGCCATTGACTGTGGTGTGTTTCTATAAAACTTTTATCTACAAAAACAGGCAATAGCTGGATTTGGTCCATAGGCCATGGGTTGCCAACTCCTGTGTTAGAACTCCCTGTGAGAGTGGAAATATTCTGTGTCTGTGCTGTCCAATATGGTAGCCACCAGTCATGTGTAATTGTTGAGCACTTGGAATGTGGCGAGGTGACGGAAGGGCTGGATTTTACATTTTTTTATTTTAATTAGTTTAGGTTAACACAGCCACACATGGCTAGTAGCTGCAGTTTTGGACACTAGAGCTCCACACAATGCCTTGAGCAGGTGGTCTGGTGAGTGTTTCTTGCAATAAAATTGGGGAATTACACTTTTCTTCCATTGTTACTAATAGGATAAAATGATGACAGAGAGAACCCTGTTAAAGGAACGTTACCAGGAGGTCCTGGACAAGCAGAGGCAAGTGGAGAATCAGCTCCAAGTACAACTAAAACAACTTCAGCAAAGGAGAGAAGAAGAAATGAAGAACCACCAGGTTTTCTGTTTATGTTAAAATTGTCAATGAGTAAAGCTATAGTCCCTAATCAAACTTTAATTTTGTTTCTAAGTTAATAGAAATAGAAAAGTAGTATTTAATTTTTTAATGGTTATCATAGAATTTTAAGGATAAAAATAACCTTTGAGGGCATCTTGTTAAAACTCTCACTTCTGTTTTAGTTCAGAGAGAAAAGGATTATTTACTTAATATATTTTGTTGGCATAATTGACGTCTATCTAGGAAATAATTTGATTAGACTCATTTCACATATTTAAAAATACAATTGTAGGTGGATTAAAAATCTACATATAAAAAGCGAAAAAATCTTTCAAATTAGAAAAAAATTTAAGAGAATTTATATAAAAGGCTGATATGCTAAGTGTTTGTCCAAGTAATGATGTCATGTATCAATGCCTGGCTTCCTCTTCCTAGCAATGACTAGTCTCCTTGCAGTTTCCTCAGCCCAGAAACACAACTTGCTTTATAGCCGGGTGGAAACATTGCACACTGTAACCAAATGTCTGTGATAGTATTTTCCCATGCCTCATCTCATTTGATCCTCACAGTAGTCCTTGAGTAGGTACAGGGTGATGCTCCAAACAACTGAGTCACATCAGCCAGGGCTATTTGTATCTTCTTCAATTTCTAGGTAGATAGGAGACTTTCTTTTCATTAGCCAGAAAATGGAGATTTAGAAAGTTTAGAAACTTGACCCGATTGAAAAGAAGTAAAAAATGGATGGACCCTGAAAATGACTTTACTGCACAGAATATAGTCAAACACTGCTGCAGTTAAATATTTTACCCTTTGTTCTCTCTGCGTGATCTACAATAATAATCTGCTTCCTGTTGATATTTACTGCTGTGTTGCTAACAATTACCTGAAAGAGAAGTTGGGGTGCTTCACTGGGCTGGGAAAAGTTTAGCTAAATCAGAAAGCAGGTCTAATTAAGCAAATTTATTCTATATATATATAAAAGGCTAAGTTGACTTGTGATACATGTAAAGCTCTCGCTAGCGCCAATTGGACGCATGTGTTTCTGTCATTGTCCATTGTGAATTTGGTTGACACTTCTATTATAGAGAAAGGGCATATAGTGATATTAAAATATTTCTTCTAATTAATTTCCTTTGAATATGCATGAATTCATGCACCAAGCCACTAGTGTGTGTGTGTGTGTGTGTGTGTGTGTGTGTGTGTATGTGTATTCATATACATAAAATTTCAAGTTCCAAGAGATCACTTTAAGCTAGGCAAAAAACTCAGAAGCCACAAAAAATTTTATTACATGTAATTAAAAACTTTTAATACAGCTGAAACCAGTTTGGCTCAGTGGATAGAGCGTCGGCTTGCGGACTGAAAGGTCCCAGGTTCGATTCCGGTCAAGGGCATGTATCTTGATTGCAGGCACATCCCCAGTAGGGGGCATGCAGGAGGCGGCTGATCAATGTCTCTCATCGATGTTTCTAACTATCTCTCTCTCTCTCTTCCTCTCTGTAAAAAAATCAATAAAATATATTTTTAAAAAACAACTTTTGATACATTGAAGTACACAAAAAGTAAAAAAGATCAATGTTAGGCTAAGAGAAAAGATTTGTAGTATATCTGATGAAAGGCATAATATCTATGATATTCTGAGATTCAGGTAAATTTATGGTAAAAGTCACATAATCTACAGAAAAGGTTATTTTATTAGTTCTCTATTGCTGCTGTAACAATTTACCGTGAGTTTAGTGGCTTAATTTATAGGTCAGAAGGTTAACATGGGCACCATTAGATGAAAACTAAGTTATTAGCAGCCTGCAACTGAGATACCTTCCTTGAGCAAGAATGAAACTGTGATCCTTTGGTGTGCAGGCCCACACTCTAACCAGTGAACACACTGGCCAGGGTAGATTCTTCCTTTTTAAAGACCCATGTTGTAATTAGTTTGAGCCTACTCAGATAATCCAGGATTACCTTCTCAAGATTCTTCCCCATATCACATCTACAGAGTTTCTTTTCCCAAGGAAGGTAACAAGTTCCAGGGATTAGGATGAGGAAAAGCAAATAGGTAATAAGTTTATGAACAGAAGCTCGGCCTCACTGGTACTCATTCATTTACTCGGCAACTATTTTTTGAGTTCCTGATCTAGGCTCTGAAGATTTAGTGGTGAACCATAGTCTCTGCCTTCATCAAATAGATATAGTTGGAGGAGACAGACAGAAAAACAGGAAAGAATGGGAGTTAGGGCCCTATGGACATAGTTCAGTGGTTGAGTGTCAATCTATGGACTAGGAGGTCACAGTTTGATTCCTGGTCACTGTACATACCCGGTTGTGAGCTGGATCCCCAACATGGAGCGTGCAGGAGGCAGCTGGTCAGTGATTCTCTCTTGTCATTGATGTTTCTCTCTTTCTCCCTCTCCTTTCCTCTTTGAAATCAATAAAAACATATTAGAAAAAAAAAGAAAGAATGGGAGATAGGGAAATGCTCATTAGAATTAGTTACCATTCCTTCTTCTCCCCTAAGGGACTGTCAGGTGTGAGGAAAAATGAACTCTTTTTCTGACATTAGTGGGAGTATGAATTGTTATGACCTTTTGGGAGATGTTATTAGGAATTATTGGCTAAAATTTAAAATGTACATATACTATCACCTAGCAATCTTAGTATGAGTCTGTTGAACAGAAATAGAAGTTTTTTGTTTGAAAGTGTACACATCTAGAGTGTTTATCACACTCTTATAGTTACAAAAAAGCTGGATTCAACATGATGGGCTCTTGACAGAAAATGGTCAAATTGCGTATATGCACATTATATCATTTGCAGCTATTTTGAGTTAGATCTATGTATATTGACATTATCTTCATTTCAAATGAAAAAGAAATCAGGATACAGAATAACATATAAAATCAGCTCATTTAAGAAAATAAAAAAACAGTGAAATACATAAATATACCATTTGTATGAGAATGGAGAAAAATGTGAAAGCACAAAACAATGCGTTGATTATGTTGTGTATGGAATTTGGGTGAATTAGGGAGTGAGTTAACTTTATCAGTTTTTTTGGTATGGTTTTCCATCTTAAATTTTTTTTTGGTCTAAAGTTTCACCCGTTTCCTTTTTCCCTAATTGACACCCCCCAACCCCCTCAGCCATTCCCACCTTCCCAGTGTCTATGTGTCCATTAATTATGCTAATATGCATGCATACAAGTCCTTTGGTTGCTCTCTGACTCCCCCCACCTCCCCTGCCATTTGTCTCTGGCTCTATTTTTGTTTATCAAATTACGTTGATCATTATATCCCACATATGAGTGAGCTCATGTGGTATTTATCTTTCAACTTTATCACTTTTTTATAACTTAACTTCATGTTAATATATTTATGTATATATATATTTGTTAAATAGTGAAAAAAGAAAAATATAACCACACACATAATAAAGTAAGACCATAACAAAACAAAACAAGACCATATTTGTTGAAAATAATAAATTCCCACCTTGTACAAGAATACCTTTCTCAGCATTCTTGACTGGTTCATTTAGCCTTTATCTGAACACCAAAAATGGAGAACTTAGTGCTGTACAAGGCAGTAAATTCCAGTTTATGAACAGTTAGAAATTCTTTCTCCTCTTGAATTGAAATCTGCTTTATTGTAACTGTAATCCTTACATCTAAATACTGGCTTTAGGAGCCACTCATCAGTCAGCTTCCTTCAATTCAATTTGTTGATTTTTTTTTTTTCTTTTACAGAGAGGAAGGGAAAGGGATAGAGCGTTAGAAACATCAGTGGGAGAGAAACATGGATCAGCTGCCTCCTGCACACCCCCTATTGGGGATGTGTCCGCAACCAAGGTACATGCCCTTGACTGGAATCAAACCTGGGACCCTTTAGTTCACAGGCCAATGCTCTATCCACTGAGCAAAACCAGTTAGGGCTTCAATTCGAGTTTATGAAATTCAATATGTTAAATTGTAATAGTTGAAGATAACTTTCAGACCAAAAGAACTAATTTATTTCCTTCTTTATTTGTATTTGACTGGAATTATATGAGACACAGGAGATACTAAAAGCTATCCAGGATGTAACAATAAAGAGAGAAGAAACAAAGAAGAAGATAGAGAAAGAAAAGAAAGAATTTTTGCAGAAGGAGCAGGATCTGAAAGCTGAAATTGAGAAACTTTGTGAGAAGGGCAGAAGGTAAATAATGTTATCTTCTATACTAATAAAAAATAATATGCCAATTAGACCTGGAGACCTTCCGGATATCCTTCTGGACAAAGTCAGGGGTTTGGCTGGCTTGCAAACCATCCCCAAATGGCCCTCAGCCCCTCGTCCAGGGCAGCCACGCCCCCAACGGGGATCCTCAGCCCAGTGGGGGCAGGGCCAGCCTAAAAATGGCCCTCAGCCCCTCACCCAGGCCAGCCATGCCCCCCAGTGGGGACTCCCATCTCGAAGAGTGTGTAGTCAGCCTGAAAACGGCCTTCAGCTCCTCACCTAGGGCCTCCCCCGCCCCCGCCAAGGGAATGCCAACCCTGATCTGGGATCCCTTTCAGGGCAGACCAGCTAGCCCCCACCCATGTACCAGGCTTCTATCTATACCAATAAAAGGGTAATATGTTAATTAGACCTGAAGATCTTCCGGATAAAGCTATGGTAGCGGGGCCAAGGCAGAGACGTATAGGGGCAATCAGGCTAGGAGGGGAGGGCATTTGGGGGTGATCAGGCTGGTGAAGGGGGCAGTTGGAGGTGAGCAGTCCAGCAGGAGGGGCCAGTTGGGGACAAGCAGGCCGGCGGTGGGGGGTTTGGGGGCAACTTGGCCAGCATGGGGGCCAGTTGGGGGTGAGCAGGCTGGCAAGGGGGGCAGCAGGGGATGAGAAGGCCTGCGGAGAGGCAATTGGGGGTAAGCAGGGCTGGCAGGCAGAGTGGTTAGGGGTGATCAGGCAGGCAGGTAGGTAAGCGGTTAGGAGCCAACATCCTGGATTTCTAGAGGGATGTCCCCTGAAGGGTCCTAGATTGGAGAGGGTGCAAGCTGGGCTGAGGGACACTCCTCACCTGATGCATGAATTTCGTACACTGGGCCACTAATTAAGAATAAAAACACTATGTGTATGTGCTTAAGAGGCCAGTCCTGTTTGTATTTCTAGTTTCTTTTCTTTCAGTCTAATTTTTATTTTAAAAACAAGTACACAAATAAAAATCCTCTAATGATTTTAGCTTTTTCAACACCCTCTGTTAAGAGTTAAAGGAACTTTCAGAGATTCATTAATACCTTGAAATAATAGCAGCTGATTGTTGGATCCCAAGTTTGATCAATATTTTGATAGACAGCTACCATCTATTTTACTTGTTTTGTAACCTGATTTTTTAAAGGTTCAGTCTATGAGAATACTTTGATTATATTTATGCTATTCAAAAGTAAATTTCTAATAGTTACACTCTAAGTTGTTTGGAAAGAATTGTGTAGTGGATCTGTGTCCTGTGTATTACAGCAAGAGTAAGATGGGCATAGGTCTTTTTTTTTTTTTAATTAAATCTTTATTATTCAGATTATTACATTTGTTTCTCTTTTTTCCCCTCCATAGTTCCCCTCCACCGGCTCCCAACCCTCTCTCTACCCTTACCTCCCTCCCGTTGACCTCATCCATAGGTGTATGATTTTTGTCCAGTCTCTCTCTGTACACCCCTCACCCCTTTTCCCCTGAGAATTATCAGTCCACTCCCTTTCTGTGCTCCTGATACTATTATATTCACCAGTTTATTCTGTTGATCAAATTTTTAATTCACTTAATTTTTAGATTCACTTGTTGATAGATATGTATTTGTTGTTCATAATCTTTTACCTTTTTCTTCCTCTTCTAAAAGAGAGTACCTTTCAGCATTTCATATAATACTGGTTTGGAGTTGATGAACTCCTTTAGCTTTTTCTTATCTCTGAAGCTCTTTGTCTGCCCTTCAATTCTGAATGGTAGCTTTGCTGGATAGAGTATTCTTGGTTGTAGGTTCTTGCTATTCATCACGTTGAATATTTCTTTTTTTAAATATATTTTATTGATTTTTTACAGAGAGGAAGGGAGAGGGATAGAAAGTCAGAAACATCGATGAGAGAGAGACATCGGTCAGCCCCCCCTCCCCCACTGGAGTTGTGCCCGCAAGCAAGGTACATGCCCCCAACCGGAATCGAACCTGGGACCTTTCAGTCCGCAGGCCAATGCTCTATCCACTGAGCCAAGCCGGTCTCAGCACGTTGCCATTCCGCCTGGCTTGCATCGTTTCTGTTGAGAAATCAGCTGACAGTCGTATGGGTGCTCCCTTGTAGGTAATTACCTGTTTTTCTCTTGCTTCTTTTAATATTCTCTCTTTGTCCTTTGCTCTTGGTATTTTAATTATGGTGTGTCTTGGTGTAGTCCTCTTTGGATTCCTTTTATATGGGGTTCTGTGTGCTTCCTGGACTTGTAAGTCTATTTCTTTTACCAGATGTGGGAAGTTTTCAGTCATTATTTCTTTAAGTAGGTTTTCAGTATCTTGCTCTCTCTCTTCTTCTGGCACCCACACAATCCTGATGTTAGTACGTTTGAAGCTGTCCCAGAGGCTCCTTACATTATCTTCACATTTTTGGATTCTTTTTTCTTCTTGCTTTTCCAGTTGAGTGTTTTCTGCTTCTCTATATTTCAAATTTTTGACTTGATTCTTGCCTTCCTCTAGTCTGCTGTTAGGTCTCTGTATAATATTTTTTATTTCAGTCAGTCTATGTTTAATTTCTAGTTGGTTCTTTTTCATCTCCTCTTGGGTCTCACTGACTTTATCCAACTTTTCTAGGAAATTCTTGAAAAACCTTATAAGCGTGGTTTTGAACTCTATATCCAGTCGTTTGTTTTCCTCCATTTCTTTTGTTTGTGATCTCTTCCCTTGTCTCTGCATTTTCACTATGCCAGTAGAACTTCTGTGTTGGATTCAGCCTTATGATACCAGATTTGAAAAACTGCAAAAGCCTCTCAGTGGAGCTTGGGATGGGTGGAGCTTAACGACTGCCTTGTCTTCCAGTCGGCCCCACACTCTACGGCCCCTGAGTCTCACGTGACTGGGTAATCGCTGGAGTGGTCCCTGTGTGTGCTCGCGCTCTCTCGCAGTGCCTCTAGGCTGCTGCCCCTCCGGCTCCCCTGCGCTCCGGGACCATATGAATCTTGGTCCCCGGGTTTCGCCCGAATCTAGGGTTTAGTGGAGTTAAAAGTGGTGCAGTTGGGATGCTTTGTCTCTCGCACTCTTGTGAAAGCCAGTGGCACAATCAGCAGTCGGTCTTCTGTGTGCAGTGCTGTGCGCGCTACGTGAGGCAGTAGTATAGGTGTTTACCTATGCTGCCATCTTGGTTCTCTCCGGGGCATAAGTCTTGATCACATTTTCAGTCTTTCAGGTTTTTTAGCCTGAGCTGTTTGGAAATTAAAATAGCTGTAAATACCATGATGACTTTATTTAAATTCTACTAAAATGTATTTTTGTTTATCGAGGAAATCTTGGTTTGCCAATGTATGAAAAAGTTAAGTGAAAAGTAGCAAGCTCATTTGCTGAATCATTTTCCAAGCATAAAAGATAATAATTGTGAAAGGTCAACATGAGAAAGAATGTTTATAGAAAAGGATCTAAAGACCAATTAGTTGTTCAGTTGAGAATCTAGTGATAATGATTAGAAGATGGGTTCCTGATGATCCATATGCCAGCAATTATGAAAATGATTAGAAGCAGAACACTGTACTAGGCTTCTTTGTCAATCCAAACAGTTACCACCACTGACAAACAACATGGCCTGTGCCATTGCTTTCATAGTCTCTGTGTAGGCACCTGTAAGCAACTTAGCAGCAGATATCTTAAAGGGGGGAAGGTGAGTCATGTTGGTAGATACGTATTTGTTGTTCATAATTTTATCTTTATCTTTTTCTTATTCTGCCTCTTCTTAAAAAATACCTTTCAGCATTTCATATAATACTGGTTTGGTGGTGATGAACTCCTTTAGTGTTTTCTTATCTGTGAAGCTTTTTATATAACCTTCAATTCTGAATGATACCTTTGCTGGGCAGAGAAATCTTGGTTGTAGGTTCTTGCTATTCATCACTTTGCATATTTCTTGCCACTCCTTTCTGGCCTGCATAGTTTCTGTTGAGAAATCAGCTGACAGTCATATGGGTGCTCCCTTGTAGGTAATTAACTGTTTTCTCTTGCTGCTTTTAATATTCTCTCTTTGTCTTTTGCTCTTAGCATTTTAATTAAGATGTGTCTTGGTGTGGTCCTCTTTGAATTCCTTTTGTTTGGGGTTCTGTGAGCTTCCTGGACTTGTAAGTCTATTTCTTTCACCAGATGGGGGAAGTTTTCATTATTTGTTCAAATAGGTTTTCAGTATTTTGCTCTCTTTCTTCTTCTGGCACCCCCATAATTCTGATGTTGGTATGCTTGAAGTTGTCCCAGAGGATCCTTACACTCTCTTCATATTTTTGGATTCTTTTTTTGTTGTTGTTGTTTTTCTGGTTGGGTTTTTGCTTCTTCGTATTTCAAATCTTTGACTTGATTCTTGCAATCCTAGTCTGCTCTGTATATTATTCTTTATTTCAATCAGTGTATGTTTAATTTCTAGTTGGTCCCTTTTCATATCCTCCAGGGTCTCACTAAATTTGTCACCAGTTTCTAGAAAATTCTTGAAAAGCCTTATAACCATGGTTTTGAACTCTATATCCAGTAATTTGCTTTCCTCCATTTCTTTCATTGTGACTTGTTTCTTTGTCTCTGCATTTTGGCTGCTTTGCTGTGTTGATAGAGTGGCTTTGTTTGCTAGGTATCCTAGAGTGCCCAGTGGCTCAGCCTCCCCAGTTACCTGAGGTGGACACTTTTGGTGCACCCCTTTGTGGGCTGTATGCACAGTCTTGTTGTAGTTAAGCCTTTATTGTTGTTGGTATCACTGGGAGGAATTGACCTTCAGGCCAACTGGCTGTGAGGATCAGTTGTGTCTATGATGGGAGAACTTCTGTGCTGGAGACACTCTTATGGGACAAGACTTGCTTCAATGGGGCTTTGGTGCTCACTGAGTCTGTCCCTTGAGTGTCTCCCTTATGGTTCTGAGGAGTTGTAATTGGGATGGTCCCACTCTGACCCCTGGGTACACTGGCTCTTGGATCTCCAAGGAGGTGCTAATTTAGCCTCTGCCTGAGGCCACCCAGCAGGAGCTTTAGCGATATCTGTAGATTCCTCTTTGTTGGGGGTTTGGAGATGCCCAAATGAGGCCCAGCTGTGAAGCAATGCAAACTGCTATGGGGCATTTGCCCTTCTTTTGGATGTTTTGGGTCTCTCTGACCCAGCTGCAGTTTGTTAGGTAATTTTAGATTGCAAAGGGCCAGGCCATTCATATGCAAAAGCCTCTGCACACAGCTTAGGTGGGGTGGGGTCTCAGGGCGGAGCAAATAGCAATGGCTTCCTGTCAGCCCTGCCTTAAGAGGCTCTTCGTGTCTCAGCAGTCATCACTACAAATACCTCTGAGAGAAAGCCACCCTCAAGTTCCACCCACTGCCTAACAGTCCAATTTCTCCCCAGTATGAGTCTGGGTCCCCACAGTCTCACCCGGAACTGGGGTTCAGAGCAGTCGGGAGCTTGTATCTCCCTGTGGATTGAAAAAGACAACTGTGTCCTCAGTTGCCAGCCCTTTCTGTGTGTGTGAGCCTCCATACCTCTGCACTTTATTTCCGCAGCTTCTCTGAATCTCAGAATGCTTTTCTCTTTCCTTCTAGTTGTAGAATTTTCATTCAGCCAGCCTTTCTGTGGTTCTGGATGCTGTCTGTTTTGTCTTTTAGTTGTAGTTTTGAAGTGGTTGTGGGAGGCAGCAATTTCAGGTGTTTACCTATGCTGCCATCTTGGTTTTTCCCAGTTTCTTATTTTCTTATTGCGGCATTTTGTAGCTCCCAATTTTATGGTAGCTCTCTTTTTTTTATTTTTGAGATGGTAACCCTGCAAGGTTTCTATCTCAGTTTTAGCCATCAGCATAGAGTTGGCTGGGATTTGTCCTTAGACAAATGATCATTAAAAAACAAATCATAACAGGAAACTACAGTGATATTTACTTCTTCCAAGAGCTAGATTTTCTCCAGTTTTTGCCTGGTTCTTATGTGCTCTGCAGTGCCTTCAAGTAGGTGCATTTTTACGTTTCATTTAGATTTATAGTTTTTAATCTGCAGGATGTTGGTCTGTTTGGAGCAACACTGCTCTTATTGGAAGTGGACCTCTCCAGATTTAATTTTTAGGGGGTACCTCTGGTTGTACAAGTTAGATGGGCCAAATTGCAGATAAATTGGTGTTAGGAAGACAGAGTTTCAGCAAGATGTAAAGTGAGGACCTGATCTATGTGGCAAAGGAACCAAAAAGAAGGCTATTTTGAGGCAGGGTGGATGAGAAGTGCTGATTGTCAGAGAAAGGAGCAGTGCCAGTGAGATGCCTGGGATGGCAGAGATGGTGAACATTGGAAGTGGAGTAGATTTAGGTAAGTGCCTTTGGGGTGGAGGTTGTAAATTCTTTTTATTTAGAACAGAGAAAGAGCCCTGGCTGGTGTGGCTCAGTTGGGTAAGTATTGTCCCATGCACTGAGAGTTTACTAGTTCAATTCCCAGTCAGAACATGTTCCCAGGTTTTAAGCTTGATCTCCAGTAGGGAGTGTGCAGGCTTTAGCCAATCAATGTTTTTCTCTCATCAATGTTTCTACCTCTCCCTTTCTCTAAAATAAAAATAAAAGAATCAAATAAAAACATTTTTTAAAAAAGGGGGACACAGAGAGAGAAGAAGGAAGGGAGGGAGGAATGAAGTAAGGGAGAGATAGACGCAGAGAGAAAAGAACATTGATCAGTTGCTTCCTCATACACACTCCTAACTGGGGTTCGAACCTACAGCCTAGGTATGTGCCCTGACTGGGAATCGAACCAGCAACCTTTTGATGCGCAGGAGGAATCTCCAATTAACTGAGTTAACTGAGCCATGACGGCCAGGACAATTTTTTTTTAACTCAGTTTTATGGAGTTATAGTTTATATATGATAAAATTTACCCATTTTAAATGATGAGTTTTGACATATATGGTCATGTAACTACCACTCCAATTATGGTGTAAAATACTTCCATTTTCCTACAAAATTCTTTCATGACTCTTTGGCGTTCATAGCCTCCTCCACCTTCAGCCATTGGCAAACTGATCTGCTTTCTCTCACTATAGTTTTGCCTTTCCTGGAACTTCATGTAAACAGAATTATACAATATATAGCCTTTTGTGGTTAGGATAAAACTTTTGTGATTCACCCATGCTGTTGCATATATCGGCAGTAATTTATTATTGATTGCTATGTAGTAGTCCATTATAAAATTATGCCAAATTAGTGTGTGTGCTCACTATTTGATGCACATTTGTGTTTCCATTTTTTGTATGTTATAAAGCTGCTCCTAGTATTCAAGTACAAGCTTTTATGTGGACATGTTTTCTTTTCTCTTGGGTAAATGAATGCTTAGGAATAGTAATGCTGGGCATTATTTGCTGAACTTTATAAGAAATTGCCAAGCTTTTTTTCAGAGTTGCTTGCTATACCATTTTGTATTCCCACCAGCAATGTATAAGTACTGCAGTTATTCTATTACCAGTCTTCTTAGTGTTAGCTATTGTAATACATATTTAATGATACTATGATTTTGATTTGAATTTCCATGATGACTTTTGATATGGAGCATCTTTTCATGTGCTTATCTGCCACTTGTCATTTTGTTTTGTTGTTAATTCTCACCTGAGGATATTTTTTTCCTTTGATTTTTAGAGAGAGAGGGAAGAAGGAAGAGAGGGACAGAGAGAGAGAGAGCTCCACGTTAGAAAGACACATTCAATTGTTTGCCTCCCACACAAGCCCCAGCCAATGCGGGGATTAAACTTGCAATCCAGGTATGTGTCCTTAACCGAGAATCAAACCTGAGACTCAGCCTTTGGTCTGAAGGCCGGTGCTCTAACCATTGAGCAGCAGACTATGGTGCCATTTGTCATGCTTTTATAATGTACTCAAGTATTTTACCCATTTGAAAAGAAACAAAGCATGTTATTTTCTTGAGTATTTTATTACTTAATCTTTTTATCAGATGGGTGTTTTTCAAATACTTTCTCCTAATCTGTGACTTACCTGTGCATTTTATGCCACTGTCTTTTAAAGTGCAAAAGTTTAAATTTTTGATAAAATTTCGTTTACCTTTTTTTCTTGCATGATTCACACAGTTTGTGTCCCAAGAAATCTTTTTCTAACCCAAAGCAAAAACCAATTTAGTAAGAAGAATGACATCATTTACTTTTTATAAGCGTCTTTAATGGAAGAAGCTTAATTCTCCTGTCTCCTTTTACCATTTAATTTATTGTAGTATGTTCTTTTGGTTAAATTATATGAAGAAAATCTGTTGATAAACACAGATCTGTAGTTGGAAAAGTGAAGAGTATTTTATTTATTTTTTAAATTTAAGAACCAATAACTTTATTTGAAGAAATGGTAAAACTTGAACATAGAAACTTTTTTTGCAAAGGCAATATGGCAACATGCATGCTGGGCACCATGACAAGGGGGAAGTCACTCCATGGCTATCAGAAAGGCAGTCCATGCTCAGTTATTGCTGGCATGGAGAGTGAGCGTGTCAAAGAGGTACTTTGCCAGGCTAGATGTTGAGGTTCCCAATTTGCAGTTTGCTGATACTGACTCCCAAGTTGTAGATGAACTTTACATCCTGGCGCAGGTAGTGACGCAGATGGGCATCATTCTTGTTGGTGGCCAGCTGGTGCAGATTGAGCAGGCTCTGCTTTACCATCCTCGCCACGTGCAAGGAGCTTTTCATGGCTTTCAAGCCGCTCTCCCACTGGTTGTGGTCGGGCCTCCTGATACCTCGCAGGTGGATCTGCCCCCCTGGCTGGTTCTGCAGCCTCACCCATCTCTGGGCTTGCTTCCATTCCTCCCTTAACTGCCTCAAGAAGGTAACAAAGTGCTTCAAGGCCTGGTCCTGACTGTCGAAATAGAAGGCAGTGGACAGATACATGTAGGAGGTGTGCAGCTCCAAGTGGATCTGGTGGTTGATAGAGGTCTCACAGTTGGCATGGTAATTCTGGCGCACTTGGGAGATGGGCCTCGCTCCACAACTGGAGGTGCAGGGGCTGTGGCCGGAAGCAGAGGTAACAGGTTTTCCAGGGGTGACCCTCTGGCCAAGAAGATTAACAGAGCTGCATGGCAAGGGCTGAGGGGTGGGCTGCGGGGTGGGCAGTGACATAGATGAAGGTGGTGGCTTCTCTGTTGACGGGTCATTCCCATGGTGGTAGATGAGGGCAGCCGAAAGCTGAGTCAGCGATGGTGGTAGTGAGGACCTCGAAATGTCCCTGGGGCACCCTATCCTACCAGGGTGGCCAGAGACGGGGGTTCTCTGGTGTGAGGCTGCAGGCAGCTGATAGTTGGCTCTGAGGTGGAGCGAAGAGTATTTTAACAACCTTTTGGGTAATTGTGGCTATTCTTTTTTTAAAAAAAAATATGTTTTATTGATTGTTTATAGAGAGGAAGGGAAATAGAGAGTTAGAAACATGGATCAGCTGACTCCTGCACACCCCCCACTGGGGATGTGCCTACAACCAAGATATATGCCCTTGACCAGTCAGGGTGTGGCTACTCTTTTTTGATAGTACCCCAGAACTTCACAGATGGTAGTTTTTATAGGTTAATTTCATTGAATATTCTGAAACCACACCAGTGAACTTTTTGTACTGTTACATTAAAATCCATTTGCTTGCCTTGTACTTTGAATGGATCTTTTAAGTATGTTATGCAAGGGAAGAAAATCTTTTACCTTTAGTAGGTTCAACATCTGAGGCTGTGAATTAAATTGACAAAAGACAGAATAATAGGAGGGAAAAAAACCTACAGTTTACAAGTGCTACGTGAACTCAGTAATGAATAGTTCAAAGGGGCGGTTAGAATTTAGGGCTTATATATCATCTTAAAAGGGGAAGGGGAGAGGTGAGAAAGGCACTTAGGGTAAAACAAATGACTTCTTAGAAGTATGAGAGCGCCCTAACCAGTTTTACTCAGTGGATAGAGCATCGGCCTGCTGACTGAGGGTCCCAGGTTCAATTCCGGTCAAGGGCATGTACCTTGGTTGCGGGCACATCACCGGTTGGGAGCGTACAAGAGGCAGCTGATCAATGATTCTCTCTCATTGATGTTTCTAACTCTATCCCTCTCCCTTCTTCTCTAAAAATCAATAAAATATATTTTTTTTAAAAAGTAGTAGTACGAGAGAGAGCACTTATGGGACTTCGTGGGAAGACAAATGGATTTTCAGGAGAACAAACAAGATAAAAAGTTTGTGGTAGTGTTTATACAGGCGTCTTTTAGGGCCATAAAACTCCCCTGGAGAAGGGATCTAGGGTAGTTTTTATTTGCATTCTCTTCTCAGAGTTAAACTGCCCTAAGAGGAATTTATAATAGCCTTATTTCCCTGAAGTTGCTGTTTTAGTCTGTTAAAGAAAGCTCCCAAAGGCTGTTTTTCTACACCTGTTGAACCTTGAATGTCTTCAGCTTAAGATCATCTTTCTACCAACTCTGGGGTTACAGGTGGGTCCCAGTGTTGATTTGGTAACACAGTGCATTGATAATTTAGAAAACATTGTTTCGGAGTTCCAAGTGCTGACAGATTTTATTTTATAATATTTAAGAATCACATTAGTTTATATCAGTGATTGTTATCTCACAGCACACTTAAACTAATAACTAAAATTCTGCAGCACACCAAAAATATATATTTTTTGCTGATATGACAAAAAATAGGTATAATTTTGATTTAACGTAGAACAGCTATTGTGTTGGATGTTATCTTTTTCTTTTTTTCTTTGACAGTCTAAGGGAAAAGAGATCAGTGTCCCTAACTAAATAGTCAGATATTACATGTTTAAAAATTCTTGTGGCATTCTCATTGAAAATCACTGATTTTTATCACTATTGATGTTATCAGAATAGTCCTTATAAGTACTGGGAAGCCTTCAAGCTCCCAATTGGTGGTATATATTTTTAAATTCTAAGTTTTGCTTGAAAGCATTAATTTTATTATTGGCAATACTGTCAGTTGTTTTCTTTAAAATAACAAGACTTCTTCATTTATTTTCAAGAATATGTCTGCCAAATTCTCAAGTTCAAATGTCTATAATTTGTCTTCAAAGGCTAGTTCAGCTCACAGCTCAGATTGTCTCACAAGTGTTTTTCTTGAGATAAACACTTTGGCATATAGCATTTCATCAGATCAGGACATTAAAAAGAAGCTTACTTAAGGGTTAAGATTGAATAAACATTGTTTGTAACGTCCTCCTTCTCCCAACTTCAAGTATATGGTAGTAAAGAATACAGTGATTAATGATATAAGTTGATGCCATTGCCTGATCTTGTATGGTACCTATTTATTTATTTATGTATTTATTGTAGATTGACCTTTCATCTAAATTTATTTACTATTTCTGAGGGTTTATCTGTATATTTCATGTTGTATACATGGTCAATCCTGTTGTGTGAATAATTTTAAAGTTTTTATTTCTTGGTTTTCAATCTTTATGCTTTTCATTTCCTTTTTTAAAAATTGTTTAAAGTATTACATATGTCTCCTTTACCCCTCCTGTTGAACCCTCCTCCCCACCACTCCCACCTCCAAGGGCAAGCCCCCACTTCCCCAGTGTCTGTGCTCATTGCTTATGCTAATATTCATGCATACAAACCCTTTATTTGATCTCTAAACACCCACCTCCTGTGCCAGTATTTTTTGTCCACTATCATTTTTAATACTATATTACCCTGTAAAGATCAACATAGTGGTTCTAGGATAAGCTATGGGATTCAAAAGTTATTCAACTTGTATTATGTGAGCATCACTTGTGTTTGTTTGCCAAGAATTCACACACAACATCTTTGATGATGAGTTGGTGCCAACACTAGATGAATATAAACAAAATAGCAAGTCTAGTCAGGTCTGTAGATTTATTTGTAAAGCAAAATTACAAATTCCACAGATGAGATCTTAACTACATTCTTCAGATTTGCAGCAAAATCTTTTTTTTTAATATATTTTTGATTGATTTCAGAGAGGAAGGGAGAAGGAAAGAGAGAGAGAGATACATCAGTGATAAGAGAGAATCATCCATTGGTTACCTCGTACATGCCCCACACTTGGGATTAAGCCTCCAGTCTGGGCATGTTCCCTGACTGGGAGTTGCACCAGCAAACCTCCAGGTTATATATATAGCTCAGCGCTCAACCAACTCAGACATACTGGTCAGGCTTGAAAAAATTTTTTGATATTATTGCAAAGCAAAATTACAAAAAGGATTTGTTTCTACCAAGATGCATAAAGAACTTTGAAGTTTTACAGCAATGATTTATTAGACAATAAGAGATTATAAAGATTATAGCAGGTATCACTAAAGATTGCTAGAAAGAATACAACAGAAAAATTGAAAAAGAAAAAAATTGAGAGATTAAATTATACCCTAAACTTACCTTAGAAAATGCTAGAAAACTTAAGAACACAGAAGCATATATTTCAGTAGCTGTCAAAGAGATGATAGTATCACTGTCTTGTGGTCTCAGGAAAACTCCATTATAGACTCACAAAAGAATGAGAAAAAGGTAAATAATTTTAATGTTAATTATGAAATTAACTATTGCTTCATATACCAGGCCCTCAAAGGGTGTTAGGCACCATGAGCTATGTTTTTCAAACTGCTATTCTAAATTATTTCTTTTAATACCTATGTTTTTACTACTGTCTCTATGCTAGTAACACTGTCATTTGTATCCCCAGCCCAGACTACACCAAGTGTTGGACTTACATACCGAATGCCTGCTTCTTTAGCTTGGTGCTCTCTTACTGATTTGGCCTTAGCACATGCTATTTGTTCTGCCCCAAATTTTCTTGTTTCTTTTGTTAACCCAGAAAACTACTAGATTGTGAGCTTATTGGGGGCAGGGACTGGGTACCTTATACCGCCAGATTTTAACAGAATGCCTATCACTAGGCTGCTCAGTAAATGTTGTTGAATTAAATTGAATCAAGGAAGAATTCTAGTCGTATGAAAAATAAATTTACAGTTCATCCCAGGGTAAATGTTTTCTGCTTTATGTCTGATCTCATTCATTGTATATTGGTTTGTATTAGTTTCAGTTTCAGAGAAAAGGATTTCATAACCTACTCCATATTCAGGACAGCTAACTATATATATTAAGTTACCCAACAGTTCCTTTTACTTTGCCTAGGGAGTAATGTATTCTGAAAGGAAGGTATTTGAGACTGGCCATCAACATCGTAATTTTTAATTTTCTCTCTGACCACTGAGAATATCACAAAACACTTAGCATATGCTTCTCCCTTTTAAAATCACCTGATTTCATGCTAGCTGGTTTGACTTAGTGGATAGAGTCAGCCTGGGGACTGACGAGTCCTGGGTTCGATTCCGGCCAAGGGCACATGCCCGGGTTGCGGGCCCGATCTCCACTAGGGGGCATGTAGGAGGCAGCCAATCAATGATTCTTTCTTATCATTGATGTTTCTGTCTACCTCTCCCCCTCCCTTCCTCTCTGAAATCAATAAAAATATATTAATAAATAAATAAATAAATAAATAAAATCACCTGATTTCCACCAGCACTTGTGGTGTAACAAGTGTATACTACATTTATTTTAGTTTCTCTGAAGGAAAATGTTTTTGAAGAATACTTAATGATACAGAAAAATACATGAGGCTGAAAGAGTAAGATAAATATTGCAATCTTTGAGGAACATATAATAGATTTAGATATTATATATCTGCCAGCGGCCTGGTGCACAAAATGTGTGCACTCTGGGGGTGTGTATCCCTCAGCCAAGCCTGTGCCCTTACAGTCTGGGATCCCTCAGGAGAGATCCAACTGATGGGTAGTGGGCCTAAGCCAGCAGTCAGACATCCTTAGCATTGCTGCAGAGATGGAGCCTCTCCCACCACTGCCACTGCGCTCACCAGCCGTGAGTCCAGCTCAGAGCTTCTGGCTGAGCAGCACTCCCCCAGTGGGAGCGCACTGACCACCAGGGGCAGCTCCTGCATTGAATGTCTGCCCCTGCTGATCAGTGAGCATCATAGCTATCAGTCATTCCGCCATTTGGTTGATTTGCATAATAGCCTTTATTTATTTTTAATTAAATATTTATTATTCAGATTATTACATTTGTTTCTCTTTTTTTCCCTCCATAGCTCCTCTCCACCCGGCTCCCACCCCTCCCTCTACCCTTACCTCCCTCCAGTTGACCTCATCCATAGGTGTATGATTTTTGTCCAGTCTCTCCCTGCACACCCCTTTCCCCTTCCCCCTGAGAATTATCAGTCCACTCCCTTTCTGTGCTCCTGATTCTATTAACCAGTTAATTCTGTTGATCAAATTTTTAATTCACTTAATTTTTAGATTCACTTGTTGATAGATATGTATTTGTTGTTCATAATTTTTTATCTTTTACCTTTTTCTTCTCCCTCTTCTTAAAGAGTACCTTTCAGCATTTCATATAATACTGGTTTGGAGTTGATGAACTCCTTTAGCTTTTTCTTATCTGTGAAGCTCTTTATCTGCCCTTCAATTCTGAATGATAGCTTTTGCTGGATAGAGTATTCTTGGTTGTAGGTTCTTGCTATTCATCACATTGAATATTTCTTGCCACTCCCTTCTGGCCAGCATAGTTTCTGTTGAGAAATCAGCTGACAGTCATATGGGTGCTCCCTTGTAGGTAATTAACTGTTTTTCTCTTGCTGTTTTTAATATTTTCTCTTTTTCTTTTGCTCTTAGCATTTTAATTATGATGTGAATTGGTGTAGTCCTCTTTGGTTTTCTTTTATACGGGGTTCTGTGTGCTTCCTGGACTTGTAAGTCTATTTTACCAGATGTGGGAAGTTTTCAGTCATTATTTCTTTAAATAGGTTTTCAGTATCTTGCTCTCTCTCTTCTTCTGGCACCCCCACAATTCTGATGTCGGTACACTTGAAGCTGTCCCAGAGGCTCCTTACATTATCTTCACATTTTTGGATTCTTTTTTCTTCTTGCTTTTCCAGTTGAGTGTTTTCTGCTTCTTTATATTTCAAATTTTGACTTGATTCTTGCCTTCCTCTAGTCTGCTGTTAGATCTCTGTATAATATTTTTTATTTTAGTCAGTGTATGTTTAATTTCTAGTTGGTTCTTTTTCATCTCCTCTGGGGTCTTGCTAAATTTATCCATCTTTTCTAGGATATTCTTGAAAAACCTTATAACTGTGGTTTTGAACTCTATATCCAGTCATTTGTTTTCCTCCATTTCTTTTGTTTGTGATCTCTTCCTTTGTCTCGACATTTTCACTATGCCGGGAGAACTTCTGTGTTGGATTCAGCCTTGTGATACAAGAGTTGCAAAACTGCAAAAGCCTCTCTGTTGAGCTTGGGATGTGTGGAGTCTCAGGGTTTAAGGGACTGCCTTGCCTTCCAGTCGGCCCTTCCCTCCATGGGAATATGTGTGTGACACACACACGCAAAGCACAGGATGTGTGGAGCATTGGGTCAAGTGAAAGAAGAAACTGCAGTAATTTAAGTAAATATGTAAGGCTACTAAGAACACAGAAGATGAATGAATAAAACTGTTTCTCTCACTGAAGAAAACTGGGAACATTTTAAAAATGTAACTCTTTTCAACCTTTTCACCTTTTTAAACTTTTCAATATTATTCTGTCAACTGATTTGAATAATCCTGTTCCTTTCAGCCATAAAGCTTATTACAGTCAAGTATAATATAAGGAATTTCTTTTGCTGGCTCTGACCCTTCATTGGCATCTATAGAACTGAGCAGGGTGCTTCTGCCCCCCATCCTGGGAAACTCCTCAGTACTAGACAGGCAGCTGTCATCCTAATCCAGTGTGGATATTACACTCTAGAGGTGAGAGTGTCAGAGGGAGGAAACAGTTGGGAATGTGAAGGCCTGAAGTCTAAATAAAGAGAAGGTTTCTTCCTTTTGAAGAATGTTCACTACAGCTAAGAGACTAGTAACATCAGGAACCCAGGAACCCAGTAACTGTGCTTAGTACTGACTTGGAGATTAGTATTAAATGGATGCCTGTTTTTTGTCCTGTATTCTTTAGCTAAGTTGGAAATAAGACGGTTACCATAATGATTTTGAGCCCTCTTTGATCATTGAAGGACATTTTACCTGCAGTGGGTTTTAGTTCCAGGGACACTCTTTTTCTTCATCTGGGTAATCTTATTTTAGCAAGTGGAGATATGAACATTTTAAGTTTCAGATTTTACTTGCCTTTATGCAATTACAGATTACTTTAAACATTATTTGTCTATATCTATAGTTATTAAGAGTAAAACTTCCTGTAACATACTTGGCAGACTAATTTTGGGTTTTACTTTGCCTTGCTATTTTTCTCCCCTTAGTCTTGTTCTTCATTTCTTATCTTCCAGAGAGGTGTGGGAAATGGAACTGGATAGACTCAAGAATCAGGATGGTGAAATAAATCAGAACATTATGGAAGAGACAGAACGGGCCTGGAAGGCAGAGGTGAGAAGAGTTGCTATATTAAAGGCTTTGATTTTGGGCTTCCAGATGGTATATCCTTTTGATATAGTATTAACCACTAGCCATTTAAGTATTACACCATATAGCCACTAAGTATTTATTTTGTTAACTAAGCTCATTATATGTAAAATTAAGTATGTGTGTGTGTGTGATTTTCCTAGATCTTATCACTAGAGAGTCGGAAAGAATTGCTAGTGTTGAAGCTAGAAGAGGCCGAAAAAGAGGCAGAGCTGCACCTTACTTACCTCAAGTAGGTATCGTCCCACTCTAGAATGTTAATGGTCCTATAGTATTGTGGGTTTTGATTTCTTTTCTTTAGGGTTGAAACCCTAGGCCAGCTAGTCTAGCACTTACTGTATGATCACAAAAATTTCCAGGTCATCTCTGTCTGTGCAGTAGTAATTGTTCTGTGATTTCTCTTCCTGTATTCTAACTTCTGCATTCTCTAATTCTTCCTCTCTGCAGTCTTACCGTTTTGTGTTTTCTATTGTATTATTTCCAGTTGTATAAACAGTATCTTTTATGCTATGGAAGCAAATCAAATATCCTTGGAGATTTGTTTCTTATGTAGTCATCTCTCTTCTTGCCATGGAATCTGGAGGACCCTGTGGCCTTTTCAGGCAGAATAAGACCCCTGCCTCAGTGGTGGGTTCTCTTTCTCCAATACTTGGCTTAAAAGATGCTGGAGATAAAGTGAGACCTAGATCCTTGGCCTTCTCTTACATCTGGTTCGACCTCTTCTCTCCAGGTCCATTGATCATTCCTTTTAGGCTATCTCAGAGCATTGAGGATTAGATTTTCTTTAATTCTGTAAATTTCTGTTTGTTTCTTGAAAGGTCAACTCCCCCAACACTAGACACAGTTCGTTCCAAACAGGAGTGGGAAACAAGATTGAATGGAGTTCGGATGATGAAAAAGAATGTTCGTGTAAGTGTAGTAATGGGGATCATTGAGTCTGAGTTAGGCTGTGCTTAAACACTCTGGTGATGGGCAGGGAACTTCGGCTTTGCCACTGAGAGCTTATCTACCCACTCCCTCTGTTTCCTTCAGACTGGATGTTGGGTGCTGTCTTTCTAGGGAGGCTCACTCAGCTTGGAGGTGAAGGATCATCCCTTCCTTTCCTCCTTTCTAGGACCAGTTTAATAGTCACATCCAGCTAGTGCGGAATGGGGCCAAGCTGAGCAGCCTTCCTCAGATCCCTACTCCCACTCTGCCTCCACCCCCGTCCGAGGTAAGAATGCAGGTTTTTGGTAGTCAGGCTTTCTGTGACAAAACCAGAGTCCTTTACTTGTTTTGTTTTGTTTTGTTTTTTAAAAGATACTGGTTTTAATATTATCTTATTATTGGTTATTGTTGGTTTGATTTGGTGTAAGAGTTGTTTATTGATTTCTTCATTTCTCTTGCATCCTCCCCCTCTTCCCCTCTGCAGACAGACTTCATGCTTCAGGTGTTTCAGCCCAATCCCTCTTTGGTTCCTCGGATGCCCTTCTCCATTGGGCAGGTCACAATGCCCATGGTTATGCCCAGTGCAGATCCCCGTTCCTTGTCTTTCCCAATCCTGAACCCTGCCCTTTCCCAGCCCAACCAACCTTCTCCACCCCTTCCTGGCTCCCATGGGAGAAATAGCCCTGGCTTGGGTTCCCTTGTTGGCTCCCATGGTCCACACATGCCCCCTGCCGCCTCCATCCCACCTCCCCCAGGCTTGGGCGGTGTTAAGGCTTCTACTGAAACTCCCCGGCCCCAACCAGTAGACAAACTAGAGAAGATTCTGGAAAAACTACTGGCTCGGTTCCCACAATGCAATAAGTAAGTGTCTTTAAGGACTAATTAAAAATAATTGTCAGAGGGGCTATAGGAGAGGTTTTATGGATATTCCCCATGAGTATAGCAAAATATTTTCCTCTCTTTTAGGGCCCAGATGACCAACATTCTTCAGCAAATCAAGACGGCACGTACTACTATGGCAGGCCTAACCATGGAGGAACTGATTCAGTTGGTAGCTGCACGACTGGCAGAACATGAGCGAGTGGCAGCAAGTACTCAGGTAAGACAAAGTATTGGGGGGAGAATGCAGACCTGCTGAGATGTTGAGGAAGAGGCAGTTTTCAGAAAAATTTGGGGAGGGAAGCATTGCTGCAGCCAAGAGTGCCTAGTTTGCTTTCTTCCTTTGCTGGACTGGGAGCTAAGTGATTTCCTTTAGTTACATACTCTGTGATTCAGACTCTTTCCGATTTCCTTTAGTTACATACTCTGTGATTCAGACTCTTTCCTTACTCAAACAGTGTTTCTGCCCACAGCCACTTGGTCGGATCCGGGCCTTGTTCCCTGCTCCATTGGCCCAAATCAATACCCCAATGTTCTTGCCTTCTGCACAAGTGTCATATCCTGGAAGATCTTCACATGTAAGACTCATTTTCTTTGAAAACTAGGATGGGAAGGTGGGGAGCGATGTCAGTAGGAGGGGCAGGTTTACAGATAGAGTGTAGAAGGAAACCATTATCTCAGCAGCCGGGTTGTTGGCAGCCCCAACTGGAAAAATGTAAGTACTTTTGGCAAGAATCTAGGTGGAGTCATGGGCATGAAAGGCAAGGAGACCAGAGCTTTCTTATTGTCTTATCTTTGGCATCCCTCCTCTGTTCTGCAGGCTCCAGCCACCTGTAAGCTGTGTCTCATGTGCCAGAAGCTGGTCCAGCCCAGCGAGCTGCATCCGATGGCATGTACCCACGTGTTACATAAGGAGGTGAGCGATACATTCCTTCCCCATTTCTAACTCTTTATTTACAGACAACTGAGAATTTCTCTTGCACATTTTAGTGTTGATGCTCAGCATTAATATCTAAACATATTACCCTGGCCAGTGCGCTAAGTAGTTAGAGCCTCAGCTCAGGGCTTCAACCCCCACTCCTCTTGGGGTCTGGGTCTGTAGAAATATCCTCAGGTGAGGATTAACAAAACCAAACCAAAACATCTAAAAATAAGGTTTTTAGTCACTTGTGGCTTAAACATCAGCAGAATTCAGAATACTGCAGCTGGGATCTTCCAGCTTCCTTTTACCCTGTTCTCTTAGGAGACTTGATAAGCAGTTCATACCAGAGCACTGATAGGTCACTTTCTTGAGAAACTGACAATAAGATAATACTTATCCAACTGTTATTTCAAATATAGCATTGTAAGGAGATGCTTAGATGAGAGAAATGGGGTAGAGAGCCTGAGTATGAAATTAGTAACTCCATTAACAGAATTGAAGTCTATTAGAGATTATCTTTCCACACTGACAATCATTCCCATCACTTCCTGTTACCAAGCAGAGTTAAATCCCTTAGCAGCAGGGATGATTCCTTTTTTACTATATTTTGTTCATTGTGTTTTAACAGGAGATAGAAACTGAATTTATATCTAAGTTCTTAGTAAGGGAAAATCCTAAATAAGGTGATATGTATTAGCAGATGGAAACTCATCTAAGCCTGAATGGATCATTAGAAGGAGCAAGCCTGAATAGTCAACAAAAAGCAGCTGCACACTATTATTAGCAGGTTGTTAATGTTCCTATGAAAGAATAGGTCCACCTCTGAAGAGTTGGGGGTGACTCAGTAAATATTCCTTAGGGGTGACTTAGTAAATATTCCTTAGACCCATTGAACTGTAATAGCACTCCTTCTTCCCTTCCTCCCTCCATCTTTCCAGATAAACCTGAGGTATGTCTTTCTGTATTCCAGTGTATCAAATTCTGGGCCCAGACCAACACAAATGACACTTGTCCCTTTTGCCCAACTCTTAAATGATGGACCTGAATGGGGAGGAAGAAGAGAAGCTGATGTGGACAGGAAGCGCGGGTTCAAGATTTCTAAAACTATATTTATACAGTGACGTATACTCATGCCATGTACATTTCTATTATATAGGTAATGTGTGTATAGAAAGTCTGTATTCAAATGTTCGTAAATGAAAGTATGTATATTATGCAAAAATGGTCTGTCCCCCTCAGCTTGCAGTTCCTTTAGGGGGATGCAGATGGTAGCTAAGATGATGTTTAGTTTGGCCTTGGAATTATGGTATTCTTGCCTAAGGCTGTTTTCATATACAATATAAAAACCAGTAGGAAGCTGCTGTGGCTCTAAGCTCTCCTGCTTTGACTTGGCTCAACCACTAGTCCATTTTCCTAAGGTTTGTGTATGCAGATTTGAACCCTGGTGCTCACTCTCTGTCTGCCGGATGCCTTGATTACTGAAAGCCTTTGGAAGCCTTGGTGTCCTAATAACTCTCTCCAGATGGATGAAATGAGACTGATTGAGGAAAAAAATGTAACCCTAATAGTTTGTCTTTTCATTGAGTATTTTACTGTGGTAATGCTTATGTTTTGCCCATAGGCTTTAGGTTTACAGAATATTCTGTTCTACAACAGCAAAATTCACAGTATAAGAGTAACAATATAACCAGGTCCCAGTTCCCCATGTCTCACAAACTTCTGTTCACCCTATTTCCTCCACAGTCGTCTCTTCAGAAACTAGCACAATCTGAACGTCTTCTCTGGAAGCCACCCCTTGCCACCACTGACTCGGCCAGCCTTACAAAGGCCTCCCTCTTCCCTTCCTTCTGGTCTTCTTGTCTGGCTAACTCTCCCCCTAAAGGTTAAGGCAGTCGTTCACAGCCAAGTTGTTTGGTGACCTTAGATAAGCTCCAGGCAGGCACGGTTGAGGAGGGATATCTGTGCAAAATTATTTTCAGAATGATCTTGGGATGTTGGGCTTTAATTTTTGAAGCAAAGAAAGCTATGGAGGACACATATCCTGCCCTGGGGAAGATGGAGACCCCAGTGCTGGGAAGGGAGGTGGGTTTGAGGTTGAGAAGTCATGTGTTCTCTGGGTAGCCACCCAGAACCAGGTCAATGTTCCCCTTTGCTACTGAGCTTTTCTGGCTTGCACCCCAAAACACTGGGGCTCTGTTAGAGCTTTCATATCCTCTTATCTTTACTCTTACCAGAAGTGGCTTCAGCACTCTTCTCTTTGAAATTAAACAACTAAAAACTAAGTGTTAATTTTTCAAAATAGCTCAGTGGGAAGGAGATGATTATATCAACAATAGCTGAATGTTTTTTACTCTGAGACCTGGAAATGCTCACTCGCACTAGCAGTGCACTAGGGTGGCAGAGCCTGTTCCTTGCATAGCCATCTAAATTCTCTCCTCCCTGTTTCTGCTACTCTTTTTCTTCTTTGTTTCATCCTTGCTCATAGACATACTCTTTCTCTTCTCTGACTACCCCGGTTTGTTAACTGGCATTATTGTGAGGAGCTAGAGCTCCCAAGAGCACCTTGGCATCTTGTAGGTCACTGAGATGACCTGCATATGCCCTTCTGCAGAGATCAGATAACCTACTTTCTTTGGTTGATGGCTCTTGCATGTCTCCAGTGCTGTAGCTATCAGTAAGGGAAGGTGCCAATGGAGACTAGCTCCTTTGTCCTTTCCCTTTGCTGGGTGGATGGGAGATCATTTTCATCTTGTTATCTTAATATCTCCCCTCAACTTCGCAGCAGCCCATGGCCACCTGCAGTATTTTTCATGAGGTATAAAGAATATCCTGTTTCTTTTCCACAAATCTTTGAAGCCAAAGGAGGGAGTAAGGGGCTTAACTGCTTCCTGGTAGAAACTCTGGAAAGCCATCTGTAGCTGAAGGACAGTGTGGGGAGAGATGTATATGGGGCTGCAACGCTGCTCTTCTTAGTCAGGGTCAGTCAGAAAGCCCTGAGTCTGGGCCAGCCTCGTTCTCCCTCTATCCCTTGGCCTGCAGTGCTAAAGCCATGCACACCAACGGGAAAGGCCCTAGTGCAGTGAGGAGAGATGGAACAGTCATTTTTCTGGTGTAGATTTAAAAATAGAGATATAAAATACATATTTTTACAAGCAAGAAGCTGTTGTCAAAAAAACATTTTTTTTTACACTTAGAGTTTGTAGTTCCAGGATAGAAAGGAAGTTACTCTTAAAAGAGAGCCCATGTTTTCTCTAAAAGGAAAAGAGGACAGTGGGGCTTACTAATGAAGGGGCTAACCTGTATGCCCTGGAAAGAGCTGGGGAAAAGCCATTTTCCCCCAAGGGTAGAAATCATAAAGCAGAAGGGGGCATTTTATTTCACAGTAACAATTCTGGAAGTTTATTTACACAGTAAGTTCTGAGCTGGAAGCGGACAGTCTCCAGTCTTCCTGTCAGTCTGTGTGGTTCTGGGTGTTCCCGTCAGCCAAGCAGCACCAGGTCCAGGGGAATGAAGAGAATCCAGATAAAAACTACGACTCGGTATTCTTGATTTATTGTGTATGGCTTGTGGCAGCTGGCTGAAACCAGGATTCCAGAGGCCCTCCTTGTGGTTCCCTTTCCCTCAGGTAATTCACACTCAGCAGGCCCCTTACCTGGAAGCAGGGTGTAGACTACAGAGGAATGAGGTCCTGTGGGTATACCAGGAAATTTTGCTCTTTCCACTAACACTGGTATCATAGTTGACTGTGTTAGAACGAATAGGAAATGAACTTCGTCCCCAGTACTTAGCACAAGAACTAGCCTGGGTACCCAAGTACTATTAGGAGTGGGGACTAGAGAGCAGGACAGGAGAAAAGGATGGGTTGCATTGTGGGAAAGAAAGGCAGTAAGCCGAGGCCCCATCCTTTCTCCAGACACCCTGGACACTGAAGGTGACAGTGCTATAGTCAGCGAACCCTGTGTTCTGACATACTGGCTCCAATACTTGTGCCACTGGGGATGCCTTAGCCAAGTAGGTGGCAGCTAAGACCTTAGGATGAGAAGACAATGAAATGGCTCTGTATTATGTAAAGATCTTACAGCTGAACAGGAAGAACTCCAGGCGGATGAAGGGCATCATTCCTGTGCCTGTGAAATGAATCTTCAGGATTCTGCTTTCAAGGATTATTAGGAGAGTTCTCCTGTCTATTCTTCTTAGCACCTCAGCTGCAGAGCTCCGAGGTCTCGGGGTTTGTGGGAGGGAGTAAAGAGGTGCCCGTGAAGATGAGGCTCAGCCCATTACTTTCCCAGAGGACGCCTGGGGTTTGGGAGAGTTGGGACATTACACGGCTATTGAGCGTTTATAGACAAAACGTCTAGGTAGAGACAAGTGGAATCATAAGGTAGAAATTCATTTGTTAGATGGAACTTCATAGTGGACACTTAATTTAAGAGCTAAAAAGAGCTTTTTGGTAAATAAGCCCTTCTTCCCACCTCCCTTTTGATAGGCTGCAACCACAGCAAAGAAACTCTGGGATGCAACACCTGTGTTCAAGAATGTTCTGTCTTGGAGGTGAAGTCTAAAATGGGAGCTGGCAGTGGCCTTTCTGCCTCTTCTGGCTTCCATCCCAGTGTCCCCTGTCTTCACACTCCCTCTCTTCCTCTTCCAACCATTTGTACAAATATTCAGTCAGGTTATTTTGTTTAATTCAAGAGGCAGTCTTTGTACCAATGTTAAGCTCTTAGATACAATTCCTATCTCTAAAGCAAAAGCTATCTGTGCATTTGCTCCTATTGCCTTGGGCCAGCAGGGAAGCAAGGCTGGGCCCTGCAGACACCTCAGAGTGACCATAGAATGCCCCCATTCTGGAACTAAGGAAAGAGGAATGCTTTGGGTTGGAGGGTTGGAAGGGATTGTGGGCAAAGATCAGGGCTGAAGTTTCAAGCAGCAAAATTTCCCAACTCAAGTTTGAGATGACTTATTCCTGCCACCAGAGCGTGTCTCTTCCCTGTGCTGTTTTCTGCAGGAGCAGTCCCTGCAACCCACCTTGCCAGCTCCTCCTCTGTCAAGCAGAGGCATTTGGTTGGTGGGTAAGGGTCCTGAGGTGCTCTGGCCATAGGTGCCATCTCTTTCTTTGTGACCAAGTTGAACCAACCACCAGATGGTCCAGGAGACGCTCTGTCTTCTGCTCATGGGCCTCCTCACTTAAGCAGGGAGATGTCGTCAGCAAAGTCATCATGCTGGTGGCGCAGGCAGCGGAGGCAGCGCCACTGGCACACCATGAGGCAGAGTGGCAGCATGAAGAGGGCACAGATGGCGGCCATGACATAGGCTATGGTCATGAGGGTTGACTCGTCTGTCTGTGGGATGTTGTAGCCACAGTCCATCATGTCCAGGGTGACAAACGGGCCTTCCACTGCCGCCGTCCGGAACTCATCGTGCACTGGAGATAGAACAGATGTGAGCAGGCAGGTCAGTGTTACACCACGGTTTGGATTATGCAAGAAAAAGGACTTCCCAACCGGCGTTGAAATGGGCCCCGAGGAGGCTGTAGAAAGCAGTGCCAGGTGGAGGCATGTCTCCTTAGGCCACAGGGAACAGTGACCTTTTTGTTAATCCTCACTTGATATTTTTTCCATTATTTTTTTTAGAGAGGGGGAGAGAGAAACATTAATGTGAGAGACACCTCAATTGGCTGCCTCCCACACATGCCCCGGCTGGGTCTGGGAATCGAACCCATGACCCCTTGGTGTATGGGCCAGTGCTCCAATCATTGAGCATACCAGCCAGGCACCCGCTACCATTCTGAAATGGCATTTAAGCTCCCCTCTGGCAGGTGGCAGGAACTCTGTAGGCTCAGCCTGCTGCCCTTGGATCTTGAGCTCCTTCAGGTGCCCAACAGCTCTTGCTATCCCTGGCATCCAGGAGAGGCTCCCAAGCAGGCAGGGTTGCCACGCCAGACAGTGGGAAACTTAGGCATTAAACTGGCTTGAGGCAACTGTTCCTCCCAGACTGGCAGGACCCAGATCTGCTGCCTGCTGGGCAGGGAGCACATCGATAGACTGACCCAAACCCTGGCACTCACCATGGCAAGCACTGACAGCAAAGCCAATCCGCTTTCTCGCCCGATCAAAGACCACGTAGAAGCCCTCCATGACGACAGCCCCCAGGACAGTGCCCGTGGACGACTGGGAGACAGCGAACTTATAGCAGTCGTCTTGGGATGTGGCCACATCTTCCACTGGCCGTAGGTATTGCTAAGGATAAAGAGTCAAAGCATCACAGTGTGTCTTCCTCGCTCCATCCTCACCCCATCTCTGCCTTCTAGGTGGCTGTGTCCTTAGGCCGCTCTTCCCGGCGGCAGCCCTGAGCTCTGAGGGCTTGCTTTTCCAAGAGCCCTTCACCCCTGGACGCTCATCTACTTTGTCTTCCAAGTTCTGGGAAGCCATAGACTGAGCATCTCCCTACATGTACTGTCTCCTGGGGCCTGCTGCCTCGGGGAGAGACGCACCTGTGGAAGTATGGTGATGCGGAAGGACTGGTTGGTGACCTCGCTCATCAGGTAGAGCGAGATGACCGGGAAGATGTTCCAGGGAGTGGTGCCTGCCTGCCAGCACACCAGCTGCTCCCCCAGCCAAAAGCCATCCGGGAACTTCTCTGTCTGCCACGGGCAGAAAGGGAGACAGTGAGGAAACAGCCTCTGCCACCATCTCACCTCCCATCCTCAGATCACACTTATTAGCCTTTATTTGCTTTTCCTGGAATAGCCAAATGAGGGAAGGTCCATCGGAACCCAAGAGGGGGAAAATGAGGCCAACACTTTGTACAAGGGGAATTGTGTGACTGGCAGACACCCACGAAAGAGTCTAAGTAGAAGGAGGGACACTTGGCTCCTGAAGAATGTGACTCAAAAGATTCCCTCAGACTCGTCACCTCTGTACCCCTGACTCAGTCTTACTGACCGAGGAGGCTGCCTTGATGGATTTGACTGCAGCTTCAAACACTTTCTTGGGCAAACGAAGGTTGGTGGTGCCACTGTCCACGATGCTCTTATCATAGTTGTACTGAGAGGGAGAAAAGAGGGTTAGAATACTCAGGAGCTGTTTACGATGCCAGGCTCTGATCAGACTCACAGGGTTAGTCTGACTGTGTGGGGTGCTGCCTGGGTTGGCATCCTGGCTTTGCCACTTCTTAGGAGTATATCTTCAGGCAAGTTACTTAACTTCAGTGGCTCAGTTTCCCCTTCTTGAAGGATAATAATAGTACCTACCTCATAGTCATAAGGATTAAATAAATTAATACATTTGAAGTGCTTACAATGGTCCTGACACACGGAGCATTCAGTAAATGTTAACTCTTACTATCTTGGATGGAAAAACGTTCTCCAAATCTTGAAAATAAAAGTATCTCATATGGTGGTTTTAATTTTTCATAATACTTTTATATCCTAATCTAGCACATACTGAGAGCCTAAAGGAGGAAAACCCATGGCTTAGCTACCATTTCCTGGCTTCTGCTGTGTGCTGGGTACTGGGATGTTCATTCTGTCTTCACCACAATCTGCAGATGCTGTTCTTGCCTCTCTTGCAGAGGAAAAGCCTGACAGTAACTTAACTAAGGGCAGGTACTTGCTAAGGGCAGCGCCAGAACCCAGAGCTGGACTCCTGTTCATATCATATCGCACTGCCTTGCAAACCAGGCCATGAAGCAAGGCCATGATGGGTCCAGGCGCCTTTACCCTCACTAGGTCCTGTGCCAGGCAGTCTGAATGCCCTGTGGTCTCCGCCCCAGAGTCCTAGTCCTGCTATGTGACCCTGGTGCTCCTGACTCTAGTTTCGGCCCCGAGCCTTCCCGCAGGTCCTGCACCTGCCTTGTCCTTCCAACCGCATAACCCAGGGTCTGACCTTACCCTGTGTCGCCACACCCTGTTCCTCTCCCTGGTGCCCCCTTGCTTGTATTACCTCCTTGCAGTCCATTTTCAGGTCCTGTCCATTGATCTCCACCCGCACAATGATGACCTCATAATACCACTCCCGTCGGATGGGTGTGTACCAGAGGCTGCCCGTGTATAGCGAGGGGTCGATACCCCCGATGATCTACAGAGAAAAAGGCAGGTACCTGAGTCCCAGCACAAAGGGCAGCAATTCACCCTGAAAGCAAAGGACCAGGAGTTTCTGGGAGTGGCAAGGCCCTCCACAGACCATCTTTCTCATCCTGCTTCTAATTGAATTATGTCTCAGAGTGACATAGTTTAAAATGTATTGTGTTCATGGCCCTGGCTGGTTTGGCTCTGTGGATAGAGAATTAGATTGCAGACTGGAAGGTCCCAGGTTCGATCCCAGTCAAGGCACATGCTCGGGTTGTGAGCTCGATCCCCAGTGGGGGTCTTGCATGAGGCAGCCAATTGATGATTCTATCATGGTCATTGATGTTTCTATCTCCCTCTCCCTTCTTCTCTCTGAAATCAATAAAAACATTGAAAAAGCAACATCAAAACAGAATGTGTTCAGGGGAAGAGACTTTCTAGGAGTTTTAATTATTTGTTTCAGAATCACAGTCCTTGAGATGAAATTATTTAGACCTAAACTGGCACAGTAAATGTTGAATGAGTGATTATTTGCTTCTATAATTTTTTTTTTCTGCCTGTTGGAGATGGAAAACCATTCACTAGTTGTCCTAATTAATAAATAGACTTTTAAACTTTTTACATCTCTGTTTTGTCATCAGACTGAATAATCTTACTCCAGGAGGTTTCTTTTCCCTTTCTTTCAAAACCTCCTAATTGTCTCTGATTCTTTCCAGGTTTACCATAGGCGACTTGATTCCTTTCTGGAGTAATGCCAGGAAGACAGGATTGTCAGAGAGTGGGGGTGGGGAATATAGATACTAAGTAGAGGAGCTCAAGGCTGTGGAAGGGGGAGGCAGGTGGTACACATCTCTAACCAATGCCAGGATCTCCCTCTCCCAGGACCTACTCACCATACTCCCTCCAACTGAGGCCAGCACTTCCGACTGGTTGGGGGAGAAGCCAGCGCCGCACAGCTGCAGGGAGAAGAGGTTGGGCACGTGGGTCTGCTTTACCAGCGAGTCAAAGAAAGGCTCCAGGGAATCGTCGGGCTGTGGCAGAAAGATAGGAGGGAGCCATGGGGATAGAAGAGCGAGCCTAGCTGTAGCTCTCTCATCCAGAGGCCAGCTTCTTGGCTATACCAGAGGCGACTGCAAAGATGGGATATTCCTTGGGAAAGACCATCTTGAGGTACTGAGATTGGGTGGAGAGGGTTAGCAGCAGACACGCCATATAAAGCAGGAAGTACCAAGAGCCCACAGATCTATGGGATCCCCAGAAGTCCATCATGTTTCAGGGGCCTCTTATTAGAAAAGATCGTAGAGTCTCGTGCTGTAGTTCTGCCTTCTACCTGGATGTTTCCCTCCTCAGCTAGTTCCCTCCCTCTCTTTCTCAAGTCCGCCCGGTGTAACAAGCAGTGTGCAGACACGCTGTCCAGAACTCGACCTGTTCACTCACCCTGGCGATCTCAGCATAGGCCAGCCCCAGGATGCCTTCCCAGTTGGAGCCATTGATGAAGAACTTGTCTGACTCCGTGATGGCAGCAATGTTGGCACGTACAGTGACATTGGGGCCGTGGGGGATGCTCACCAGGTCGGTGCCCAGCTCCCCCTCCCACTTGCCCTGGGTATAGGGCACATACACGCCCTTGCGGAGGTCTCGGTATGTGCTGGACCTGTGAAAACGGAGGCAGAGCTCTGTGGGTGCATGACCACAGCTAGTACAGGGGTCCAGAAGCAAAGCAACTCCCAGCTGCCTGGCTTACCTCAGGTAAATGCTTTCAGGCTGCTTACCAGACTCTAGAGCAGCGGTTCTCAACCTGTGGGTCGCGACCCCTTTGGGGGTCGAACAACCTTTCCACAGGGGTCACCTAAGACCATCGGAAAACACATATTTCCCATGGTCTTAGGAACCAACACATCGCTTCTCGGTGTAGCAAAGTGTAGCAATGTAGTTTACTGTTGTCATATGAAGACTGTTACCCATGCTACACCATGATTCAAGACAAAATTTCATTTATTTGTAATTAGAAATAAATATTTCACAATATATAATTACATTGTTTTTGTGATTAATCACTATGCTTTAATTAGGTTCAATTTGTAACCATGAAAATACATCCTGCATATCAGATATTTACATTACAGTTCATAACAGTAGCAAAATTACAGTGATGAAGTAGCAACGAAAATAATTTTATGGTTGGAGTCACCACAACATGAGGAGCTGTGTTAAAGGGTCGCGGCATTAGGAAGGTTGAGAACCACTGCTCTGGAGGAACCCACCCCGAGAACGATGTAAAGTAACCTGGCAAACAGATGAGAGAGCTACTGCTGGGCTCGCTCTCCTATCCCCATGGCTCACGCTGCTGGGCCCACTGTCCTGTCCCCATGGCTCAAGCTTCTGGGCCTGTTCTCCTGTCCCCGTGGCTCACATTGCTGGATGTAGAGCTCAGGCCCAGGGCAGAACAGTTAGGCTTTGTGTATTGTACTTGCTGCTGCTACAGGGACAGCTAGTGGCATCTCTTCCCCACCCACCCCAGCTCCATCAAGCCCCCAGAGAAAAGGAGCCATTGATTCTCCTGCTGCCTTGGGATCCAGCAGTGCCATCCAAGTGGCAGACCAAGTGCCAAGGGGTGAATGTGGAGCTTCTATAACAAGGTTGGCACAGCATCTCAGCCAACCATGTAGGTTACATACTACCTACATTGCAGAACATGCCCATCAACACCCCTACCTGGGTGTAATCGCACCACTGATCAGGGCATATGTGAATGTGATGGAGGACAGGGATAGTCCTGAGACAAGAACCTACAAGAGTTTCCTTTCATTGATCCTCAGGCCCTGCGCCCTGACCTCTTTCTCCAAACGGGGAGTTGAGAGGATGCAGCAGTGGGGAGGTGGATTTGGCATCTTCCTGGAAGTCTGCGAATGGGATTTAAGCCTCTGCTAACACACACAAATGCATCAGACATCCCATGTCCTGCTTCTATGATCCCTCGTGGCCTCTCTTACCTTAAAGCTCCACTTCGACCTTCCCTCCCACCAGTTGTCTAAATCCCAATGCTGGTCCTCTGGCTGATGGGAGGAGGCAGTTCAGCCCACAGTCCTGACACTGGTCCAGGCAGTGGGGTTTCTGGAAGGCTCGCTCTCCACTCCTGTGAAGCCACCCAGAGTGACCCCAGGCGGGAACACAGCAGGCGAGCTCACTGCAGCCTCCTCACCCTAGACTTGATTGGTGTTGCCTTGAAACCGAGATAGGAAGCTGTGGAGTGAGGCCCCCACCTCTCATTCAGGAGAGGGGGACCTTAGGGTTGCTCACAGCTTATTTCCCTTCACAGGATGCTGCTTGTTCTCCATCCCTTAGAAATTCCTGGCTGCCTCTCAACTTACCCTTTCCCACAGTACACCCCTCAAATCCACACCCCACTGTGCTGTCCTGCTCACCGTCGCCTTCTCTCCCCTTCTCTGGTAGGAAGGATCCCAGAATCCTCTCTCCCTGCAACACCCCTTTTTCTTGGACCCCCTTGACCCCCACACTGGGGGCAGTTATCCCCTCCAGTTCCTGGACTCACAGCTGCCTCTGGTAGTAGCGATGCAGGAAAGGGTGAGGTGCGGCCCCCACTGCAAAGTTGCTGCTGCCCGTATCCACCAGGATATTGAGCTGCGGAAGAGAGGGGAGAGCACAGGTTACTGACATGGGATTCTGACTCCCCCCTCGGCCTTCCTGCGAAATGGCCACCCCCAGTGGAGTGTCCACCAGACAAGATGGGACAGGCGGCGGCCAGACAGGACAGAGGACCTGTGGCCTCAGTAGGGCCTCAGGCCTCCAGAAGCCATGTCTGCCTTCTCTGGAGAATCATGGCATTTTCTGTGTCCTTAGAGCCACAGTGTGTGTGTGGAGGGGGTGTTGTCTATCCTTGTCTCCCCTTGGCCTGCCTCCCCAACTCTGCCCCTGACCATTTTGTCTTCAGAGCTTGCCCCTCCTTCCACTCTGGTTCTCCGAGGAAGCGCGTTCCCTGTAGGCCGCCTGGCTGGGCCCTGCCAGCTGTCCTAGGAACTGGCACCAGCAAAGCGAGTGAGAGGACTCCTATGGTATGTGATGCTCACGTGTTTCTGACCCTACCTGCCAGACATGGCTCCACAAAGGCCCCCTTCTGTCTCAGAGGCCACACAGACCCGCGTCCACTGTCAGAAACAATGGGAGTCAGGAGCCATGATCAGGCCACCTCACCGGGGCCCTGGTGGGGCTGGGTGAACATGGACAGGTTTCTGGTGTCCCTTGCTGTACAGCCCTGCTGGCATCTCTTCTATCTGTCCCTTCCTCCTTCATCCTCAAGCCTGCCTGACCCCTATCTTCTGTGGCAGCCTCCCTGTCACTTCGTGGCTTGAGCCAGTGGCGGCCGCCCAGAGCTCTTGCATGCCTACCGTATCCTCATGGGCAGAACAAGGGCAAGCCTGGCTTAGGAAATACGGTCCTGTGAGAAGCGAATCCTCTTGCCAACATACCACGTGCACCCCTCAGCTCATCCCTGACCTCTGGCCCTTTGTCTCTGTACTCTCCCTCCTCGACCAGTGAAGTCAGCTGCCCTTGGGTTTGGTGCAGGTTCTGATATTGCCACCTCAGGAGGTCCCTGCATTTCCCTGGGCTCCAGCTGCCTCCTCTGCCAGCTCCTTCCTATTCTCCGTGGGCCTCTATGGCACCTCTGATCCCCGTCCTCGCCTAGCCTGCTCAGCCTCCTGGGAGACGCCCCTGTACTGACCCTGGGGCCTCAGACCCTGCTGGGGGTCCTGTTGGCCCCCCTCCTGGCCTGACCCCCATGTTCCTCTGCCGTGACCCCCTCCCCCACTTCTCCTGCCCCTCTCCCTCGTCTCCCAGAGGCAGCCCCAGACCCTAGGCTTCCAGAGGATCCACAGAGCTGGAGGCTCAGAGCTGCGATGTCAGCTAGATAACAGATAATGACTAAAGCCGCTCTTCACCCCTCATGCCCCACCTGCCGGCTCCCAGTACCACAAGTGCGGCCGGCCTCAGGTGGCAGGGATCCTGCCTGCATGGGACCCCAAAGAAAGAGGTGCCTCCTCAACCCAGGACCCCATGGCTCTGCAGAGGACAATGGCCTGGGCTGTGTGGTCAGCTGATCCCAGGAATACATGCCCACATGTTACACCACAACAGAGCTTTATCTGGGGCTCCATGTCCCCACTGTTCCAGACCGCCCTCCTTCCCACTGCAGGGAAGGGGCTCTCTGTAGACCAACCCCTCCCACCCTGGATGAAGAACCCCTGGGCTTCCCGCCCTCACCAGTCCCAGCCACCCCTGCTCTGTGGCCTCTAGAAAATGGGGCCATAATAAGCAGGTACCATTTCCTCTCTGGCATGTGGTCTGGCTGTCTGGCTGCCCTTCACAGTGTGGTCCTGCCTGGGAGAGAGGTCTCTGGTCCTTAAGCATTTCCAGTGAAGCTTCAGCACTGAACCCACACTCACCAGGAAACAGGCCAATCAGGGGCCAGGGCCAGCCGTGGGGAGAGGCGCCCAGCCATGTGCGCAGGCCCTTGCTAGAGGCTCATGCCCAGCCTCCACCCCTGCCACAGCAGCCTCTGTGCCTGCAGCCTCCCTGCCTGTAGCCCAGCCTCCACACCTGCCCCAGCAGCCTCCGTGCCCTCAGCCTGACCTCAACACCTGCCCCAGCAGCCTCGGTGCCCGCTGGCTGTCCTGTCCGTCCCTCAGCTGTCTCTTCTCCTGCAGGGCGGCTAGCTCCCTCCTTCCTCCTCAGACCCCCACTCCCCATTCATTATCCCAGTCTCAGGGCCCACTCTGAATCCAGAGTCTTCCTATTGGCATTTACAAATTCTTTAGTCTCTGTTTTTTTAAGTCTCTTAAATCTCACCTCCACCATCAGCTCTCCCCTCTCTCCTCTCCCTTCACAACCAAAGTCATCAGCCAAGCTGTCTTCGTTTTCACCTCCCACCCCCTCCTCAGCCCATTCTAAAATGGGATCTCGCCTTCTCCCCTCCCTCCACCATGGAACAGCCTATAGTCATCAATGACTTCAGGTCACCAAATGTGGGACACACTTCCCAAACCAGGCTCGTTGTACATGACTTCTCGGAACAGTCAGCACCCACACCTTGCCCCACAAACACTCCGCGCCTGCTCCCCTGCACCCCGTGGAGCTCTGTCTGCTGTGCAGGCTGGCTTCTCAAGGCTTGCCTGTGGCCCTTCCTCCCTGCTGTTCTCTCTCTCTCATCTCGCCCTGGGCTGCAGCTTCTCGGCCTATGACTCCTCAGGTTATAACCCTAGGTTCTCCCCACCCCCTCCTTAGAGCTCCAGAAGCACACATCAGCTGCTTCAGAGGCACCAGAATGTAGTGTGTCCCAGCTGACCTTGTGTGGTCCTGCACATCAGTGTTTTCTCAGTGTTCCCCATATTAGCAAATGGCATCCCCAACCCTCTCTTCTCTCAGTCAGCGACTTACACGTCCTCTTCCTCGCCATCCTCAGCCAGTCCTGCACAGTTAGCCATCTTAGTCTCCTGTATTTACTCATTTGCTGCCATCTCCCCAGCCACCCAAGGCCAAGCTCTTTCCAGTTCATCCTGGAATATGCCTGGTCAGGGCACAGCCACCCCTGCACCTCTCCAGCCTGTGTGTGCACTGTGGGAGAGGGATCTCTTCAAGATGCACATCTGACTCGCTAATCCTCCGGTGTCAATGGTTTCCCTTGCTATTAAAAGAAAAGTTTAGCTGAAACTGGTTTGGCTCAGTGGATAGAGCTTCGGCCTGCAGATTGAAAGGTCGCAGGTTCGATTCCGATCTAGAACATGTATCTTGGTTGCCGCCACATCTCCAGTAGGGGCAGGAGGCAGTTGATTGATGACTCTCTCATTGCTGTTTCTATCTCTCTCCCTCTCCCTTCCTTTCTGAAATCAATAGAACATATATTTAAAAAAAGAAAGAAAGAAAGAAAAGTTTAAAACACTAACATTTTGGAAGCCCTTCATGAGCCAGTCCTGCCTACGTAGCCAATGTAGCTTGTCGTGTACTCGCCAAGCCCTCTGCTCCCTACCACTCTGACCTCATTTCAGGGCTTTAGACCTTTCTCCCCTCCACCTCCAGTTCTGTTAACTCACCTCCTATGGCCCTTCAGCTTGAGCTCCAAAGAGACTTCCTAAGGGAGAAAGACTAGGCCATACTTTATTGCTAATATGCTTCCATAAAACTTGGCTCTGTAGTTTCACACTGACCCTCTCCTCTCCTGTGTCCCCAATGTGTCTCTAGTGGGTATCACAGGGCCTGACAATACTGGTTGCTTGAGTTAACAAATGGTTAAAGGAAAAGAAATAGGCCAAAACTGGTTTGGCTCAGTGGATAGAGCGTCAGCCTGCGGATTGAAAGGTCCCAGGTTTGATTCCGGTCAAGGGCATGTATATTGGTTGCGAGCACATCCCCAGGCAGGGGTGTTCAGGAGGCAGCTGATCGATGTCTCTCTCTCATCAATGTTTCTAATTCTCTATCCTTCTCCCTTCTTCTCTGTAAAAAAAAAAAAATCAATAAAATATATTATTTAAAAATAAATAAATAGGAAGAGCTTTTCTACCCTCTATTTTGGGTGTGGAGGGGATCTGTCAGTTGACTCCCAAACTGGGGGAGTATTTAGGTTGTAGGTGTGGCACTAACTCACCAGGTGCCCGTTTGACACAGGTTGTCAGTCTCCAGGCATCTGGGGTCCTGAAGCCATCTGACTTCTTCCCCATCTGCAGCTCCTGTCTTTAGATGCACTGGGACCAAAACCTGGGGGTCAGGACCAGATCAGTGCCAATTACTTAACAAACGCGGGTGCCCCTGGGACATCTGGAAGGCAGCTTCATGGGAGGTGCTAACAAGCCCCGCAGAGAAAGGTGCCAGGTGAGGCCCCTGAAGAGAGGTACTGGGCTGGTGAGTTCAGGTAAGTCTTTGTCCCCCAAATCCCAGCTGCCTTGGCCCAACTCTAGCAGACTGTGAGCTCAGATACTTCTGGATAAAGAGACTGTAGGAGCCATCTGTCTGTTAGCTGGATGGGGCACTCTTTCCAACTTGGGAAGATCTGTTACTAAGATCTACAGCCTTCCTTGGTAGCCCACCCCAGGGTCTTACCACTTTGCAAGCCTCTGGGGAGGGGCTTTAACCCACATTCTCCTATTTCTAATTCTCCTGGTCTATTTCCTTCTGAGTGGGCCTCAGAGATAATGGGAAAAGTGCTCTTATCCTCTCAAATATCAAGCCTTTTTGCTAAACTGAGCCATGTAGAAGCCCTTCTTCCTTTTGACTGAGGAGGAAACTGAGACCTACTGTGAGTTGGCAATCTTACCCCTGTTACACCATGAGCCTCAAAGCCAAGACTAGGATCCACTGATCTGACCAAGCCCATGTCTGATCTTTCATCTCCATGACCTCCCTGAATCTCTCCTTTGGAGAAGGAATGTATGGTAGATTGTTACACTAAGGACTGACACCCCCTGTCTGCCTGCCCTGGTTGGATCTCCTCTGACACGGACGCTGGGTTAGGCCACATGACTTGTTTTGCCCAGTGAACCATGGCAAAGGAGCAGAGCAGAGGTGGGATATGTGCTCATGCCTTGGGGGTCGCCCTTGTGGAATGCTGCCCTGAGAATGGAGGCAAAGGAGCTCAGACTGGCCTCCTTGAGGATGAAAGACTTCCTGGAAAAAGAGGTCCAGCAGGCCCACTTAGTCCAGACCCAGCTGACCTGTCAGTTGAATTCAGCCACAGAATCCCAAGAAACAAAATGGCGTTGGTCTTCAGCCACCAAGTTTTGGAGTCGTTTGTTACACAGCACCAGTTAATTGATATAAAACTATCTGAATTAAGTTCTGGGATACTTAACCTTGGAAGCCTCTTGGTCAACCATAGGTTAACTCGAATGGATATCTCGTCTCTTTCTCACTTCCTCCCCATGCTTCTTGTAAAGTTTCTCAAAAGCTTAAGGACCTCTTATGTGTGTACCTTCACATATGCTGTTTCCTTTGCCTAAAATGTGCTCCTCTGTTTTGTCTAAGTTCTGTTCAAAGCTCAAGTCACAGTTTAAATATTCTTTCTCCCAAGGGTCTTGCCCTGATGCCGCTAGCCAAGATGAGATTCTGTCTCTTACAGGCCTCTGTAGAAGCTGCTTCTTTGAATGTCACTCATCACATACCAATCATTTAGCTAAAGCCTATATGTCCCACATTGTGAGCTGCTCAAGGGTGGGGCACATTTGTGTCCTTATTATCTACTAGAGGTTTGGTGCATGAATTTGTGCAAGGGACTCAGCCCTCTCAGCCCCTCACAGCCTCAGCTGGCCCTCGCAGCCCCAGCTTCATCCAGAAGGTCATCTGGATGGTCCTCCAGAAGGTCTGCTGTTCAGTCTAATTAGCATATTAGCTCTTTATTATATAGATGCTCCCTCACAATTTTGTTGTTAATCCTCACTTGAGGATATTTTTTCATTGATTTTTAGAGACAGTGAAAAGGAGGGGAAGAGACAGAGAGAAACATTGATGTGAGAGAGATACATTGACTGGTTGCCTTCTGCATGCGCCCGAACCAGGGCTGGGGATCAAGTCTGCAACTGGTATGTGCCCTTAACCAGAATTGAACCTGGAACCTGTCAGTCCACAGGCTGACAATTTATTCACTGAGCCAAAACAGCTAGGGTGTAATTTTTTTAACTGGTATAATTGCCTCATTTTCTGAAGTTCTCTGAGCCACCACAGATTCTTGCTGTTAACTCAACCCCAGGATTTTTGCAGGGCTGCGTTTTTAGTCTGGGACTGTAGGGTGACCATGACACTGACACTCACCATACCCACCCCTGCTTCCACTTTGCTCCACAGTTTGAAGCTGGCAATTGACATCAGGGAGCAAGCAGGCTACCGACTCCCCACTTGGGGCTATTTTTTAAATATATGTATATTTTTATTATTGACTAGAGGCCTGGTGCACAAAATTCATGCGGGGATGTGTGTGTGTGTGTGTGTGTGTGTGTGTGTGTGTGTGTCCCTCAGCCCAGCCTGCACCCTGGCCAATCTGGGACCCCTCAAGGGATGTCTGATGGGATCAAGCCTAAATGGGCAGTTGGACATCCCTCTCATAATCTAGGACAGCTGGCTCCCAACTGCTCACCTGCCTGCCCAATGCCCCTAACCACTTCTGCCTGCCAGCCTGATCACCTCCTAACAACTCCCCTGCCAGCCTGATCGACACCTAACTGCTCCCCTGCTGGCCTGATTGCCCCTAACTGCCCTCCCCTGCTGGCCTGATTATCCCCAACTGCCCTCCCTTGCCAGCTTGGTCACCCTCAACTGCCCTTCCTTTCAGGTCTGGTTGCTCCCAACTGCCCTCCCCTGCTGGTATGATTGCCCACAACTGCCCTCCCTTGCCATCTTGTGTCCACATGGGGGTGGCCATCTTGTGTGTTGGAGTGATGGTCAATTTGCATATTACTTCTTTATTATATAGGATTTCAGAAAGGAAGGGAGAGGGAGAGGGAGAGGGAGAGAGACAGAAACATCAATGATGAAAGAGAATCATTGATTGGCTGCCTCCTACATGCCGTACACTAGGGACTAAGTTCCCAACCCATGCATGTGCCCTGACCAGGAATTAAAATGTGACCTCCTGGTTCATATCAATGCTCAACCACTGAGCCATGCCAGTTGGGTATTTGTTGTTGTTTTAAGGAATCCCAAGCTGGCTACATCACCCCAAACCTTAGCTAGTGCACCCTTCTCTCTTTAGACAGGATGCTCCATTTCCCCCAGTGTGGGTCGTGCAGGAGGCAGCCAATCAATGATTCTCTCTCATCATTGATGTTTCCATCTCTCTCCCCATCTCCTCTCCTCTCTGAAATCAATAAAAATATATTTAAAAAACTAAAAGGTGTCCTGGTTCCCCAGGTCAGCCCTGGGACTGCTGACTCCCCTCCTGCTCTGAGCATGCACCTTCGCTCTCAGGAGCCACTGGCATAGCCCTGCAATGTGCAGGGGAGCACGGGCTGCTCAGGGCCTGAAGGAGGGTCTGGGTCTGGCCCAGAACTCCCCACGTCTGGGTCCCCAAGAGAATGGCTCCCAGCTCAAAAGCAGCTAGTTGTCAGAAGGAGCTTCCCCATTCTCCCTGGATTTTCAACCAGGACTCTGTGCTTGGTTCTGTTGGAGACAGCGAGAAGGGTCCCTGACCTCCAATCTCAGTGAGAGGGCATGGCTCTCACAATGCCCCCCACTCCCTACAAACCCCTTACCTGACCTGGGGCAGCTGAAGAGAGCATGGAAAATGGCAGTTGGAGGGTCCCAGAAGGACCTGCGTGCAGCAGGAAGCCAAGCCCAGGTGCCCGCCTCAGGAGCTGTCAGCAGCCTTAGCTCTGGGGTCCCGCTGGCACTGTCTGGTTGAAAGTGGTTCATTGAACTCAATGGTTTTCCATCTGTTTAATATCAGAACTTAAACATATCCAACCTGGAATTCCACTGTGTAAACACAATATAAAGGAAGTCTGCTGGGAGCTGGGAGGTTTGGGGGCAGGTGGAAGCAGGCCTTGGAGGACGGCAGATACAGTCTTGCCTGCTTGCCTTTCTCCCAACCTTCTCACACTTCGGGCCCTTGTAAAGTATCACCCGCCACTCTCTCTGAGCCTCCATTTCCTCATCCCCCAGTGGGCATGCTAATACATAGCCCTTGTAGTTAAAGCAGAGTTTAACCATTGCATTTTGGAAAAGTATATTGTGCTTTAAGCGCTGCCCCTTTTGCTGTGCTCCTGGACATTAGCACAGTGAGAGGCGGAAAGGAGGGGACGAGTCTCTCTTCCCCTCAGCACCGAGGGCAGACATCCTGGGCTAAACTGACCTGTGAATGCATGTTCTGAGCCTCCTCACTGTCCTCACTGCCCCACCTCTTCCAGGCCCATCTATTCTAACTTTGATCCTCCTCCCAGTCTCTCCCAGGGGTGGGGAACCTTTTCTCTGCCAAGGGCCATTTGGATATTTACATCAGTTAAGGGCCATACAGAATTATCAACTTAAAAATTTGTCTTGACTGGTTTGGCTCAATGGATAGATCTGCCTGCAGACTGAAAGGTCCCAGGTTCAATTCTGGTCAAGGGCACATGCCTGGGTTGCAGCTTGATCTCCAGGGGGTGTGCAGAAGGCAGTCCGTCAATGATTCTCTCTCATCATTATGTTTCTCTCCCTCTCCCTCAACCTTCCTCTCTGAAATCAATAAAATATGTATATATATGTATTTTAATATATTTTATTGATTTTTTACAGAGAGGAAGTGAGAGGGATAGAGCATTAGAAATATTGATGAGAGAGAGACATCGATCAGCTGCCTTCTGCATGCCCCACACTGGAGATGTGCCCGCAACCAAGGTACATGTCCTTGACCGGAACTGAACCTGGGACCTTTCAGTCCACAGGCCGATGCTCTATCCACTGAGCCAAACTGGTTTCGGCAAAAATATATTTTTAAAAAGTAGCCTGATATATTTGGTCAGACATTTAGTCAGTTCACTCCTAATGCCTTGGCAGGGCCAGACGAAATGATTTCTTAGGCCTTATACTCCCTGTGGGCTGGACATTCCCCACCCTGGTATCCAGGCTACCCTCCCCACCAGCGATTTTCAACTGGGGAACCACAAACATTTTTTAAATATGACTAGATCCGCCGAGAGCGGTTTTGCTCAGTGGTTAGAGCGTTGGCCTGCGGACTGAAAGGTCCCAGGTTCGATTCTGGTTGGGGGCATGTACCTTGGTTGCGGGCACATCTCCACTGTGGGGCGTGCAGGAGGCGACTGATCGATGTCTCTCTCTCATCGATGTTTCTGACTTTCTATCTCTTTCCCTTCCTCTCTGTAAAAAATCAATAAAATATATTTAAAAAATATGACTAGATCCGACAATCTAGTCAGAGGTGCTATCTTCCTTTCCCTTAAATTGTCAAATAAAAAAAAGGACAGCCACCAAAGCTGTCATTGTGAATTAATCAAAATTAAACCTATTTTATTTGTTAGATCAGTAAAAACCATTAATATATTTTTGGTGTGCCACAGAAGCTTAGCGATTGGTTTATGGGTACCACGAGAGAGAAAAGGTTGGAAACCACCGCTCCCCACTGAAGTGTTTTCCTGGAACCTCAACTATACCAACCACCCCTCTCCTGTGTTTCTACAAGGCATCTCTGCCTCTAGATGCTGCACACCGAGCCCAGCTCCCCACTCCTTAGCATAGCTTGGCCTCTCTTCAGAGTGCTCTCTGGCTTTCTCCTCTTCCCGCCAAGTCAAAGGCCCACCTTTCCAGCAGGCCTTCCTGGCACCCTGCTGCTTCACTCCTGAGACCCACTGCCCTATGCGTACCAAATGCAGATGGTTTAGGTGCTGCTTAGGTGTGGACATGCTGGGCCTCCCACATCGTGCGTCTCTGAGTGCTATGACTGTGGCATTTTTTTTCTCTTCTGGGCACACAGGTGTTCCTCCCACCCCCTGGCAACACACTTGTTCAACAGAACCGACTCTCCCCAGATTTCAATCCAAACAAGTAATCTTAACCTGCATTTGGATAGTGATGCTTATACCAGTGTAATGAGATGGCACTTTTTCATTTAGGAAAAACACTAAGAATATTTTCACCAGAATTCCATTTCTGCACTTACAGTTGCCCATCAACAGCTCCATTTAGATGTCTTACAGCTTATTTATTCCCACACTCAATGTTTCTAGGTGCATGTTCTGAGCCTGGTGCTGTCAGAGATATTAAAGAAAAATAAGACACTGAAAAAGATAAAAAAAAATTTAAAAATACACTGTTCTTGCCCTAGCTAATTGGGCTCAGTGGATAGAACATTGGCCTGTGGGCCAAAGGATCACACGTTCCATTCCAGTCAAGGGCATGTACCTTGGTTGCAGGCTACTCCCCGGCCCAGGGCTCTGGTCAGGACTCGTACAGGAGGCAACCAGATTGATGTTTCTCTCTGTCTTTCCCTCTTTCTTCCACTCTCCATAAAATCAATGGAAAATATCCTGTGATGAGGATTAACACACAAACAAAGAAAAAAAGACATTGTTTTCAAGATATTGTTTTTATGAGGGAAACACAGTCACACATTTGGATAAGTGTAGTAAGGAAGTGAGAGCAGGTATCATGTGTAATGGCAGAGGGATGTTCACGATAAATGCATTCTTCTTCTCCCGGAGACACACACAAGGTAGCATGGAGTAGCAGGAAGAACACACATAGAGGTGGCATGGCATAGCAGGAAGACACACACACAGAGGTGGCAGGGAGTAGCAGGAAGACACACAGAGGTGGCAGGGAGTAGCAGGAAGACACAAAGATGGCAGGGAGTAGCTGGAAGAATAGGGTGAGACAGAGTCTTCGCTTTCTGGCTAGCCACCTTGCCAACTGTTTACTCTTTGAGTCCCTACTTCTGCTAGAAGCTGTGAATTTAAAAAACAAAATAATCTAGTAGAATATGTTTTAAACACTTTACATTAACTACAACCCTAAATACATGCAGCTTTTTGTATACAAGTACTGCTAAGCCATCCCCTCCTGCCAACTTGCCTGCTCCCCCAAAAGGTCTTGTTCTGTTTCAGTTCACTCCCAATCAGACATTTTATTTTTTTAAATCAATATTTTTCCATTGATTTTTAGGGAGAGTGGAAGAGAGAGAGAAAGACAGAGAGAAAAGTGGATGTGAGAGAAACACATTGATTGGTTGCCTCTTGCACGTGCCCTGACCAAGGTCTGGGCCGGGAAGAAGCCTGCAACCAAGGTACATGTCCTTGACTGGAATCGAAACTAGGATCCTTCCGTCTGCAGACTGACGCTCTATCCACTGAACCACACCTGCCAGGGCCAAATCAGAATCTTTTTTTTTTTCTTAAATATATTTTATTGATTTTTTACAGAGAGGAAGGGAGAGGGATAGAGAGTTAGAAACATCGATCAGCTGTGTCCTACACGCCTCCCCCTGGGGATGTGCCCACAACCAAAGTACATGCCCTTGACCGGAATCGAACCTGGGACCCTTTAGTCTACAGGCCGACACTCTATCCAATGAGCCAAACCAGTCAGGGCCCAATCAGAATCTTGAAATCATTTTTGACACCTTCTTCCCCACCCTTCACACCAATGTTGCCAAGTCCTGTCCACCTGTGTTTACTGTTCCTTGCATCCTGGTCTTCCCTTTTCATCTTTCACTGCCTTGTCCGGCCTTGTCATGATGTCTCTCACTCGGACTGGGTGACAGACCTGCCTTGCACATCTCAGTTCCATTCCTTCTAACAAGAAGATGTCTCTCCCTACAGGATTGCTTTCTTTATATCACTCCCTCACACAAATATCTGCAGAGCAACGTCCAAACCTTAAGCTTGACCTTTAAGGCTCTTGTCAATTTGGCTCTGTTTTACTTACCTGAACCTGTAACAGCAACTGGACTGGTTTCCTAAGTTCTGTCTCTTGGACAAACATGCCAAAGCTCAAACACACATAACTCATTGTCAATTACTGTGCCCTCTTCTGGTCTAACCAAGTCTCAGGGAGAGAAGAAGTGGACATACAAAGAGAGTGCAGTTCCTGATTGGTGGGACAGGTGCCATTTCCCCACTGCAAATGACCTTCCCCCTCCTATTCATTCTTAAGACCATGCTAACGGACCACCTCCTCTGGGAGGCCTTCCCTGATTTCACCTCTTCAGCTCTGTGCTAAGTAGATCAGTGTTCCCCTGAGATTTTGACTCAGTAAGTCTGAGGTGGGGCCAGAGAAGGTACATTTATTTCAAACAGGTTCCGATAGCAGGGGCCTGGGGTCCTCAGGTGGAGTACTGCTGCTATGGATTACTTTGTCCTAGCATTTATTCTTCTACTTCACACTAAACTCCTTAAGAAAACATACATTCCATCTCTTTGCGGATCAGCCCCCAAACCCCACAGTTAATTGCATGGCACACAGGAAGTGCTCTCTTTGACTGGTTCAGAGTATCTGCCAAGCATGTTCTTACATGGTGCTTAAGCAGTGTGCCAGAGGGGGAGAAAGGCAGACTTCAGGGAAAGAATCAAAGTCACCGCAGAGCCGATCCCGGCTAGCACTGGCTCAGGTTTGCAGCCACGGGGCAATCCACCAGGGGGGTCTACCTGCACTGGCTCCCTGGGCTGGTGTGTAACTTTAAGCCCACTTCCCCTTCTCTTAGGCAGGTGAGGTAAGAGCCCAGCCAGCGTGACTCAGTGGTTGAGCGTTGACCTATGAATCAGGAGGTCATGGTTCCATTCCCGGTAAGGCACATGTCCAGGTTGTGGACTCCCAGTATGGGGGTGCAGAAGGCAGCCAATCAATGATTCTTTCTCATCATTGATGTTTCTCTCTGTGTGTGTTTCTCTCCCTTCCTCTCTGAAATCAATAAAAAAATTATTTTTTTAAAAATATATTTTTATTGATTTTTTACAGAAAGGAAGGAAGAGGGATAGAGAATTAGAAACATCGATGAGAGAGAAACATCGATCAACTGCCTCCTACACACCTCCTATTGGGGATGTGCTCGCAATCAAGGTACATGCCCTTGACCTTTCTATACCCTTTCAGTCCGCAAGCCGATGCTCTATCCACTGAGCCAAATCAGTTTTGGCTAAAAATAAATAAATAAATAAATAAATAAATAAATAAATAAATAAATAAATAAAAGAAATGTGGAGGAAGGAATTGACATTTATTGGACAATTACTCTCTGCCAACTTCTGGGCTGGAAGGGTGTAGATATCATCTCAGGGGGCCAGGGAAGTATGGTAAGTGGTCCCCCATGTGCAAAACACTGCAGCCCAGGGCACCCATGTTTTATGCTCCATTGCACAGCACAGAGAGGCAGAAGTGTCTAGACAAATTGGGAGGAAATGATTTTAACTGACTGGAGGTCAATTCTGTGTCCAGCTGCACTGTTCTAGATGCTTTCACCCACCTGGTCTCATTTAATGCCCACAACAACCTGGCACAGGAGAGCTCACTGCACCCATGTGAGAGGTGAGGCAACTGGCTCAGAGAGGTCAGACTGTTTGCCCAAAGCCACGCAGCGGAGGACGGAGGAGAGGAAAAGCTGGCACTCCTGTCTGTCTGACCCTGAAGCCCATATAGTGTCCCAGCCCTGTCCTATGGCCACGTCCTGGGGTCTCTGCACAGCACACCATGGTCCCAGGTACCCACATCCCTGGTCCCTGCCCACAACCAGTGTCCTGGTGGGCCAGGCAGCTGGGGCCTGGCGTCGGCTCTGTCCTCGCCTTGAGGACTGATTCAAGACTCCTCCTGGGTACTAAGGGTAAGAGGAGGAATTCGCGGAGCCTTGGAGCAGCCAGGCAGCGGGAGGGCCGGGGTGGCGGGCTCAGGAAGACTGCCTCCACCAGGTTACTGGAGGTGGAGCCTTGCAGAGGGAGCTTCCTGAGAAGCCCAGGGCTGCTCCCCCCACACAGACACTCCCCTTCATGGACCCTCCCAAAGACGGGCCTCCTGGATGCAGACCGCAGACGGCAGACTGAGGGGAGGGGAGCGGGGCGGCTCAGGTTCAAGGTGACACATCGCACACACAGAGCCAGCCCGTCACTTGTGTCCAGACCCACCAACAGGGCAGCACATGTGCACAGAGGCCCCAAAGCCCCAACAAGGGCTGCTCACACCCACACTCCCACCCACCCATGGGGGTGCAGAGGGTGCAACATGTACCAGCCACTTTGGAGGTACCACGGATTGTCAGGAAGGATGGGGAGAGTGGGTGGTATTTTCACCATTGCTGCCAGGCCCGCCTCCTGCTCCCCCAGAAGCTACCAGCTTGCAGCAGGAGTCTCATCCTCAGAAGGGGCTCTGGTTTCTTTGCTGGGATGTGTCCTATCCCCAGGCTTAGCCTTGTCCCCTCTGGCCTGTGCCCTGGAGGCTTGGAGGTGTGGGGTGGGGGAGAGGCTGGGGGGATGCCAGCGGAGGAGATGGCAGGCAGAGGGAGGACTGGACCGCAGAAGTCTGTCTTGTCTAGGGCTTCTGGGCTGGCCTGGAGGTCAGAGGAGCTCAGGCCTCATGCTTTGCTGCCCCCGGTGGTAGCCCAGACAGTGGGGGAAGGGCCTCATCTAACTCGGATCAGGATTCCCTGGCCTTCAAGGTGCCAGGAATGATGGTGCGAACCTGATTCCTGAAACACCAGAGGAGGTGATGGGGTTGGGTGGAGTGGTGGGCGCGGGAGATTCAGGCTTGGCTAGGGCTGACACCTGTTCCCAGCGACCCCATGGCTTGGACCCTTCTCTGGGGCTGGCTCCCCACACAGAAATATTTCTCCTGCCCCAAATCTTTACAAAGAGGTGTGTATGTAAGATGGGAGGGAAGAGAAGGCAGGTGGACCAAGGCACTGGGACGCCTGAGAGGGAAGGGAGCTTTGGGAATGACAGATGACCCCAGCTGCCTGGGAATGACAGATGACCCCAGCTGCCACCATGGTTGCAGAGGAACATTTTTGGGGAGGGTTACTACTGTCCACACATTCCAGCCCACATTCACAGGGGCCAGCATGCTGCCCCAGCTGGCCCCTCTGCTCATGCTGGAGAAGGGGAGAGTGGCCTGGCGACCTTACCGTCTGGGGGGGGCTGCCCACAGTCATCTCCACATAGTAGCCCTGACCGGACTTGCCCCTCAGGTTGTCCACCATCTCCACGAAGCTGCCACTTTGGCCAGGCTCCTCAGGCTCCTCGGTGTCCCGGGGCAGTCGCAGGCCCAGGGGGGTGCCCCCTAGCCCGCTCCGCAGAGGCAGCCGGATGCCAGGCTGGGCACAGTGGGCGGGCAGCACTGCCGAGCCCATCCACAGCAGGAGCCAGGGCAGTGCCGGGGCCATCACGGCCCAGTCTCCAGGCCCTCAGGGCTCACTCGGGCCCACGTCCGTCCCTACGGTCTGACCCCTACTCTGGGTGCCGGTAGTTTCTCAGGAAAGCGAGCTGTGCAGCATCGGGGCTCCCGCAGGAACGATCGGCAGAGAGAGCGAAGGGGAGATGGGTCCCAGCTACATCTGTCCAGAGACGTGCAGGCTCAGCACAGGTCGGGGAGAGGCCGGCCTGGGCCCCCCAGGGGTGCTGGAAGGGACGAGCATGGCAGGTCGGCAGTGCTGGTTTCCCGGGGTTCCTGGCAGGTTGGTGCAAGGAGAGGCATGGGCTTGCAGCTGCACCGCTGGTCAGGCCACCATCATCCAGCTCCCACTCCCAGGCAGGCTGGGCGGCGGAAAGACTTGTGGCGGTGGCTGTCAAGCCGAGGTTTCGCTGGTCCCTGGGATTGCTGGGAAGTGTAGTCTTCCAGGCAGCAGCCAGCTTCCGGAGCTGGTGAGGGGGTCTGGGATGCCCTCTGCTGAGCTGGAGTCCACCCTGCAGCACCTGGTGGGCAAGGTGGCCTTGGCTTTGATGGGGTGGGAGGACCCACTAGCATAGAGTGGTACTGACCTCGCATTCTGTCAGTCTTCCTCCTGCATTTATTAAGCACCCACTGTGCACCAGGCATTCTGCCAAGCCCTGCAGAATAAAGGCACATGCACCGCACAAAATGAGGTGGCGATTGATATTATTAATACTACAACTTCGGAGAAAAAGTACACGGACAAAATTAGAAGAGAAGTCACAGGCTAGAAGATAACATTTGGCACACAATAGAGAGACAAAAAGTGTACATTTCTATAATACAAGGAGTCAATAACCTCCCCCAAACAACCTGGTAGAAATATGAATAAATAACGTAAGCAGGTAATTAATAGAAAAAATTCAAGTGGTGAATAAACATGAAAAAAAGCTTAACTTCATTCATAGTGAAATAATGCAATTAAATAAACATTTAGATAGCATCATTATTCAAACTTCGTTTGCTCATTCATTCATTCAGCCAATGTTTTTTGAGTGCTTACTGCATTCTAAGCATTGTTTAGGCACTGTGATACAACAATAAAGTAGACAATACTCCCATCCTCATGCAGCTTACAGACAATAAAGGAATAAATACACAGTATTTCAGGTGGTGACATGCGTATGGAGAAAAATAAAGCAGAGGAAGAAGGAACCTTGCAGTGTTATTTAGGGTGGATTGAAAGTGTAGAGGGAACATTTCACATCTTTATATCATTTTTTTAAATGGCAGGATTACTGAGTGTTTTTCTTTCTTTTTAAAAAAAATATATTTTATTGATTTTTTACAGAGAGGAAGGGAGAGGGACAGAGAGACACATCAATGAGAGAGAGACATCGATCAGCTGCCTCCTGCACGCCCCCTACTTGGGATTTGCCCATAACCAAGACACATGCCCTTGATCGGAATAGAATCTAGGACCTTTCAGTCCACAGGCCTATGCTCTATCCACTGAGCCAAATCGGTTTCGGCTGTATATTATAAGTAAATAGCATGAAACAAGAATAAATGTTTTAACAGTGGAATTTCTGATCTGGAGGTATGGCATAAAATTTGAGACTGATGTGGTTTTTTCCTTCCCTATCGTTAAAAAATCATCCCTAAGTACCCCTGACTGGAGAAGAAAATCTACTGTGTGAAATTCTGTCTCTCCTCCTCGCTTATTGGGCATATTACAGTACATCTGTTGATGTGTCATTTGTGTTATTTCCCCCCAAAGACTTGCTTTCTTAATTATGTTAGCCTAAGGGCATTTAAAAATTGGTTTGCATTTCTGAGTACAAACCTATAGGGCAACCTGATAAAACGCAAATTGCTTATCTGTGTGAGGTAATCTCATTAATTTCACAATGACCCTTATTTTATTAGTTCTCCCCTTGACAGAGCAAGGGACACATGCTAAGGGACAAAAGTTAAGAGTTTTGACGCTATTGAAGTCAACCAAATTGATTGTAAGTTCTTAAACATAGGGACCAAGTCCACAAAAGGTTTTTTGAATCTCTGTTTTGTGCAAGGTTTGTGATGTAAACTGGTGAGCCATTCGAGTTCCTTCCAGTTGGGTCTCTGGCTTCTCTGAGAGACTCTTAAGGAGAGTGGAAAGGAAGGGGGAGCGAGGATTTATAATGTGCAGGCAGAATAAAGGAAGTACAGGCAGAACTGCCACAGCAAGGTTTAAAGTTAAACATGAGGACTATATTCTGGAAATCTGGTTGGGGATCAACTGGAACAACAACCTGGTTTCCTCATTCTGCAATCAGCCCTGAGTGTCGTGGGACTAGTTTCGGGGGTTAGAGAGAGCTAGATGTCTCCCCACAATGGGCCTTATCAGGAGCTTCTCCAGATGTGCCATTCTCCTTTTCAACAAGTAATGTGACCGTGGGGAATTGTAACCCACCCACCATTTTTTGACACTGTTTCTGTAAAAGCTGACTCTAATCTGTAGTGTGTAGAGAAACAGCCTGCTTGTATAAGAATCCTAGGAACTAACTTCAAAAGATGCACTCTGGCCTTCAGTTATCCCAGTTTTGGGAGACTAGCTGACCTTCAACCATAGAATGAGGAAGATACAGAACCAGAATGATGTAGAATCAGGATGACGCACATCAGACCATCACTTAACCAGTTTCAAGATCCTTATCAGAATGGACTGTGCTGGCCTGCAGGCAGAGAACTTTTCACCCCCCTCCCCTTAATCTCTTTGTTCTGCATTGACTCTCCTCCTTATAAAAACCTCTGCCTGAACTAAGATGCAGAGATGGGCTTTGGGGCGAGTCCCTCAGCACTCAGACCTCTTTCTGTTTTGCTAGCATCTGTCTCACAAGTTTGGTTTTCATGGTGCAGGCAGCAGAACTTTGATTCTGGTTATAGTAACATCTCTTAACTTTCCTGTTGCCCAGTTTTCAGATTTATAATGTCCAGAGTTGTCTTTGCCACTCTTAACCTTCTCTAGGAGGTTGAGGACATTATGAGAGAAAGATTTTTGTTCTCTGTGTAGGCAAAACTAAAGCTCTTAGGAGTTATATTAGCAGCAACCCTTCAGCCAAATAGGGTGTGCAGAGGGGTTATACATTGTGTCACTCTTTTTCCTCTTAAACAGTCTCTTCAAAAATAGTTAGGACAGATATTATCCCCAATTTGCAGATATGTAAACTGAGCCCATACTCTGGTGAAAGGATGAACAGTAGAAACTAGACTCTTAACTCCTTGTTAGGTGCTCATTGATTTAATCAGAGCACAAGGCAGCCATTCTTTTTTTGGGGGGGTAGGGTGGGGGTGGGGAGAGGATTTTGAGTGTTCTATTACCTTATATTCACATTTCTGTTGTTTATTAAAGGCTTATGATCAATGCATTGTTCAACTGATACTAATCACACTACTAAAAAGTGATGAGGAATAAATTGCCCTAGTTAATTCACGTTACTATAAAAGCAGTGAATGCGCCTTTCCTGCCTGTGAAGGAATTCCCCTCATAACTAAATTCAGAGCTTTCTTTTAGCCCCTTGCTGAGCCACATCGATTATCTTGGACTACATCTCCCATTGTGCAATGGAAAAGGTGCAGCACTCTTCCGTGATCTGACAGGACTCCTAGCCAATCCAATGATAGAACTCTTATTCTGTGACCTATTGACTCCGGGTAGAGGCGGACTCTCAGATGCTACGTTGTTACCCTTCCCGGAAGTGGCTGTGGGCCGCTGCAGGGCAACACCCCGGCGTCCCTGGAAGCGGGGAGTGGGGAAGCCGGGGTGGTGCTGGGAAGTTGGGCAGAGCCGAGAGCCCTCGCCCGGAGTCTCTGGCTTGGGGGACAGGTGAGGACGTTCCCGTAGGAGGGCTCGGGGACCGGGGAAGGAGGGAGCGGGAGAGTCGAGGCACTCTCGGGTGCCAACGAGCGGGTGTGCACGAGCGTGGGCGGGGACTGCAGGAAGAAGTGAGAAAGGCCGGCGGGCCGAGTGCATCTGCCGGGACCCCGAGAGCAGCGGGGGCCGGGCCGGGAGGGGCTGCGGCCGGGCCGGAGCGGGCGGCGAGAGCTTGCGCTCGTAGACCTGCCTGCTCGGTGTGAAGGCCGCCTGCGATCCTGGCGTGGATACCTCTCTTGTGGGAAAGCTTCCTCGGGCCGACTCTAGGGTTAGCCAGACCCTTTCCCGCTTTGCGGCGGCTGGGAATTTAGAAAGTTTTTGGTTTTCCTTTTTTAACTTTTCCTTGCATTGATTTGAAAAAATCTACTTCTCCTACTGCCCTCACTTGGCTTCCAAGATTCCTCCCTCCTGATTTTTTTCTTTAATCCTCCTCCCAGGGTATGTTTTTATGGATTTGAGAGCGGGGAGGGGTAGGGAGGAAGAAAGAGAAGCATTGATTGGAGAGAGAGACATCAATTGGTTGCCTACCAGGGGAGAGAGGGAGGGAGGGAGAGAGGGGGAGAGGGGGAGAGAGGGAGGGAGGGGGAGGGAGGGAGGGAGGGGGGGAGAGAGAGAGAGATATCAATTGGTTAATTGGTTGCCTCCCAGGACTGAACCTGTAACCCAGGTATGTGCCCTGACTGGGAATGGACCCTGCAACTGAACCAGCAACCTTTCCTAGGGGCTCCAGTCGACTGAGCCACCCCTCCGGGCTCTCCTTGTCTAACAGCCTTCCTCAGTTGTCTTTGCAGCCCTTCCATTCTACTTACCACAGCCAGCTCTGGGTGACTTCACCCAGAAGTTCGGTTACCGTCTATTTAATGGTGATTCCCACCAACTGTGGCTCCAACCAGGCCTCTTTCCTGAGCTCAGATATGTTTAGATCTGCTTACTGGTCATCCCCAACTGCACCTTCCCTAACCTTCCTGGTCCCCAGGTCTGTTTCTCCTCTTGTTCTTCCTGTCTCAATGGAGGATTTCACAATTCACAGCCAAGTTGCACCTGGAATTCCTCCAATACTTGCAGCAAACATTTGCTGGGAATTTCCTCTCTTCTAGGTGCAAGGTGTGCTGTTGGCAAGGTGTAGAAATGAAAAGATAACTGTGAACAGGATACTGGCTTAAATGCTCTGACTTCCCACCTCTTTCTCCCTCCTTTAGTGTAGACATCAAGTCCAGTTATTCTCCTAATATCCATAGAATCTAGCCATTCTCACAGCCACTACTTTAGTTCTTGGCTGTGCTTTCAGGATAACTGCCTCCGTGGTCCCTCTGCCTCTGTTCTTGCCCTCCTCGAATTAGTGCTTACACAACTGTCCTGATGATGTGAAATCCCATGATGATTCTCCTTAGGCACAGGACACAGTCCTTTACAGGGTGCTTCTTGCACTCTGGTCATGTCAGAGTGGTTTGGGCTCAGTCTTTGGTATCGCATGCTAATGGGTATGCACACGTTTTGCTGTGCCATTGATTAGCTGTGCACCCATGGGCAAATTGTGTTTTATTTAAATCAGTGGTTCCCAACCTGTTTTTGGCCATGCCCCACCTAAGCATCTCTAAAATCCTGATGCCCCCACCCCATGACATAGAATTCTTATTATTCAGGTGGAGGAAGCCTAAAAGGCCATTAACTTGGTCTAAACAAGCTTCCAAAGAACATGGCATCCATGAAAGAGAAAAATAAAAGAAAGAAAGGACAGGTGAAGTACTGAGGAAGAAATCACTAAGAAATTGATAAGAAAATAAGATGAAATGACATGAAAAAATAGCGAAGTTTCAAAACATAGAGAACTGAAATGCATAAATATGTCACAATGTATATTAATAGACTGTATATGAGGCCCCTAGAACCATAAGAAATGCAAAAAATTCACTATTAATAACTCATTCTCGAATTGCCTCCACTGTGGGGTCTGTGCCCCATTGGGAACTACTGATTTAAACCTTGCTGAGACTCAGTTTCCTTATTTGAGAAATGACAATAATCTCTTCCTAGCTGAGAGGAGGATAAGGTGAGATGATGTGTGTAAAACATTAGTGCAGTTCTTGGAATGTAGGCAGTGTTCAGTGATTATAAACTTTTCTTGTCACAATGAATTCTCTGCACCCATATTCTTTACTGCCCTGCCTTTGTGCATGCCGCTGCTTCTGCCATACATTCGCTTGCTCCCTCTCCTGGGGAGCTGCCATTTATCCTTCACCACCACTTCCACGGTCCTCATCTTCCAAAGTAGGTTTAGTTGCCCTTTTGTGTCCCATTGTATTTTGTTACTTTAATGTGCTTAACATTTTATATGATCACCAGAGTCCTGGTGCACGAATTCGTGCATGGGTGGGGTCCCTCGGCCTGGCCAGCGATTGGGGCTGATGGGGGCTGTCCCATCCAGTGTGGGGTTGGGAGGGTGGGGGATGGGAGAGGGGTTGTGGGAAGTTGGCTGATCAGGGCTCGCCAGCTGGGGGAAGGGGTCGCTAGCTGGGGGAAGGGGTTGTGTGAGGTTGGCTTGCCAAGGGAAGTTGGTTGTGGGAGTGCACAGACCACTAGGGGGCAGCTCCTGTGTTGAACGTCTGTCCCCTGGTGGTCAGTGCATGTCATAATGTCTGATCAACCAGTCGGTTGACCGGTCATAACGGTCACTTAGACTTTTATATATGTAGATGTCTGCATGCTTTTGGCTTCCCAACTAAGTTGAGCTGGAGTTCAAGCCCATGTATAACCAAGTTTGTAGCCCTAACAGTGAGCACAGTGCTTGACCCAAGCTAGGTGTTCAGTAGCTGGTTATTGAATGTCTGAATGGTCTTTTTTTGTTGTTAATCCACACTGGAGGATATTTTCCCATTGAGTTTTAGGAAGAGTGGAAAAGAGAGGGAAAGACAGAGAGAAACATTGATGTGAGAGAAACACATTGATTGGTTGCCTCTTTCGTGCACCCCGACCAGGGCTCAGGCTGGGGAGGAGCCTGCAACCAAGGTATGTGCCCTTGACTGGAATCGAACTCAGGACCCTTTGGTCCACAGGCTGACGCTCTATCCATGAAGCCAAACAGGCTAGGGCTAAGTGGTCTTAATTGATATTCCCTTGTATTGGGTTTGTCTTCTGGAACAATGTAAAATAAGGCCTTTAAGAATGTGCATTGTACAAAATAGATCCAGAGACATGGAAGCATGTAAAGGACTAACGAATTTCAGAAGGAAGGGGAAGGGCAGAAAGAAATTAACCAAAGATCTTATATGTATTTATGCATAGTGCTGCAAAGGCATGGGGTGGGGACGAGAGTGGTGAGGAGAGGTCAATGGGGGGGGAAAAGAGGGATATTTGTAATACTTTCAACAATAGTTGAAAACAATAAAAAAATTTTAAAGAAGTGAATTGTAATAACAATGACAATTACTGAGATCTTAATGTATTTTAAGTATTTTACATGTATTGAATCATATCTCTCACAACCCTTTGAGATAGATATTGGTATTATCCTCATTTTACAAATGAGAAAACTGAGGCAATTTGTGCAGCTGGTAAGTGGTAAAGCTGAGATTAAATCCAAGAATGTTCTAAGACCTGTGCTCATTGCCACTATATAATCAACTCTGTGTCTTCTGCCTTCTCCCCAAGGCCTTTTCCAGTAATTTATTCCCCCTTGTGGTGAATTTCCTTTAAAATTGTTCAAGCAGATCGGAAGGAATAAATATGCAGGGAACTGTAATTGTGCATGTGCGCAGGCATGTGTGTGTGCATGCTTTGTTAGTATTCACATGTACAAACTGTTGGCCATGATGACAAATCAACAGCATTAGGAAGGTAACTGATGCCCAGGGAAATGAGAGGAAACTTCTTAGGAACTGATTTTTAGGTTAATATGGGCAAGACCTTTTCATATATATAATAAAAGGCTAATATGCAAATTGTCCCCTCAACTGGGAGTTTGACCAGGGGGTGGGGTGGCCAGCCAACTGCCCATGGCCCCTCCCTTGGCTGGCTCAGCCTGATTGGGGCAGGCTGGCCAGACCTCATCTGTGCACGAATTCATGCACCGGGCCTCTAGTTCTATATACTATAATAAAAGCCTAATATGCTAACCATTTATTTGACTATTTGACCAGTCACTATGATGTACACTGACCACCAGGGGGCAGATGCTCCAACTGGTAGGTTAGCTTGCTGCTGGGCAAGATGGGCCAGATTTGTCCTGGAGCTCTCTCACAGTCTCTCCCTGGCCCTGACCATGCACCAGTGGGGTCTCTTGACCTGGCTTGTGCCCTCATACAATCCGGAACCTCTCAGGGGATGTCGGATCCCACAGGCCAGGCTGAGGGATCCCACCAGTGCATGAATCTGTACACTGGGGCCTCTATATATATAAAAGCCTAAGTGATTGACCATTTGACTGGTAGCTGTTAACACACACTGACCACCAGGGGGCAGATGCTCAATGCATAGGCATGGAAACATGAAACAGACTGATGAATTTCAGAGGGAAGGAGGTGGAGGGAGGGTGGAAAGAGATTAACAAAAGATCTTATATGCATACTAGAGGTCTTGTGCCGGAATTGGGCTGAAACTGGCAATCTGATACCCCCTGAGGGGTCCTGGATTGCGAGAGGGCGTAGGCCAGGCGGAGGGATCCCAGCGGTGCATGGTTCGTCTAGTACTTCTATAACTATGGAATTGGCAATAACATTAGTAAAACTGCTCAGGTATTGTGTAGCAGGAACTATGTTAGGTATTTTGTAAGAAGTATCTCATTTCATCCTCAAACCTTTTGATGTAGATTACCATGAGTGTTTCCATTATACACATGAGGTGAAAGGCCTTGCTTAATTTGCCTATGGTCATACAACTGGTAAGGGAGAGAGCTGGTATTTGAATTCAGGTATTTCTGGCCTTGAAGCTGGTCCTTAGACCACTATGCTGTCTGTCACAGAATAGAGAGAACGATTTTGGCATGGGAAGGATAATTAGACCAAAGGTCTTTCAGGTTTTCTGACTCTGATTCCTTGGTTCCATGTTAGTGGTTTATAGCAGATAGAGCCTCTACAGTTTATATACTTTATTTTGGGCTTGGTCAGAAAATACAAAGGAAAAAGGAAGCCTGGCTCTCATATGTTTGTGGTTAACAGGGAGGAGAACATATTCCCATGAAAAAAGTAATATTAGGAATAATATGTCTATGCACACATAAAAACTGGGTCCTGCCGCGACCGGTTTGGCTCAGTGGATAGAGCGTCGGCCTGGGGACTGAAAGGTCCCAGGTTCGATTCCGGTCAAGGGCATGTACATTGGTTGTAGGCACATCCTTAGTAGGGGGCGTGCAGAAGGCGGCTGATTGATATCTCTCTCTCATCGATGTTTCTGGCTTTCTATCCCTTTCCCTTCCTCTCTGTGAAAAATCAATAAAATATATTTAAAAACAAAACAAAACAAAACTGGGTCCTTACTGCTGAGGAGGTTATGCGTTCATGGGAGTGGCTGAGGTTAGCCAGGGAGAGCTGCCTGGAGGAGGTATATGAGCCACTTTTTTTTTTTCTAGATTCTAGGATTGGCAGAAGATGGATGGGTATAATTGGATGACCCTTCCCCTACAATTGTTATGGCTCATCGAGGGTGTCAGGCCTAGTGGCAAGTAGAACTCATCACATTTCATCTGGCCTGTTGGTAAGTGCTATGTAGAGGACATTTTTGATGGTTCTGAAGTCATGTGGCTACTATGATTGGCATTCTCAGGCTTGGAAGGGAATGTTAGGACGCGTGCCATGTACTTGGAGTAGCGGATCTCGGGCTGTTATCTTAGACATTTCATGTTCCCTATTACCCCTGTAGTTCAGGTTATCGTGACCTCTCACCTACACTAGCTCACGGTTTCTTAATAATCTCTCTGCAGCCACTTGAATTTTCTCCCTTCTAATCTAGCCTCCATTCCAGTCTGCTTTCCCAATGGCTGCCAGAGTGATCTTTTCAGAAGGTATATCTAAAAAAACCGCACATTTCCTGGCTTTCTTATTATAAAGGCCCACTTCTTGGCATGGCGTGGCTTCCATCTATGTCCTCAGCAGCATCTGCAGCCATGCTGCTGCTTGCTTGGTGTGATTTCCTTTTGCAGGGCCTTTGCACGTGCTGCTGGTTCTGTTGGAACACCTTTTCCACTCTGTCCAGTGAATATGTACCTGTCCTTCAGTCCTCAGCATAGGCTTTAAGTCAGGTTCATTTCCTCCAAAGCTCTGACCTCGTTTATAATTGTACATTTATCTGTGACTTTGGGATGTTTGTCACTCTCCTTCTTGAGGCCATAGCCACGGGGAGTAGCTTTTATCACAGTCATAAAGTAAATGCAGCTCCCTGCATAGTGCTCGAATGAGTAAATGATCTCTGGTAGCCATTAAATAAATACGATTTCTCTTCCTACCACCTTCCTCAATCTGATAGTTCCCGCTCTTTTCACCCTGTCCCTGCCCACTCTTTTCTGGATCTAGGCAAGGTGAGGAAAGAAGATAGAAAATAACCCACACTTAAAAAAATTTTTTTCTGGCAGGTTTGTTTGACAGTTAAGTGATCCATGAATTCAGATTTCCAGGACCTTTCTGGCCTTTAAGTAGTTTAACATGGATAACTGTGTTTATAAGCTAATTTGGCACTTTGCTTGAGAGGACAGAGATTTTACCTGCCCGTGCTTGTCTAGAGGTGGGTAACATTTCTCAGATGCAGAATTTCTCTGAGTGGCTGACACAAGGCCTGTATACCGCCTGTTGGAGTGACTAATTCTCAGCCTGCTGTGCAGGCCACCCTTGGTTCCTCCCTCCCCAGAGATCTTCCCTTCTCCTCTCCTCGAAACTCCAAGGATTAGACTCCTTAAGCCCCAGGCAGTGGCCATGTACGCTGCTCTTGGTTTTTCTGGCTCTGCCTTTGCAGAATCCATGTGTGTAGAGTTTGGAGTGTTAGGTCTGCAAGGCGTCCTTGGGCTCCTGTGGCAGAGGCCAGATTCCCATGGGGCCCTTGCTTGCAGAGGGAGAAGATGCTGCTTTCATTAGCCTGCCTTCCTGCCATGCTGCTCGGTGGTGCCTTGGGAGTAAGAGGTGGCAGAGCCTGCTCCCTGTGCATCCTAAGGCCAGATACCTCGCTTGCCCATCCCTCAACTGTCAGGTTGCAGAGCGGGCCTCGGTAATTGCCCCTCATGGATCCCATGCCATGGATCAGGATTCCTCTCTGGGAATCTTGAAGCAGATTCAGAAAGATCAGGCCTGGCCATTTCCTGGGCACACGGTGCAGGCTGCTCCCAGCTCTGTGTGGACAGCTTTTTCTGCTCCCAGGGACTGCTCTGATCACTCTTCTGGGATAGTGGCAGCTGCTGGAGAGGTCAGGAGCTGCTCCTCAGACTGCTGTTGGTTGCAGCTGTGGCTGGCACCTCCTCATGTGGTCAGTAGGGGCTGCAGCAGCTACTCTACAGGGCAACTTGTCTCTGTGTTATCGGTTTCCAGTGTAGGCGCTGCCGTCCGGGAGGGTGGTGTGACCTTGGGGTCCCAAAGTGGTTACGTGGATGGGAAAGGAGCAGTTCCAGAATGGCACCAGTGTGACAGTTGAAGAATTTGGCACCATCCTGCCTCCAAAGCTAGAAACCTTGGATTCCAGTTGGACTCATCTCCCGTTGCCACTCTCATCCTCATCCTGTTAACATCAACGCATCCCTCGCATCTGTCCCTTCCCTTCCATTCCTGCTGCTTCTGCCCTAGTTTAGGCCTCATCTTCTCTCACTTGGATGGCAGCCTCCTCAGTGGTTTCTGGATCCCAGTCTCCTTTCTCTAATCCAGCCCTGCCATTCCTGCCAGGGCTCTCATCCTAAAGAAAGGCCACCATGTCACTTCCTTCACTGAAGCCCAAAGGGACTCCATCTCCCTTTGCTACAGGGCAGAATCAAGGCTCTTATACATGGTCTACCCAGCTTTCCACCTCTGCACCCGCCACATGCTGGTGCCCAGCTCCAGAAGCGGTCTGCGCGTGGTATTCCCACGCTGGCAAAGCTCATCACTCTCAGGCGCTGGCAGTCTACACTCCTCCTCTCCAGTGCTCAGAGCAGGTGTGCTTTCCCTCTGCCTGGCACTACTGTTGAAGTTGAGTGCACTATCTTCACTGGAGGGTGAGCTCTCCTAGAGCACTGTTGGATGTAAATAGCGCCCTTGTTGAGATGATGTGACATGGGGGCAGTTGGTACCTGGCGGGTATCTGAGGGCCTGTGTGCGTTGTGTGCTATTGGTTACTTTGGTCACTAGGGTTTTCTAGCCAGGCTTCTATGCTGTTTGTTCTTTTTTTCATTTGAGGGGTAGGAAGCAAACCTTTTCAGACTGGGTCTCAGATCTTTTGTAGGTCACCGAGGGTTCAGCAAGCCTTGGGAAGATGTGTCTCAGGGAACTTTCCTGACACAGAGCCAGGAGACCCGGGTTCCCTTGGTATCTGGCACATTCCCAGTGAGGTTGGCTTGCAAGGTCTGGTGGGACCTAGGAGCCCCATGATGCAGCTCTGACTTGGTCTCATCTCAGCTGGGGCACTCATTCTCTCTTTGCGTAGGCCTGAAGCCCAGACCAGCAATGGCTGGAAGACCCATCCGCATAGGAGACCAGCTGGTCCTGGAGGAAGACTATGATGAGACCTACATCCCCAGTGAGCAAGGTAAGAGGCCTGGCGTGTGCTGCAATAGTTCTTCCAGGGCAGGAATCAGCTCTGACTTAATTTCATTCTTCTGATGCCAAGATGGTATATGCACAAGGCTGCTCAGTCTGCTTGGCTTAGATCAGAGTTGGCAAACTATAGCCCATGGGCCTAATCTGGTCTGTTGCTTGTTTTTTTTAAAGATATTTTTATTGACTTTAGAGAGGAAGGGAGAGGGAGAGAGAGAGAGAGAAATATCAATGATGAGCCCGACTGGCATGGCTCAGTGTTGAGTGTCGATCTATGAACTAGATCAAGGTTCAATTCCCAGTGTAGGGTATGCAGGGGGCAGCCAATTAATGATTCTCTCTTATCACTGATGTCTGTCTCTTTCTCCCTCTCCTTCCTCTCTGAAATCAGTAAAACAAACAAACACAAAAACACAAAAAGTCTCCTTTAAAAAAAAAAAAATCAATGATGAGAAAGAATCATTGATCGGCTGCTTCCTGCATGGCTCCGGCTGGGGATCATCCCCTGACCAGGAACTGAAACATGACCTCCTGGTTTATAAGTCAATACTCAACCACTGAGCCATGCTGGCTGGGCCAGTTACTTGTTTTCATAAATAAAGTTTTATATCCAAAACAGCCATGCTTGTCCATTTATAATCTGTGGCTGCTTTCATGCTGCAAGGGCATTGCTGAGAAGTTGTAACAGAAAGTATATGACCCACAGCCTAAAATATTCACCATCTGATCCTTTCTAGAAAAAGTACTGGCCTTGGATTAGACAAGGGATTAATTTAAATGAAAATACAGTATGGGATATTATGAAATGCAGTGTGTGCTGAGACCAGGGGAAACTCAATTTCTTAAGAACAAACTAAAGCAGTGTTTTTCCTTTAAACAACAACAATAACATTATTGATAGCCATAAAAACAAAATTCTACCCATCCTCTGTGTAAGAGCTCTCTATACTTCCTCATAGTAAGTAATGAGTTGGATACTTTTATTATCCCCATTTTACAGATGAAGACAAGGCACAGAAAGGTTAAGTGACTTCTCTGCAGTCAAACAGTTCTACTAAGCAGTACAGATGGAATCCATGCCTAGTATTCTTTTATTTTTTTTAATTTTTATTAAAAAAAGAAAAAGGAATGCTTCAAGAATTTGTGTGTCATCCTGGTTCAGGGACCATGGAAATCTCTGTCTCCTTCCAATTTTAGTACATGTGCTGCCAAAGCAAGCACCACACCCAGTATTTTTAAGGGCTGCACTTTGAAGCAATATGCCATTTTGGGGGGTGAAGATTCTTTTGAAATTGTCATGAATTATGGACCTGGGCACAAAAATTATGCTTATAATTCAGATGGTTTGAAGGTCTGTTGGAGGCGAGAAAGGACTCTCTCACCCTCATTAACCACTGGGCTTTGCTTATAGCATGAGATTTTTGTTTGTTTGCTAGGTAGAAATTTTTAATTTTCATGTTAAATGTATCCGTCCATTCTCACATGACCTCTGAATTTTAGAACAGTCTTCCCTACTGCAAGGAGAAATGATTATGTTTCCCTCTGGGTTTGTCCCTACACCATTTGTGGAGTAGCTTGCCATTCCCCCACCATGGGGGGCTGCCTGTGTGCCTCTGGTCTCCTCTCCCTTCTCTTCCACAGGACTTTCTGCTCATAGTGAGAACCGTGTGCTCAATCATGAGACTCAGTACTAAGTTCTCACATCTAGCAGGGTGGAAGGCCCTCCTCTCTTGTTTTTTAATTTAATAAATCTTTATGTTCAGATTATTACCATTGTTTCCTCTCCCCTCCCCCATAGTTCCCCTCACCTGGCTCCCACTCTTCCCTCTGCCCTTACCCCGCCACCCATTGTCCTCATCCATAGGTGTGTGATTTTTGTCCAGTCTCTCCCTGCACCCCCCTCACCCTTTTCCCCCTGAGAATTGTCAGTCCACTCCCTTTCTATGCCCCTGATTTTATTATTTAACCAGTTTATTCTGTTCATCAGATTTTTTTATTCACTTAATTATTAGATTCACTTTTTGATAGATATGTATTTGTTGTTCCTAATTTTTACCTTTTTCCTCTTCTTAAAGGGCACCTTTCAGCATTTCATATAATACTGGTTTGGAGTTGATGAACTCCTTTAGCTTTTTCTTATTTGTGAAGCTCTTTATCTGCCCTTCAATTCTAAATGATAGCTTTGCTGGGTAGAGTAATCTAGATTCTTGCTATTCATCACTTTGAGTATTTCTTGCCACTCGCTTCTAGGCTGATAGTTTCTGTTGAGAAATCAGCTGACAATTATATGGGTGCTCCCTTGTGGGTAATTAACTGTTTTTCTCTTGCTGCTTTTAATATTCTCTCTTTATCTTTTGCTCTTGGCATTTTAACTATGATGTATCTTGGTGTGGTTCTCTTTGGATCCTTTAGTTTGGGGTTCTGTGGGCTTCTTGGACTTGTAAGTCTATTTCTTTCACCAGGGGGCGGGGGGAAGTTTTCAGTCATTATGTCTTCAACTAGGTTTTCAGTATCTTGCTCTTTCTCTTCTTCTGGCACCCCTATAATCCTGATGTTGGTATGCTTGAAGTTGTCCTAGAGGCTCCTTGCACTATCTTCAAATTTTTGGATTCTTTTTTCTTTTTTCTTTTTCAGTTGAGTGTTTTCTGCTTCTTTGTATTTCAAATCTTTGACTTGATTCTTGCCTTCCTCTAGTGTGCTATTAGGTCTCTGTATAATATTTTTTATTTCAGTCAGTGTATGTTTAATTTTTAGTTGGTCCTTTTTCATCTCCTCTTGGGTATTGCTAAATTTATCCATCTTTTCTAGGAAATTCTTGAAAAACCTTTGAACTTTATATCCAGTCATTTGTTTTCCTCCATTTGTGATCTGTTTCTTTGTCTCCACATTTTTGCTGCTTCCCTGAGTTGGTAACGTAGCTTTGTGTGCTAGGGTCCTATATGGCCCAGTAGCTCCGCCTCCCCAGTTACCTGAGGTAAACTCTATTGGTGCATCCCTTTGTGGACTGTGTGTACAGCCTTGTTGTAGTTAAGTATTGATTGTTGTTGGTATCACTGGGGGGAATTGACCTCCAAGCCAATTGGTTGTGAGGATCAGCTGTATCTGTGCTGGAGTCAGCTTTATGATACAGGACTTGCAAAATTTCAAAAGCCTCTGTGCTTAGCGTGGATGGGGCAGAGTCTCAGGGCTGAGCAGACAGCCTTGATTTTCTGTCAGCCCTGCCCTACGTGGCCCCGTGGTCTCAGTGTCCCTAAGTAATCGCTGCATCCCTCTCTGTTCGCACTGACACTCACGTGCCTCCAGACCTTTGGAAACGGATTCAGTGCAGTCGGAAGTGGAGTTCAGTGCAGTTGGGAGGTTCCCACTTCCTACAACTAGAGAAAGCCAGAAGCACAATCAGCAGTCAGTTCTCTCCCGGCACATTGGCGCGCATGTCTCCAGACCTCTGCTTTTCGTGGCTCCCCTGAGTTTCCATGCACTCCTCCCTTTTTTTGACAGATGAGACTCCCCCCATATGAGTTTCGCCCGGAACTGGGGTTCAGTGCAGTGAGAACTGGGATTCAGTGCAGTTGAGAGTTTCTGTCTCCCTCCCATGAGAGGAAGCCAGCTAGGTACTCTGCTGCCCATTCTCTCCATGCACATGTCTCTGTACCTCAGCTTGTTGCAGCTCCTCTGTATCTCCTTGAGCTCCTCTCTTTCCTTCTAGTTGTAGAATTTCCACTCAGCCAGCTTTCCTGTGGTTCTGGATGATGTCCGTTCTGTCTTTTCGCTGTAGTTTTGAAATTGTTGTACGAGGCAGCAGTTTAAGTGTTCACCTATGCCACCATCTTGGTTTCCTCCTGGCTAGGGATTTTTATGGAGCCTTCATCGTGTAGACATGATCCATGAACTCATGTCCAACCCCTCTCCCCTCTCTGGAGAATGGGGTTAGCCTCAGAGTTCCAAGCCTGTAATCATGGTAGTCTCTGGTGACAAGCCCTCATCCAGGGCCACCAGGAGCTCAGCAAGGGTCTCCTCATTGGGCAGAAGAGCTCCTAGGACTTGGGAAATTGCAAGGGTTTTAGAAGCTGTTTCAGGAACTAGAGGCATATATATTTCTTAGTATTTCACAGGTTGATTGTGACTTGTTTTTCTTTTCATCCACCTTTCCACTTCCCTTTTCTACCCTTCTGCTTCTCCTTGCAGAAATCCTTGAGTTCGCCAGAGAGATAGGTATTGATCCCATCAAGGAACCGGAACTGATGTGGCTGGCCCGGGAGGGCATTGTGGCCCCGCTGCCTGCAGAGTGGAAGCCATGGTAAGCCAGCACGCTGTGGCACAGATGTGCCCGCCAGAGATGGAGGAGCCTGGCATTGGAGGTCAGCGCTGACCAGCCGCTTTCCATAGCCTGTCCTGCGCGAGCTAGGGACAGTGATGGGCCACTCCTCTGCTGGGCTGCCTGATGCCAGGGGCTGGGGGTATAGGTTGACTTAATGGTCCCGTTTGTAGAATAACAGTTTCTGAGCTGTGGCACTGGTCAGTCCTTGAGCCCAGTATCATGTGGGTACACTCAGCCATGTCTGTTCCTTGCAGACTGATGTAGAGACCCTGTCAGCATGTCCACGTGGGTGCTGGTGCTGCGAGGTCTGTGCTGAGGCTCAGGCCGGCAGGGGTTTCACCTCCCTTGGCAGCCCATCCCCACATTTGAGTGATCTCTTCAGGAATATGCTCATGTTCATGGGATTGTTCATATTTTCTGGTGCAGCTCTTTGGATAGTGAGGAGCAGAGACTCATTCAGGGTGTTTCAGGGGAGCAGGTGGAGGGTGCGGAAACAGACTGGCCTCCCTCCTGAGGCCATTTACAGTGCACAGGGCTCTTCCCAGGCTGCCTCCCCAAGTGAGTGCCCTACTTTTACTTCCTGTGGTAGCACGGGATTGCCCTAGGCTTGTCCTGCACTCGTCCCCAGGTGGCTGAGAGGTCCTTGCTGATGCTGGCCTTGTGTGAGGTCTAATCATTCTGTTCTTTTTATAAAAAGGTACATTTTTATTGATTTCAGAGAGGAAGAGAGAGGGAGAGAGAGATAGAAAGAAACATCAGTGATGAGAGAGAGAATCATGGATTGGCTGCCTCCTGCATGCCCCCTACTGGGGACTGAGCCACAACCCAGGCATTCATTGGAATTGAGCCCAGAACCCTATAGTCTGCAGGACCCCGCTCTATCCACTGTGCAACACCAGCCAGGGCCTTCCTGTTCTTATCCATCCATTTAATGTGTTGGCTGTACTTGAGAATGTCTGCAGTGGCAGCCTCGCTTATCTCTGCTGAAGAATTGGAATCCTTTAGCTTCCCACCTGCAGTCTCCTGTCCTCTGGGTCTTTTCAGTGGCCTTTCCTTGGTCCTTCTCCAGCTTTCTGACATCTTTCTTGCAGTTAGTCCTTCAGCACTGCACATTATATTCCCGGAGCTGGGGACTAATGGTCGTGTTTGTAGAATAACGGTTTCTGTTTTGTTTCCAATATTCATCCTGAAATTCACATTTGAATTCTCTAATAGTGTCTGTCTTCTTTTTCTCTCTGTTTTTAACTTTGTATGTATCAGTGTTTTGCTTTTGGATATGTTTTTTTCTAATGAAAAGCTATCAGAGAAATAGCATCAATATAATAACACCTTCATGTACACATATGTAATAAACGAATGGGTGCAGTGATGTTGAAGAAAGGTGGATGGAAGGAAGGAACTGTCACTGGTTAGGGGCCAGCTATGTGCCAGCTGCCTTCACACACCTGCTAGAGTTGGTAGCACTCCCTTGTCCTGTGAGGACAGCATGAAGTGTTTCTCACTTTTCAAAAATAACAAAAGTCATTAAAACTTACGTATATGTGTCCTCTTTGACCCTTACACCCAATTCCAAGAGTGACTTGGTGAATTCCTCCCAGACCTTTAAAACATACAGAAACCCCCACCCCCACGTTGTATGTTTTAGATGTATGTGCTGTACTGTACACTGCTCTTTTCTGTCGGAGTGTGAAAGTCCCCCTCAGCCTCTTGCCCCTGTGTGCTTTTCCACACAGAGATGGGCCATAATTAAAAAATCCCCATTTATTTAACTGCTTGTACTGAAGGGTGTTTAGGCTTCTTTCCAAATTGACTATTATGCATGGGTCTGTTTCTAGGTTGTCTGCTGTTCTCCATTTATTTTTTTGCCTAACTGTATGCCAGTGTCCTATTGTCTTGATTACCATAGCTTTATTATAAATCTTGAAATCGTTTAGGGTAAATACGCCAACTTTGTCCTCCATTTTAAAAGTTGTATTATAGGTTCTTTGCTTTTCCATATGAATTTTAGAGTCAGTTTGCCATTTTGTTAAAAAAATATATATATCCCTTTAGGATTTTGATTGGGATTGCATTGAATCTGTAAATCAATTTGGGAAGAATGGACATCTAAAACAAGATTGAGTCTTCCAACCCATTGAGTCTGTTTAGTTTTTCTTTAATAACACTATGATATGTTTTTTAGTATACATCTTGCCCATATTTTGTTAGATTTATTCCTAAAGAGCTCATATTTTTGATGTTACTGTAAATGATACCTTTAAAATTTTAATTTCCAGGTGCTTGTTGCTGTTATATGAAAATAAAGTTGGTTTTTGTATATTGATCTTATATCTTGCAAACTTACTAAATTCACTTATCTCAGTTCTAATGTTTTTTTTTTTGTAGATTCTATGGGATTTTCTACATAGATGACCATGTCTTTTGTGAATAAAGACATTTTTACTTCTTCCTTTCCAGTCTGGATACTTTTTATATCTACTTCTTGTCTTACTGTGCTGACTAGAACCTCTAATATAATTGAGTGGAAGTGGTGATAATGGCCCTTTCTGTCTTGTTCGTTAGGGAAAAGCAGGCAGCCTTTCTCCAGGAGGTGTGATGTTGGTGTATGTTTTGGTAAATGCCCTTTGTCAGGATGAAGAAGTTCCCTCTATTCCTAGCTTGCTGAGAGTTTAAATCAGAAATGGATATTGGATTTTATAAAATGTTTTTTTCTGCCATTTATTGATAGGATCATATGAGTTTTCTATTTTGGTCTGTTAATGATTATATTGATTGATTTTCAGATGTTCAACTGACCTTACATTCCTGAGATAAAGTCTATTTGGTACATAAATATATGTTAGTTAATTTGATTTTCTGAAATATTGTTAAATACCATTGCTCCAAAATAATAGTTGTTCCTAATGAGGTAGACAGAATTTGGGTATATTTTATTACTGATTTCCAATTTTACTTATTTGTTATAAGTTGAGATTTCTTTTGTGGCTCAGTAAGTGATCCTATTTATGTAAATGTTCTATGTGTGCTTGATAGAAATGTCATCTCTCATTTTTGGATACAGGGTTCTAGAAATGTCCTTTATATATATCAAGCATGCTAGGTGTGTTTGAATTTTCCTATGTCTTCAGGCATTTTTGTCTGGTGTCACTCTTGAATGATAGTTTCATTGGGTATAGAATTGTTTGTTGAATAGGAACCCTTGGACAATATTATGCATAATTATCTCCTGGCTTTTTTTTTTAAATTAAATCTTTATTATTCAGATTACATTTGTTTCTCTTTTTTCCCCTCCATAGCACCCCTCCACCCAGCTCCCACCCCTCCCTCTGCCCTTAGCTCCCTCCCATTGATCTCATCCATAGGTGTATGATTTTTGTCCAGTCTCTCCCTGTACACCCCTCACCCCTTTCCCCCTGAGAATTATCAGTCCACTCCCTTTCTGTGCTCCTGATTCTATTATATTCACCAGTTTATTCTGTTGATCAAATTTTTAACTCAATTTTTAGATTCACTTGTTGATAGATATGTATTTGTTGTTCATAATTTTTTATCTTTTACCTTTTTCTTCTTCCTCTTCTAAAAGAGTACCTTTCAGCATTTCATATAATACTGGTTTGGAGTTGATGAGCTCCTTTAGCTTTTTCTTATCTGTGAAGCTCTTTATCTGACCTTCAATTCTGAATGTTAGCTTTGCTGGATAGATTATTCTTGGTTGTAGGTTCTTGCTATTCATCACGTTGAATATTTCTTGCCACTCCCGTCTGGCCTGCATCGTTTCTGTTGAGAAATCAGCTGACAGTCGTATGGGTGCTTCCTTGTAGGTAATAAACTGTTTTTCTCTTGCTGCTTTTAATATTCTCTCTCTGTCTTTTGCTCTTGGTATTTTAATTATGATGTGTCTTGGTGTGGTCCTCTTTGGATTCCTTTTATATGGAGTTCTGTGTGCTTCCTGGACTTGTAAGTCTATTTCTTTTACCAGATGTGGGAAGTTTTCAGTCATTATTTCTTTAAATAGGTTTTCAGTATCTTTCTCTCTCTCTTCTTCTGGCACCCCACAATTCTGATGTTGGTACGCTTGAAACTGTCCCAGAGTCTCCTTACATTATGTTCACATTTTTGGATTCTTTTCTCTTCTTGCTTTTCCAGTTGAATGTTGTCTGCTTCTTTATATTTCAAATTTTTTACTTGATTCTTGTCTTTCTCTAGTCTGCTGTTAGGACTCTGTATAATATTTTTTATTTCAGTCAGTGTATGTTTAATTTCTATTTGGTCCTTTATCATTTTTAGTTGGACCTTTTCCATCTCTAGTTGGCTCTTTTGCATCTCTAGTTGGTCCTTTTTCATCTCCTCTTGGCTCTCGCTAAATTTGTCCATCTTTTCTAGCATATTCTTGAAAAACCTTATAAGCCTGGTTTTGAACTCTATATCCAGTTGTTTTTTTTCCTCCATTTCTTTTGTTTGTGATCCCTTCCCTTGTCTCGGCATTTTCACTATGCTGGGGAAACTTCTGTGTTGGATTCAGCCTTATGAACCAGACGCAAAATCGAAGAAGCCTCTATTGAGCTTGGGAGGGGTGGAGTCTCAGGGCTTAAGGGACTGCCTTGCCTTCCAGTCAGCCCCGCCCTCCACGGCCCCTGAGTCTCACGTGACTGGGTAATGGCTGGAGCGGTCCTTGTGCTTATGCGCACCCGCAGTGCCTCTAACCGCTGCCTTTCCAGCTCCCCTGCGCACCAGGACCACACGAGTCTAGGTCCCCAGGGTTTCGCCCGAAACAGGGGCCCAGTGGACTCAGAAGTGGCACAGTTCGGAGGGTCTGTCTCCTGCCCACTCGCGAAAGCCAGTGGCACAATCAGCAGTCTGTCCTCCGCGCAGCACTGTGCGCGTGCGCGACCAGACTTGATCTTGTGTGACTCCCCTAAATTTCCGTGCACCTCTCCCTTTTCACAGTCCAAACTCCCCCCGTATGAGTTTCGGCTGGATCTGGGGTTTAGTGTCGTAAGATAAGGGGTTCAATGCCTTTGAGAGTCTCCGTTTCCCTCCTGCTAGAGAAAGCCAGCCAGGTACTCAGGCACCTGCTCTCTCAGTGCGCGCGTCTCCGTACCTCAGCTTTTTGCAGCTCCTCTGGGTTTCTGTGAGCCCCTCTCTTTCCTTCTAGCTGTAGAACTTACACTTGGCCAGCTTTCCTATGGTTCTGGATGATGTCTGTTCTATCTTTTAGTTGTAGTTTTGAAATTGTTGTGCGAGGCAGCAGTGTAGGTTTTACCTATGGCGCCATCTTGGATTCTCTCTGGCTTTTGATTTTTTGATTATCACATGCTTTCTTGGTCTAATTTATTGTTCCTTTGTAGGCAATCATGTTTTTGCCCTGTAGTTGTTTTCATTATTTTGTTTTTAACTTTAGTGTTCTGTGATTCACTAGTGTACCTAAGTATGGATTTATTTTTAATTACCATGTTCAGGATTGGGAGTGCTCTCTTACTTTGAGGACTCATACCTCTCTTTAATTTTGGAAAATTCTCAACCGTATCACTTTTCTGGAACTCTAACTAGAAATGTATTAGACCTTTCTTTTTATCCTCTGTGTCTCTTCTGTTTTATATTTTATTTTATTTTTTTGATGAGCCTGAAAATGGCTAGTCTGTTTTTTTAAAATTTAAATTCTTTATTGTTTAAAGTATTACATGTGTCTCCTTTTTCCCCCATTGACCCATTGACCTCTCCCCAGCCATTCCCACTCCCCATCTGTTTCATAGTTTAAAGATTACTTTTATTTTGCATGCTGCATTCTGGATAATTTCCTTTGGCATGTTTTTAATTCACTATTTGTTTCTTTTTCTATGTCAAATTTATTGTTTAAATTACTTTCTTGTCTTTATGCTTTTTTGTGCACTGAAGAACAAGGCAGAAATGGCCATTGCCATCACTTCTGTGCAGTTCTACTCGAGGTCCTAAAGCTGTAAGTTACAGAATACTTTTAAATAGCAAAACTTGTTTTAACCATTTTTGGTTGGATATCCAGGTCAGTGTCATTAAGTACATTCACAGTGTCGGGCAGCCATCACCACCACCCATTTCCAGGACTTTCATCTTCCTACACTGAAACTCTGTCTCCACTAAAGAAAACTGCTCCCTCTCCTCCCGACCCAGCTCCTGGTAACCTCTGGTTAACTTTCTGTCTCTCTAACCTTGTCTATTCTAGGTACGTCACATAAGTGTTCATACAACACTTGTCCTTTGTGACTGGCTTATTTTGCTTAGTGTAGATCCTGCAGGGTTCATCCCTGTGGGAGCATTCTTCAGGATTTAATTCCTTTCTAAGACTGAATAATGTATGTATGTACAGCATCTTGTTTACCCATTTATTTGTCAGTGGATATTTGCGTTGTGTCCACCTGCGGCTGTGATGAATAATGCTGCTGTGGAGATTGGCATTAAAACCCAAGTTCCCGCCGAGACCGGTTTGGCTCAGTGGATAGAGCGTCGGCTTGTGGATTGAAAGGTCCCAGGTTCGATTCCGGTTAGGGGCATGTACCTTGCTTGCGGGCACATCTCCACTGTGGGGCGTGCAGGAGGCGGCTGATGGATGTCTCTCTCTCATTGATGTTTCTGACTTTCTATCTCTCTCCCTTCCTCTCTGTAAAAAAACAATAAAATATATTAAAAACAAAAACAAAACAAAAAAACAACCCAAGTTCCTAGGGCCTAAATACAAATGTCTATTTAGATCCTGCATTCCATTCTTTTGGGTATATACCCAGAGGTTGAATTGTTGGGTCATATGGTAATTCCATTTTCAATTAAAATTTTTTTTGTGTTGATTTCAGAGAGAAGGGAGAGGAAGAGAGAGAGAAACATCAGTGATGAGAGAATCATTGGCTGGCTGCCTCTTACACACTCCTCACCGGGAATTGAGCCCACAACCTGGGCATGTGCCCCGACTGGGAATTGAACTGTGACTTCATGGTTCATAGATTGCCGCTCAACCACTGAGCCACACTGGTCAAGCTCTATTTTCAATTTTTGAGGACCTGCCATATTTTTCTTCACAGTGGCTGCACCAATTTATATTCTCATGAACAGAGCACAAGGGTTCAGTTTCTCTGCATCCTTGTCAATACTTGTTATTTTCTGGGTTTTTTTTGATGCTAGTCATGCTAATAGTTGTGGAGGGGTATTTTATTGTTGTTTTAACTTTCATTTCTCTCTTTTTTTTTTTAAATTAATTTTTATTAATTTTTTATACATATCTCCCCATTGCCCCCCCCTCCCTCCCAGGCGTACCTCGACCCCCCAGTGTCTGTGATCATTGGTTATGTTTATAAGCATGCATACAAGTCCTTTGATTGATCACTTATTTACCTCACCTAACTTTAATCTTTCTGCTATAATTTCACAGTCTGTTTGATGCTTTATGATTTTTGTCCTCCTGAGAATTATCAATCAGTCTACTCCCTTTCTGTGCTCCTGATTCTATTATATTCACCAGTTTATTCTGTTGATCAGATTTTTAATTCACTTAATTTTTAGATTCACTTGTTGACAGATGTGTATTTGTTGTTTACCTTTTTCTTCTTCCTCTTCTTAAAGGGTACCTTTCAGCATTTCATATAATACTGGTTTGGAGTTGATGAACTCCTTTAGCTTTTTCTTCTCTGTGAAGGTCTTTATCTGCCCTTCAATTCTGAATGATAGCTTTGCTGGATAGATTATTCTTGGTTGTAGGTTCTTGTTGTTCATCACGTTGAATATTTCTTGCCACTCCCGTCTGGCCTGCATCGTTTCTGTTGAGAAATCAGCTGACAGTCGTATGGGTGCTCCCTTGTAGGTAATAAACTGTTTTTCTCTTGCTGCTTTTAAGATTCTCTCTTTCTCTTTTGCTCTTGGCATTTTAATTATGATGTGTCTTGGTGTAGTCCTCTTTGGGTTCCTTTTCTTTGGGGTTCTGTGTGCTTCCTCGACTTGTAAGTCTATTTCTTTTACCAGATGTGGGAAGTTTTCAGTCATTATTTCTTTAAACAGGTTTTCAGTATCTTGCTCTCTCTCTTCTTCTGGCACCCCCACAATTCTGATGTTGGTACGCTTGAAGCTGTCCCAGAGGCTCCTTACATTATCTTCACATTTTTGGATTCTTTTCTCTTCTTGCTTTTCCAGTTGAATGTTTTCTGCTTCTTTATATTTCAAATTTTTGACTTGATCCTTGCCTTTCTCTAGTCTGCTGTTAGTACTCTGCATAATAGTTTTTATTTCAGTCAGTGTATCACTAAATTTATCCATCTTTTCTAGCATATTCTTGCAAAACCTTATAAGCGTGGTTTTGAACTCTATATCCAGTCGTTTTTTTTTTCCCTCCATTTCTTTTGCTTGTAATCCCTTCCCTTGTCTCGGCATTTTCACTGTGCCGGGGAAACTTCTGTGCTGGATTCAGCCGCAGAAGCCTCTGTTGAGCTTGGGAGGGTGGAGTCTCAGGGCTTAAGGGACCGCCTTGCCTTCCAGTCGGCCCCGCCCTCCACGGCCCCTGAGTCTCACGTGACTGGGTAATGGCTGGAGCGGTCCTTGTGCGCACGCGCACCCGCAGCGCCTCCAACCGCTGCCCTTCCGGCTCCCCTGCGAACCAGGACCACAGGAGTCTAGGTCCCCAGGGTTTTGCCCGAAACAGGGGCCCAGTGGACTCAGAAGTGGCGCAGTTGGGAGGGTCTGTCTCCCGCCCACTCGCGAAAGCCAGCGGCACAATCAGCAATCCGTCCTCCGCGTGGTGCCGTGCGCGACCAGACCTCCGATCCTTTGCGACTCCCCTAAATTTCCGTGCACTTCTCCCTTTTCACAGTCCAAACTCCCCCCGTATGAGTTTCGCTGGATCTGGGGTTTATTGTCATAGGATAAGGGGTTCAATGCCGTTGGGAGTCTCCGTTTCCCTCCCGCCAGAGAAAGCCAGCCAGGAACTCTGGCACCCGCTCTCTCAGCGCGCGTCTCCGTACCTCAGCTTTTTGCAGCTCCTCTGGGTCTCTGTGAGCCCCTCTCTTTCCCTCTAGTTGTAGAACTTCCACTCAGCCAGCTTTCCTGTGGTTCTGGATGATGTCCGTTCTGTCTTTTAGTTGTAGTTTTGAAATTGTTGTGCGAGGCAGCAGTGTAGGTGTTTACCTATGCCGCCATCTTGGATTTCCTCACTTTCATTTCTCTTAATGTTGAGTGATGTTGAGCATCTTTCCATGTGGCCATTTGTTTATCTTCTTTTTACACATAACCCTCATATTAAGTACCCCTGATATTTTCTCTCTTTACTTCTGTGTATTTTCTATCTTATTTGAATAGAGATTGAGTTGTCATGTTTTATCAGGAGCCAAATAGGGGTTCCACTGAGATCATATATATGGATTAGAGCAGTGGTTCTCAACCTGTGGGTCTCGACCCCTGTGGGGGTCAAACGACCCTTTTACAGGGGTCGCCTAAGACTATTGGAAAACACCTATTTCCCATGGTCTTAGGAACCAACACACCACTCCTCGGTGTAGCAAAATGTAGCAATGTAGTTTACTGTTATCATATTAAGACTGTTACCCATGCTACACCACGATTCAAGACAAAATTTCATTTATTTGTAATTAGAAATAAATATTTCACAATATATAATTACATATTGTTTTTGTGATTAATCACTATGCTTTATGTTCAATGAAAATACATCCTGCATATCAGATATTTACATTACAGTTCATAATAGTAGCAAAATTACAGTTATGAAGTAGCAACGGAAATAATTTTATGGTTGGGGTTCACCACCACTTGAGGAGCTGTCTTAAAGGGGCGTGGCATTAGGAAGGTTGAGAACCACTGGATTAGAGGATTATTGGCTTATTTACAGACTTGAGTCTGTTTATTCAGGAACATGGAGTTTCTCTGTCATTTTTCCCCTTTTCTGGACTTTTCAGGAAAGCTTGATAAAACCTTTGCCCTGGGCATGTACTCTTGGACATTATATCTTTTATATTGCTATTGTGAATGCTTTTTTTCCTGTTATTTGTCCTGATGGGTTATTGATAACAGTGGGTAGGGTAAATGGCTGCAGCATTTTGGACTTGTCCATGGTGTAGTTCAAATTCTTGAAACCCACTTTCTGCATTATTTTCCTCTGTTGTGTTTGGCGACTTTTATAAAACCAGAGCTTTCACAATGTATCTCTCTCCTCTGACCATTTATAACATTCAGCAAAGGCTATCCTAGATTTTATCATCAGTACACCGTAGTATTTGTACTTAACTATCTCAAATCAGCTTTATTCCTACACCAGTCCAGCACGAATTCCCAGGAGCCCAGGTGACTTTACATCTCCATCCTGTGTTCCTATCTAAGTTAACTCCTTCATTCTTAGCTAAATGCTACCCTTCAATTTTGTATTATCTTTTCCTGACTTTCTCTCTCCTTCTGTCTGCTCTCTCCTTTCTCCCAACTCCTCCTCCTCTGCCTTCTTATCATTTCTCTCCTACTTTTCTTCCTAAATAGCTGTGGACTTGAGTAGGGACTAACTGCTGGCCTCTGCTCATCCCCAGCCAGGACATCACAGGTGATATTTACTATTTTAACTTTGCCAATGGGCAGTCCACGTGGGACCATCCATGCGATGAGCACTATCGGAACTTGGTGATCCAGGAACGAGGGAAGCTGTCATCTTCTGGGGCCGTTAAGAAGAAAGACAAGAAGAAGAAAAAGGAAAAGAAAGACAAGAAGGACAAGGAGACCTCCAGAAGTGCCATGGTGAGCCAGTGGGCACCAGCTCAGAGGGGCCAGGCTGCCCACTGAGGTGATACTGGGAACTGCTAGGTGTGTGCAGCTGGGAGGTGAAGAACAACAGTTGATAGTCATTTCTTTTTTTTTTTTTTAATATATTTTATTGATTTCTTACAGAGAGGAAGGGAGAGGGATAGAGTTAGAAACATCGATAAGAGAGAGACATCGATCAGCTGCTTCCTGCACGCTCTTTACTGGGGATGTGCCCACAAAACCAAAGTACATGCCCTTGACCGGAATCGAACCCAGGACCTTTCAGTCGCAGGCAGACACTATCCACTGAGCCAAACCGGTTTCGACGATAGTTATTTCTTGATGGTACATCCTCCAGAGTGTGCCAGTCTTCTGACACATTTTCTTTCAGCTTCTGAAGTTGTTACTGTTTTTAACAATTCTTTTTTCCCCTTGGGAAGCACATAAACAGAGTAGGATTGGTAGGAGAGTGCCCGGCTGAAGAGGGTGGTTTGCAAGAATACTGAAAGAAGTGATGCTATCTGCCCCCTGGAGAGGGGGCACAGGGAGCAGCTGGCAGAGGCCAGGGAGCCTATGTGTTTCTCAGTGGTAGGATCCTGGATGTCAGATGAGCCATGATTGAGCTGTCAGAGCACCAGTGCCTGCCAGGTTCCTGAGAAAAGCTGAAGGGCTGCTCCACTCCCAGGTGCTGTCTGTGTTGCCAGGCCATGGTTAGGAACGAGTAACTGAAATGTGTCTGCAGTGGGATAACCGTGGTCTCCAGTGGCTGTGGTGCTCAGATTTGAAGGTGCTTTTTCCATTTTTGTTTGTTTGACCCTTCAGTATGTCTGCCTTTAGGAGGTAGAGCCATTGCCTCATTTTATAGGCAGTGAAGCTAAGTTGGAGCTGTACTGTAGGAGGCCGGCCACTCCCAGCGGCGATGGCCGTGGCTGCGGCTGTGCCAGGGCAGCTGCCTCCTTTCCCTCACTCAGGCATGGGCAGGTGGCAGGCTGCAGGAAGCGCTGGTCGGCAGGCAGAGCACTGGACCTATCAACCTTGCCAAGTCCATTGACTTGCCCTTTTGTTTATTGTCTTTGTTCCCACCAGTGCCTGGTGCTTCCTTCTGGGAAAGTTTCCCACCTGCTGTCCTTCCCAAGCCCAGTTCTGGCATTGGGTGGTTGCCCACGCACTTGCCCTTTATCACTTTTAGCCCTGCTCATGGTTCTGAGAATTGGGCCCGGTGGGGTTTCGTGTGAATGCTGCAGAGTGTGATGGCTCTTTTAGGGTGTCTTCCTGTCCCAGCACTTTCTGGTTGCCAGGCCCTGTCTTGGCAGCATCAGCTCTGCCTTTGATAGAAGACCAAGGCTGGGCTTCCAGGGTGCTGCTCCCAGTTAGGTTCCCTTCATCTCTCCCTAGCTCATGCTGGCTGGCCTTTAGGAGGTGGGTGGATTTCCTAGCGTTAACCAGCCTCGGGACAGAGCACGTGATGGTACCTTAGGGCTGGTCTGGCTGGCGATTTTCAGGCTTTGGTTAGTGGTGGAGCATGTCTCAGATCAGTTCCTCCGGAGTCCAGCGTAGAGAAGATGCAGGTGCCTGCGGTTGCACCCGGGCTGTGGGTCTTGGTGATGCCCTTTCCTTGTCGTGTCCCCAGGTGCCACGTGGAACCAGCCTGCAGGGTTTGTAAGCCGTTGACCTAGTCTGGCCTTCTCTTTATGAAAAAGAAACTCGGGCCAGAAAACAAAACCCCAGGGAGCTTTGAGCATCTCTTCCCTCTTTGGTTTTCATTTTACTTGGCGTGGATGGTGGGTCTCTGCTAAGGGCTTGCCCCAGGCTGAGGTAGCAGGTGTGAATCCAGAATGCTCTGTCTTAGTGTTCTCTGCATGTTTATATATCCATCTAGGACACACAGCCTGAGCAGGGACTTCTGCCTTCCTCCTCCTCTCCCTGTGGCCCATCCCCTCTCCCAGCACCTGGGCTTGCTGATCTGGATCTAGACCAGGACATGCAAGCTACAAATGAGGGCTCCTTTCAGAGAGGGAAGAGTCCGTGCATGCTTGGTGACACCCCCTGGGCCCTCCCGGGCACCCCGCCCAGCAAGCTGCAGCCGCTCTCCAGAGGCCACGCTTCCCGAACCCACCAGCTCTTTGCCGACGTGGAAAAAATCTTAGGCAGGGCCCCAGCCCAGTGCAGGACAGCATTAGGTGATCATCAGGGTCCGGAGAAACCCTGGAAGCTGACTGAGAATATCTACCTGGGGTTTTCTGATCCTGAGATAGAAGAGCTGGAAATGAGGACCAAACTCAGCGCTCTGGGCCCCGAGGACAGTGGGCCCCTCCAGAACAGGCAGGAGGCGTTAGAAAGCAGAAGCCAGGCCTCTGTGCACCCCAGGCTCTCCGAAACTAGCAAGAGCCAACAACTGACGGGGGTGCAGCACTGCACTGGCCCTGCGGGGGACAAAGGCCAGAGCCCCATTCCCTCCGCGTCCCCCGAGGGGCACCCCTCCCTGTCCCCTTGTTCTTCAGACCAGATACTCTTGTTAGACAGTGGTCCCGCTGAAGGCCTGTGCTGGCAGGGTGTTTCTGGGGAAGGGGCGGGTGTGGGCTGGGGAAGGAGGAGGAGAGAGTTCCCGGGATTGTGGATGGGACAGGTCTCCAAGCTTGTCAACAAGGACAGCCCTGGGAGCTGCAAGAGAGCAGCGCCTACTGACCTTGGGGATCCAGGGGCATCAGCTGAAGATCCATACCAGGAGCTCTTCCGAATGCCACCTGACACTCCGGCATCAGAACCAGCCCAGAGTGCCCCGAGGGCTTCCCCTGCCAGTGAGAGCAGACAACCCCCAGTGTGTCCAAAGCCCCCCGAAGAAGACAGGAGGCCCAGTGAATGTGAGCCTGACTTAGAGAGCAGCAGCGGCAGTGGCCTGGCTTCTCCCCTCGGCTCGCAGGTCATGGGCGAAGTGAATAACTTCCTGTGGGATCTGCAGAGCTCTCAAGGGTCTGGGCGGGGTGGGGGTCAGTCAGGCCCTGGACTCAGAGAGCTGCCCTCCGGACCCTTCCTAGTGCCCCCGTTGTCCCACCTGCAGAGCTCTGCTGAGGAACAGTCAGAGAGCGAAGACTATTCTGAGGACCAGAGGTTCTACCAGTACCTCCTGCAGATGGTCAAGATCTCCCGGCAGCTGGAGGGCCTGGGGCTGCCCGAGAGCATGCAGGAAAGGCCGTGCAAAGAGCTCGCCAGCGTTGTCTGCTGCATGGCAGCTGAGTCTTCCAGGCTGTCTAGTGTGGGGGATCACGAGACCATCAGAGCCCTGGAAAGAGACTCCAGGTTTCTGGCTTGGGGACCAGAGCAGCTGGAGCATCCTCAGGAGGGGGCCCTGGCCCCTGCTGGGCAGGAGGCTGCTCCGCAAGCCTGTTTCCAGCCAAGCAGCAGCCCTCTCAGGCAGGCGCTAGTTGAGCTGAGCGCTAACGAAAGGCTCGCTGTAGAGCCAGGCCAGATGCAGCTTCTCCACCAGGTAGGCTTCTCCGTGTGGCCTCCAGGCCTCGGTGCCACGGTGACAGTGGGCAGGTGGAGTTGACGTGTCATTGGGGCCAGCAGGTCTGCTTGCCTGCTGTGTACCCTCCCTTGGTAACGATTGATCCTTTCCCTGCAGGGTAGCCATCTGGGAGATGACAGGATTTCCCATATCTCCCATCCCATCACCTGCAGGAGAGGGTAGGAGGCACCTGGACTTCCTGAGTGCCTCACATGCTGGGGAGGTGGTGAGTTTTGAGGGGGAGCAAGTAGCACTCCTGCAGGTGTAGGTACCTCCCCAGAATCTGATTTTAGAGAGAGGTTCTCCTAATCAGACCCCGCCCCCAGCTCGGGATCAGTCCCTCCTCAGAATCACACAGGGCTTGAGGTCATATTATGGGCCGAGACCCAGTCTCTGCCAGCTAGTGAGCTGCTTCTGCTTCTGGCTTCCCAGGGTTCCCAGAGACCATGTGAACCCGGGCCAAGCTGTGCAGGCCCTGTTTGTGCCTTCACTTCCTCCCCTGCTGGGATATATCACAGGGTGGGGCTTGCCCTATCATTTTGGCCCTTTATCCCTTTAAGGAGTCACACCTTTTTTATCCTTCACTTAGAAGAAGTCAAGTTACATCAAAGACTATGGGGTGCATTTGAATCTCCCTGGCTGTTCTCTTGCACCGCTGTGGCTTTCCCTGGTGTCCCTTAGGCTCCTAATGGCTGGTGTGCATGGCTCTCCACCTGCCCTAGTGACCACTGTGCACTGTAGATACCCACTAGGCTACAGGTTAGCCTGTAGATTCTAGTTAGTGCAATGGCAGCAAGTGCATCCCTCTGAGGGACAGCACCATGCACAGCTATCACCAAAGTTAATGGCCATCTCTAGACAATGACCAGTTAGGAGGCAGGGATGTATAATTTCCCACTAACCACTGGTTTGGTAAAGGCTGAAGAGCAAAGCTCTCAGTATGCCTGTCTCCCTCCCTCAAGCCCCCAGCACATTAGCAAATTAGCCACGTTAGGAGACTAATTTTCCATACATACAACGTGGGAAGTATTGTGCTTGCTGCTACATGGGTGGGTTAGGAGAGAAGGAGTTGGGAGGAACAGGCTTGATTCACTCCCATTTCACCTCTGAGACGCTTGCCTCCACCCCTTTTCTGCCCCAGTCAGGAGGCAGTGGAACATGCTGGCTTAAGGAGAGCCCTGGCTTCCAAGCCCATCTCTGCCCTCCCCAGCTGGCTCTGTGACTTTGGGCTGAGCCTTGATCTTACCAATCTCTTTTGGCTCCTGTGGGGAGGACAGTGGCCAGAGGTCAGGGAGACGTGGCATGGAAGGCGCTAGCTCGGTGCCTGGTACTCAGGTAGTGCTGGCCAGTGTTATTAACATCACCTTCTTTCCCGCCTGACAGGGACACTCCACACTGGGCCAGGTGGTCGAGAATCTGCAAAGGGCCGGAGTGGCTCTCATGTCACCTTTCAGGTCGACATCGATGCCCTTCCCCTTCAGGAGGGGGCGCTGAGCAGAGCCTGCCTGGCGTCAGGCCGTTTGGCCGAGGCTGGGCGAGAAGTGGGCTGTCTGCCTGTTTTAACTCTCACCCTCTCTGGTTCCCTTTCTCTTCAGTCCAAGTGGGATTGGAGAGAAATGGACTTTTGGGGTGATTTATACATTTAAGTTTGTGAAGTGATTTTAGAGAGCTCTTTGTAAATGTGTTCTCAGAATGCTACCCTTGCCTCTGCTTCTAAGTCCAGACTGGTATGATGTGAGTCCCTATAATAGAGGCTCCATAGTGTGGGGTCTCCTTGGACCACCTGCATATGCTCTTTCATTCATGATCTCATTTGAACTGCTCCACAGACTTGCAGTGATAGGACACTCATCTCTGTCTTACAGAGGGGTAAACTGAGGACCCGAGAGTGTGGGGGTAGCCCAGGTCTCAGGCTCTGGATGCTGGCCTGGCTCTCCCGTCCCTGCCGGCGTGGAGCCATTGGAGAGCAGCGGGGAAGCAGGCCCTCTGGAACCTTCATAGCCACTTTCCTCCTCACTGAGGTGGGGAGGAGCAGGTCCTCTGGAGCCTCCGTCAGCCGCTTTCCTCCTCCTCTTCTGTTGCTCACGTTTATTGTCCATAGTTAATATTTGAGGGCAGACATGCCCCTATTACACACAGACAACACCGAAGGCACTTCACAGAATGCAGCAGTTATCGGGGTGCCCCTCTCTGAGCACTTGCTTGCTTCTGTAAGAAATGTGCTTGCACTGCCTTTCCCCCATTCGTCAGTGTACACTTGTTTTGTAGAGACTTCTCATGCTGGTAGGTGAGCTCCCGGCTCTGCTCCCCTCCCTGCCCTTCCTGTGACTGCTGGGAGGCACAGCCCTGCAGCCTCCGCCAACTGTAGGGGCAAGTGTGTTGCGAGGCAGCGGCAGGGGCTGAGGTTTCTCGGGCTGGTAGGGCGGTGATTCTGGAGGTGTGTTTTCATGAGCAGCCTCTGGACGGAGATGGTGTAAATTGGAGTGGCAGGATATAGATGTTCCATTTTTGTTTCTGTCTCCACCTCGCAGAGCCACATGGCTTCTTAGGTTTATAACAAGACATTTTCTGTTGACCAGGCCCTGGGCTCCTCACTAGCCCCAGTCCACGTTCCTCTTGGGGGCCTGGCTCCCTTACGAGGCCTCATGGATGCCCCACTCTCTACTCTTCGCGCATCTCACAGTGTGAGCTTGGGGAGCTCTGTGGAGTCTGGTCAGCTTGGAGAACTCACGCTGGTAAGTGCTTTTCGTACACAAAGTGTACTGAGTTACTGTGTGGCCTCTTTGGGCCATGCTAGGAGCTATGTGGCCCACAGATGAGAAACAGAGGGCAGGGGCCGAGTCCTCAAAGCTCATAATCCAGTTTGAGAGGTAAGTCACACCTGTGTGCTGCTGCAGGTGGGCTCTCAGTGGGACTTCCCATGCCCTCAGCACTGCAGTCCTACAGCCAGGGCAGTGGCAGTGGCAGCCAGGATGGAAGGGTCAGTGTGCACTGCAGTTGCCAGGGTCAGCTTTGTGGCTGTGGCTGGCTGCTATGGAAGAAATCTAAACCAAAAGAGTGGGGAGAGAGCATTCTGAAGGTCTTCCTTGTGAGCCCCTTGACTTTCTTTCCTTTGGAGCCTTTGCAGGGTCTCAAGACTTCTACTCATATGCAAGGTCTTTTGGGCTCCATCCATGAGGACAAGAATGCTCTCAGCCTCTTGGCTTTAGGGGAGGAGACCAGTGAGGAGGAGGTGGAGAGTGATAATCAGGTAATGATTGATGGATCTTCCTCCTGGCCCGAGGAGGCTCGGTGCTATTTTTTTTTTTTTAAGTTTTTGTTGTGGTAAAATATACATTACATGAAAGTTACCATTTTAACTAATTTTAAGTATGCAATTAGGTGGCCTTAATGACTTCTACAGTGGTGTGCAGTTGTTACCACTGTCCATTTCAGAACTTGTCCATAATCCCGAATAGACACTCTGTGCCCTGAAGGATACTCCCCATCCTTCCCTCTCCTGGCCCCTGACACCTCTGATTTCCTTCCTGTCTCTGAATTTGCCTATTCTGTACATTTCCTGTAAGTATGATCATACAGCATTGTCCTTTAATGGATGGCTTTTGTGTGGCATAATGCTCCCAAGGTTCCTCCACATATGTGTTAGAACTTCATTCCTCTTTATGGCTGAATAATCCTCCTTGTAGGAACAGACCCCATTTTGTGTATCCATTCATCTGTTGACGCACACTTGGGTTGTCATCACCTTTTGCTAACCTCTGCATGACTTTGAGAATAAGTACAAATAATTTTGCAGCTCACAGCTTCCCTTCTGGCCTGGTCTGTATACCTCTTAGGTCTGATTGAGAACATATAACTCACAGAGAGTCCCATCCCTCACTTGGGCTGTCTAGTTTCCTCCAGCCGACCACTCCTAATGGTTTTTGTTTCAGAGTGTCCGCAGCTCAAGTGAGCTTCTTAAGAACCTGCACCTAGACATTGGGGTCCTGGGGAGCAACTTTGAGTATGAGGTAAGGTCCTAAGGCCCCTGCAGCAGGTATTATTTAGCCTGGTGTGTCCCTCCTCACGACTTGCGCCTTTCTCCCTGTGGAATGTGTATTGGGAAAAAGAACCTTGTGTCCCACTCCTGTTCAGATAGGATTTCTGGGGCTTGGGGCAACACAAGAGGGGAAAGGAATTAATCTATTTATTCATTTTCAAAATAACCACCATTTATTGCATGTTCCTACAAAATAAGGTACATTGCTAGGTGTGTAGGTCATAAAATGCCTAAATTAGATGTGATTCCTGCCCTCTAAAAGCTTATAAGTCTCATAAAAGAGAGACCTAAAGGGCTGGAGTACCGAGTAGAATGCAGTGAGACCGCCAGGAAGTAACAGAGGCCCACGAGGGGACGTGGCAGTCTCCTGTCCATTTAGATGGACCAGGAGAAGCCACAGAGAAACTGATCTCAGGTGAATAGGCAGGGGCCGGGGTGTGGGGTGTGTTTGGGGAAGAGAGGATACAGGGCATATATGGGGAAGGACTGAGATCGCGCTGTGGGTTGGGCCGTGCTGGACTGCGGAGGACTGTGTGCCAGCACCGAAGTTTGGATTGAATGGCAGGCGTTGGCAGCCATCAGAGGTTTCAGCCAGTGGTGACCTCACCCAGCTTCCACACATTGGTGGGATGCTGATGTTACAGGTCACTTTGAACAGGTGTGACCTCACCCAACTTCTGCACACCGGTGGGATGCTAATGTTACAGGCCACTGTGAACAGGTGTGACCTCACCAGCTTCCACACACTGGTGGGAACCTAGTCTGTATAGGCCACTGTGCACAGGTGTAACCTCACCAGCTTCTGCACACTGGTGGGATACTGGTCTGTATAGGCCCCTGTGCATAGGTGTGACTCACCCAGCTTCTGCCCACTGGTGGGATGCTGGTATTACAGGCCACTGTGCATAGGTGTGTTTAACCCAGCTTTTACACACTGGTGGAATGCTGACTGGGTAACAGGCCATTTTCCACAGGAGTGATTCACCCAGCTCCTGTAAACTGGTGGGATGCTGGTCTGTATAGGCCACTGTGAGCAGGTGTTACCTCATCCAATAACTGGTAGTGTTACAGGCCACTGTGAACAGGTGTGACCTTACTAGCTTTTTTTTTTGCTTTTTGTTTAATTTAATAAATCTTTATTCAGATTATTATAATTGTTCCTCTTTTCCCCCCAACAGCTCCCTTCCACCTGGCTCCCACCCCACCCTCAGTCCTTATTTGCCCCCATTGTCCTCATCCATAGGTATACGATTTTTGTCCAGTCATTCCCTGCACTCCTCTCACCCCTTTCCCCCTGAGAATTGTCAGTCCACTTCCTTTCTATGCCCCTGATTTTATTATATTCACCAGTTTATTCTGTTCATCAGATTTTTTATTCACTTGATTTTTAGATTCACTTGTTGATAGATATGTATTTGTTGTTCCTAATTTTTGCCTTTACCTTTTTCTTCTTTCTCTTCGTAAAAAGCACTTTTCATCATTTCATATAATACTGGTTTGATGTTGATGAACTCCTTTAGCTTTTTCTTATCTGTGAAGCTCTTTATCTGGCCTTTAATTCTGAATGATAGCTTTGCTAGGTAGAGTAATCTTGGTTGTAGGTTCTTGCCATTCATCACTTTGAATATTTCTTTTTTTTTTTTAATATATTTTATTGATTTTTTTACAGAGAGGAAGGGAGAGGGATAGAAAGTCAGAAACATCGATGAGAGAGAGACATCGATCAGCCGCCTCCTGCATGCCCCTCACTGGGGATGTGCCCGCAACCAAGGCACATGTCCTTGACCGGAATTGAACCTAGACCTTTCAGTCCACAGGCCGATGCTCGATCCACTGTGCCAAACCGGTTTCGGCTTGAATATTTCTTGCCATTCCTTTCTGGCCTGCATAGTTTTTGTTGAGAAATCAGCTGACAATTGTATGGGTGCTCTATTGTAGGTAATTAACCGTTTTTCTTTTGCTGCTTTTAATGTTCTCTCTTTGTCTTTTGCTCTTGGCATTTTAATTATGATGTGTCTTTGTGTGGTCCTCTTTGGATTCCTTTTGTTTGGGGTTCTATGCGCTTCCTGGACTTGTAAGTCTATTTCTTTCACCAGGTGGGCGAAGTTTTCAGTCATTATGTCTTCAAATAGGTTTTCAGTATCTTGCTCTCTTTCTTCTTCTGGCACCCCCATAATTCTAATGTTGGTATGCTTGAAGATGTCCCAGAGGCTCCTTACACTATCTTCAAATTTTTGGATTCTTTTTTTCTTTTTGCTTTCCAGTTGAGTGTTTTCTGCTTCTTTGTATTTCAAATCTTTGACTTGATTCTTGCCTTCCTCTAGTGTGCTATTAGGTCTCTGTATAATATTTTTTATTTCAGTCAGTGTATGTTTAATTTCTACTTGGTCCTTTTTCATCTCCTCTTGGGTATTGCTAAATTTATCCATCTTTTTTCTAGGAAATTCTTGAAAAACCTTATAACTGTGGTTTTGAACTCTATATCCAGTCATTTGTTTTCCTCCATTTATGATCTGTTTCTTTGTCTCCACATTTTTGCTGCTTCCCTGAGTTGGTAGCATAGCTTTGTGTGCTGCTTCCTTGAGTTGGTAGCATAGCTATATGGCCCAGTAGCTCAGTCTCCCCAGTTACCTGAGGTGGTCTTTCTTGGTGCACCCCTTTGTGGACTGTGTGTGCAGTCTTATTGTAGTTAAGTCTTGATTATTGTTGGTATCACTGCGGGGAATTGACCTCCAAGCCAATTGGTTGTGAGGATCAGCTGTGTCTGCACAGGGAGAACTTCTGTGCTGGAGTTAGTCTTATGATACAGGACTTGTAAAATTTCAAAAGCCTCTGTGCTTAGCGTGGATGGGGCAGAGTCTCAGGGCTGAGCAGACAGCCTTGGCTTTCTGTCAGCCCTGCCCTGCGTGGTCCCTGGGTCTCAGTGTCCCTCGGTAATTCCTGCAGCCCTCTCTGTGTGCACACGCGTGTGCCTCGAGACCTCTGCCTTTCATGTCTCCCCTGAGTTTCCATGCCCTCCGGGGACCTGAATGAGTGGGTCCCCAGGGTCTTGCCCAAAACTGGGGTTCAGTGCAGTCAGAAGTGGAGTTCAGCACAGTTGGGAGGTTCGGTCTTCCTCCTGCTCAGCTTTTTGCAGCTCCTCTTGAGTCTCCGTGAGCCCCTCTCTTTCCTTCTAGTTGTAGAATTTCCACTCAGCCAGCTTTCCTGTTGTTCTGGATGATGACCATTTTGTCTTTTAACTGTAGTTTTGAAATTGTTATGCGAGGCAGCAGTTTAGGTGTTCACCTATGCCGCCATCTTGGTTTTTCTCTCTCCTTACTAGCTTTTGCACACTGGTAGGATGCTGCCTGCATAGTAGGTCTCTGTGAACAGGTTTGACCTCACCCACCTTCTGTACACTGGTGGGATGCTGGTGTTACAGGCCACTGTGAACAGGTGATCTTACCTAGCTTCTGCCCACTGGTGGGATGCTGACTGGTGTTACAGGCCACTGTGAACAGGTGTGACCTCACCAGCTTCTGCACACTAGTGGGATGCTACTGTTACAGGCCATGGTGAACAGGTGTGACCTCACCAGCTTCCATACACTGGTGGCATGCTGGCTGGGTAATAGGCCACTGTGTAAGGCCTGTGGAGATACAGGTGTTACTAAGGTCTGGGTTGAGCTGGCCTGAAGGAGTTTGCAGTGGAGAGAGAAAGGATTAGGTTCTCGGCGTTTAGTAAGTGATCAGTTGGTGGTGAGGAAATGAGGATCTGGGAAGCTCTGAGCAGGGCAGCATGTCCACAAACTCTGGCACAGGCTTGCAGGAGTCCTGAGGGAAGAAATTACTTGTCTATAGGTCGGGAGAACTTGGTGGAAGAGAAGACAGTTGACCTGGGTCTTTAGAAGTGGGTAAGTTTTGGAATGGGGGAGAATGTAGGGGATATTTTAGACAGGCAGACATCTTGAGCACAAGGACTGGGAAATGCAGAATATGGTTGGGAATAGTTTCTGGAAATCTGCCCCCAACAGTCCTATTGTTCTGATCTCTCTCCCTGGTCTGGCCTTCACTGCCACCAGGATGTTCCTTATAAAAACAAACAAACAAAACCCCAAACTCATCATATGTATCAAATACCCCAAAATTCCAATGCACTTTTGTACTTGAAAAGAAACAAAATACTATATGTATTTTGTTGTGCATTCATTTTTAATAATTAATATTTCTCTCAATATTCCCAAAATATTCACACAACTAGTAAATCATGAGGTCAGCAACTCAGATTTCCCCAAACATTTAGTTACTGATTGCAAGCTTAAGCTTTTCCAAGTCTAGCATGACAGATTCTTTTAAATTCTTCAAACTGACCACTGAACAATAATGCTCATGCCATAGATTTAAATTTGCTTTCTTACAATCTCTTAATATCATGTCCTTCTACTCCCTTACCATGGCTCTGTTGTTTCTGACTCTTATGTCTCCGTCCTCGGCCACCCTCAGAGCCAGGGCTGAAGCCTTGGGCTGGCGGAGGTCACGGTGTTGGCTGATAGGCCCTGGGTCATGGGTAGGTCTTTCCAGGTGATCCTGCTCGAGCCACAGCAGGCCCTTTTACAGTTAGGCTTTCTCTAGAACAGCGGTCACCAACCTTTCAGACCTCATGGACCACCAGTTGGTGATTGCTGCTCTAGGATGGTCCATGTTGTTTGTCTCTGCATAATCAGATGTGCTTGGATTGTGACTTTGACATTGTTTCTGAGTGTCCCATGTTTATCATCAACCTGATCTGTGTCTGTTAAAACTCTTCCTTCCAAATGGGGCCTGATCTGCTTGCATTAAATCCCAAGCTTTCAGTCTGTTTGCTTCCCCAAATGACAACTCTGTTCCTCTTGTTGACCATCAAGACCTTGTACTGATGGTGGAATCAGCAGCTCAGGGTCTGAAGCCGGGAGGAGGATGTAAATAGGAAGGGGGTGGCTTTAGGAGAAAGGATGGTCTCCATGAGACGGTGCAGATTGAAAGTGGAGAATCCACCTTACACACGTCTGTGTGTCAGGGCCTGCCCCCTGCCTGGACCACAGGAAGGGCGTGGGCAGGTTTGGCTGAAAAATGGAGGGAATGGAGAGGTGAATAAATGAGCGGACTATGTGAGAGCAGGGCGGGTCCTGGCAGGCTGTGCTATGTTTTCTTCCCATGGCTGTCCCATGGCCGTCCCATGGTCTGGGGAGAGTGGACACATGATATCTGCTGTCAGCAGGTGGATTAAAGATCCCAAAGTGAATTCATCATGATGAACTTTGACTTTGAGCTAGTTAATTTTTGCTTTATCATTTTTACTTTATAAGTGTCAAAAAGTGGGGAGGCGGCGGGGGGGGGGAGGGTGGATTTCTTTGACATATCCTGGATTTCCAAGAGCTTTCCTTCTGATGGTGATATGCTATTTTGAGTAAGTGAACACTTAAACATATTCTATCTAACCTCTTTAATATAAACAGCTGCCTGTGTGGTGGGGCAATGTCTGGAGTGGGAGGCGTTAAACACACCTTCCACCCTTGTTGCAAGCGTCTCAATAGATATAGTCATTTTTGCCATAGGGAGTGTTGAATTCCTGTGCTCTAACGGGCAGGCAGGATCGAGGGCTTTCCCTGGTGGGGCAGGGTGGTGGTGGGGATGAATGGGGAAAGGGCATGTTGAAGAAGCTGACAAAGATGTTTCTGTGTGAACCATGCCCTCTGAAAACGGCTGTTGTCCAAGTTTCTAGACCTTAGACCTCTGAGGTGCCCATCTCTTCATGCTCTGGGCATCTCAGGCAGCCCTCTGTGAGGGCTTTTCAGTTCTTCCTGGTTCGTTGTTGACAGTCACTTGCTTTGGATTCCAGGAGAGGGCAGTAGAATGGCAAGAATGATTCTCCTTCCTCTCCTCTCTGCCTTCAACTTAAACCCTTTTCTAGTCTGTGACAGAATCAAAAGAGAGAGGCTCGAGAAACAGACACTGGAAATGGGTGTGAGAAGAGGGAGGTGGAAGGGTAGTGAGCTGGCCTCATGTTGTTGGTGAGAAGCTGTCAGTTGATCCCAGGAGCAGAGGGAGCTGGGCTTTGGAATAATGGGATGATGTCAGTGAGACTAGAAGGTGCTAACAGCACCAGGGAGAAGTGCAGAGAAGGGGGAACGGCTGAGTGGGAATGAGATGCAGAAAATAGACTGCACTGATGATTGATTTGTGGGGGTCTCCCGGAACAGGATGTAGCCATGGACACCGTGCTCAGCATCCCATCCTCCATGCCCTCCTCCTGGGCTGTGTGCTTTGCCAGACCTGGCTTCATGCTCTGGGGCTCTTGTGGCTTTGGGGGTGTGTGTTAAATATGAAATGGTTCTTACATGTATTCTCCTGCACCCCATCCCCATGCAGATGTAAAGTCTTTTTTGAAAAGCTGCAGAAATTTGCCTTAAGATACCCAAGTCCCTGAGGCTGGGCTCAGAGAGAAAGGAATCTAACCAAAGATGAGCTGAGAGCAAAGCTGTGCCGGGGTGCAGTCTCTACCCTCCCCCCCGCCCCATGTGCTCCTCAGAACATCGACCCAGGAGATGCATGGGCCTGGAGGGAGTCGGGGTAGAGCCTCGGGCCTTGGGCTGTGGTGTGAGGAAGAGCAGCCCAGGGAAAGGAGTGGAGCGTGTTGTCTGATGGGCTTTGTACACACTCATCTCACTCATCATTTGTGGATAGTCTGTGAGGAACATCTGTCTCCCACTGCTGTCCTTCCCTGCACTGTGCCTCTGGCGGTCACATGTGGTTGCCATGGACGCAGAGTGTGCAGCTCACTTATTTTAATGTGAGCCACATTTTAATATGGTAACATTTAGGTAGGCAGAAGAGGATAAGCCCCATTGTGGGAAAATCTTTTTAAAATCAAAGCTTCAGAATGGCCTGAATGGGCCTAGCAGCCTTTGGTCCAGCCGTGTTTCTCACATGGACCTGGTGTCCTCTGGTTTTGGATAGGCTACTTGTTTTTCCATCATCTTGAATATTAGTAGCTGACATCTGTTTAGCGGCTTTTCATTTAATGAGCAGTATAACAAATGTAGTCTAATCCCTGCATAGCCATGTAAGGTCTATAACAGATCTTCCTTTTGTAGAGTGGGTGCTCCATCTCTGCAGGACACCCTCCTTCATCTCTACTTACTTGTTTCTACAGTTTCCTGCCTTCCTGGTTTGCACCTCCCTTCCCTCACCTGGGCTGGCAGGGGGTGTGTTCTAGTTGAGGCTGTCTTAGCCACAGTTCAGCAGATGGCTGTGGAGTTTTCACAGTTTATTTAAAAAAATTCAGTCAAGCATTTTCTGTTGTGTGCAGGGCTGATCTGGTGGCGGAAATAAACACAGAAACAATTATAATGCAGTAGTTGTTATAGAGGTACTCTCCCGCACCCTCTCCCCATGCAGATGCAAGGTACCTGTATAGAGGATGGGGAAGGCTATCTCAGGACATCTGCCCCAGGGATGGAGGATGTGATGCTGTGAGGCTGTGAGGACTAGTGAGGGGGCAGAGGGGAAGAGGGAAGAATTAAGAAGGTATGTGGCAAAGTAGGAAAAAAAGCATGATGTTTATTCAAAGACAGGAAGAGAGGATGTGTGCAGGGTGTGGCTGGAGAGGACCCATGAGGAGAAGGCAGTGAGAAGTGAACATGTCCTGAAAGCCATGGATGCTCTTTGTGTTCTGAACCTCTGCCCCCTATTTCATGGTCTGCTGCCTTTATTTTATTTTTTATTAAAAAATGTTTATTGTTGAGAGTACTATAGATGTTTTCCTTCCCCCGCATTGCTCCCCTCCAACTAGTTCCTGCCCTGCCCTAGACCTTCACCCCCTTACTGTCTGTGTCCATGGGTAATGCATATATAAGATCTTTGGTTAATCTCCTACCCCCCTCTGAGATTTATCAGTCTGTTCCATGTTCCCATGCCTCCGATTATATTTTATTCATCAGTTTATTTTGTTTATTAGATTCCTTATTTGTTTGACTAGAGGCCCGGTACATGAAATTTGTGCATTGGGCGGCGGGTGGGGGGTGGGGGTGGTTGTGTCCCCTCAGCCTGACCTGTACCCTTTCCAATGCAGGAGGAGCCCTGGGGGGATGTCCCTGCACAGAGATCAGGCTTACACTAGCAGTTGGACATCCCTCTTGCAATCTGGGACCTCTGTCTGCCCTAACCACTCTGCATGCTGGCCTGATCCCCTTACCTGTTCTTCCCTATCGGCCTGATCCCCCTAACTGCCCTGCCCTCCTGGCCTGGTCACTCCTAACTGCCCTCCCCTGCCGGCCTGGTCACTCATATTAACTTTTTTTTTAAAAAATCTTATTCTCTTCACACACAATTATATTTGACTTCCTTATTGGCTTCTCCCTCTCACACAATTTTTCTCTCTTCTTTATGTAACATTTTTTCCTACCGACTCATCTATACTAATAAAAGGGTAATATACTAATTAGACTAGACATCCTTTCGGACAAAGCCACGGTGGCTGGCGGGGGCCAAGGCAGAGGCAGTTAGAGGCAAGCAGGCTGGCAGGGGAATAGTTAGGAGGCAATCAGCTGGCAGGGGACTCTTAGGGGTGATCACGCTGGCAAGCAGAGGCAGTTAGGGGCAACGAGGCAGGCAGGCAGGCAAGTGGTTAGGAACCAGTGGTCCCAGATTGCAAGAGGGATGTCCAACTGCCAGTTTAGGGGGTGAGGGAAGGGGTTGATGGGTTCCCTGGGCAGAGTGCTCTCGGATGGGGCATAGTGTTGTGAGGGTGTTTGCCAGGCACATGCACCCAGGAGAAAAAGAGGACTTGAACGCTGGGGGCAGGGAAGTGAGCCTCATACAAGTCCCACTGTTGCATGCACACCTCATGATCTGTCAATATGCAAATTGGGACACTGTAACAGACAATTAGCATATTACCTCTTTATATGTATAGATTTTTAGATTCAATTGTTGATAGATATGTATTTATTGCCATTTTATTGATCATATTTTTTATCTTTTTTTTCTCTTTTCTTCTTCCTCTTCTTAAAGAATGCTCTTCAACATATCATGTAACACTGGTTTGGTGTTAAAAACTCCTTTAGCTTTTTCTTATTTGTGAAGCTCTTTATCTGACTTTCAATTCTAAATGATAGTTTTTCTGGGTAGAGTAATCTTGGTTGTAGGTCCTTGCTATTTACCACTTTGAATATGTCTTGCCACTTCCTTCTGGCCATAAAGTTTCTGTTGAGACATCAGCTAACAGTCGTATTGGCATTCCTTTGTAGGTATTTCTGGGGCAGGGAATGGGCCCTGTGTTTATTTTGGCCAGTTCAGCTGCAAAGATATTCTAGTCTTCAAAGTGAGGTGTGTGTGAGCAGCAAGTGTGAGGTGAGGTATGTGAGCAGCAGGTGTGAGTTGAGGTGTGTGTGAGCAGCAGGTGTGAGTTGAGGTATGTGAGTAGCAGGTGTGAGGCGAGATGTGTGTGAACAGCAGGGTATGAGGTGAGAGCAGCAGGGTGTGAGGCGAGGTGTGTGTGAGCAGCAGGTGTGAGGCGAGGTGTGTGTGAGCAGCAGTGTGCAGCAGTGGTGGAGTCTGCTGCCCAGGTTGTTTTTCAGGAGGCCCTGGGCTTTGCTCCCCTGTGGCTCCTGCCAGGCTGTGTTGCTGATGGAGTGGATAGGGTGCAGCGGGCTCTGGAGCAGGGACATTTCTACCTGATGTGCCTCCCTCCCCCGCACACACATTTCCTCAGAACTGCTGTGGCCCAAGGCTTCCTCCTCAAGTGTACCTCCATTCCTCAGTTGCAGGTCTGAGATCCGTGTTCGAAGGCTTTCCTCCCTCCTTTGTATTTCACAAGCATTTCCCCCATAAATGGATGGCACCCCGACCCATCCTGGCATGTGCATTCAGAGCCTGAGTGGGTGCTCCCATGAGGACCCGTCCCAGGGCCTGTGCAGGGGGCTTGGGAGGAGGCTGCCTCTGCTGCTGTGAGGAAGGGGTCCTCCCTGCTGCCTTTTAAAGACAAGAAATAGAAACCCTAGACTCTGGTGCCTTTCACATGATTCTCTGTCACAGTCATTGTGAATAGATGCCAACCTGTCTGTGATCTTACAATTTGCCTGTTAGGGCTGGAATGAGAGGCTCGTCCTTTAAGGATGTAGCAGGTGGGTGGTAGCGGACCTCCAGGCAGCAGTGTCCCTGTTCCTTCGCGAATGGGGTCTGGTGGGGTTCCCCGAATCACTATGGCATTTAGAGTCAGTGGGTCTGTTCCCCAAAGCTTTGGGGGTACTTGATAACCACTGCTGTCAGGACTGGAGCACTAGCCTAGGAGTCGAGGAGACCTGACTTGCAGCAAGCCTCTAAACACTTTGTACTAACTCGTGCCATCTTCCTTTCTGACATGACCCATGTTCCCTAGGAGTCTCCAGGAACAAGCCAGCCCGAGGAGAAGGCCCTCTCTCCCGACTTGGGGGCTGCCAGCCCCCCGAATCCCAGCAGGCTCTCCGGCCAAGGTGCAGACAGCACCCTGGCCAGCACAGGCAGCAGAGTGCCACAGGGAGGAGGGACGAACGCCTGGCTCCCAGGAAGAGACAATAATCACAAGAGTGACCCTGCGACAATGGCCACGAGTCCCGTGGGCCCTGGGGGCGACCAACCCGCCACGTCCAGTAAGAGAGATGCACCCCAGGACCTGGCTGCAGCAGGGGAGGCTTCCAGGAAGGAGGAGGCCCCTGTCCTGGGAGAGAGCGGGTCAGACGCCAGTGCTGTGAGTGTCCCACAGGCATCCTGGGCAGCCTCTGCTGCTCCTGCACCTGGACCTCTATCACGGAGGCCAGCACTCCCTCCGCAGGCCTGCGGTGGGTGGTGGGCATCAGCCAGAGGCCTTCGTGTGGTAAACAGGCCCATCCTGAAGGAAATTCGGAGCAGACACTTGCCTTTCCATTGGGAGCCTCCTGAGATTGCCACATCTTCTGGTCTCCTTTCTTCCTCTTCCAATTACTGCCTCCCCTGCTACTTTTTTCTTTTTTTAAAAATATATTTTTATTGATTTTTAGAAAGAGAGGAAGGGAGAGGGAGAGAAAGATAGAAACATCAGTGATGAGAGAGAATCATTGATTGGCTGCCTCCTGCACACCTCCCTACTGGGAATGGAGCCCGCAACCCAGGCACCTAGGCATGTGCCCTGACTGGAATCGAACCAGCGACCTCTTGGTTCCCGGCTCAATGCTCAACTGCTGAGCGACACCAGGCGGGCTCCCCTGCTGCTTCGTGCCTTTATTTTGGGATTGGTTGCAGCAATCTGAGTTCCTACAGAGAGAGGAGAACCTCAAAAGGGCAGGTCAATTGGGGTTCCTGCTCAGCTCTGGGCAGTTAGGTCATAAGACGCCTCTTCATTGATTTCTGTGGCTCTTTCTGCACCAATCCAAGACCTGGCCAATGACCCAATAGACAGAAGTTAGACCTGGGGCATTTTTGGTTTTCCAGCCCTCAGTCCTGCTGCTCTATCAGGTGGATGGTGGGGGGACTCATTTAAGGAGCTTTTAGCTACTTCCTGAAAAGGATACTCGCATGCTGTGTTTGTTTTCAGGATAGCCTCAAACTTCCCTAGGCCACCTTTCTAGCCATGCCCACTGCACTTACTGGCTCTCCTTGGCATGCAAATCCTTCTTGTTCGTATGTAGCTGGGCTGCCCAGCTGAGAGAATAGGAGGGTCCATAGGCCTCTTGGTTTTCCAGAAAAGACGGGCTCAGCCCCATGTTGGCATCCTGGCCTGACAGAGCTCCCTGGAGAGTGATCAAGACCCCTAGCTCTCTGTTCGGTGATTGGTGTGGTGCTGTGTCCCAGCAATCATGATCCCTGCCCTCTGTCCTGGTGACTATATGAGGTTCTGTCTCCCTAGGTGCTGGAGATCAGTGAACACATGAACGAGCTACAGGGCTCCGACTCCGATGCCTCCAACTCCAAGTGCCTTCTTGGCCTGGTGAGTCGGAGGAAGGAGCAGGGCCTGGGAGAAAGCATGCGTTTGCGGGTCACGGTGCTTAAGTGTCTACCTCTCATCACAGCTTATACCTGGGGAAGTTTGAGTCAAACTTAGGTCTTGTCTGATTCCAGTTTCTTAGGCCATCACTAAGATACTTACTTCATAGTTTGTCATGAGAAGAAATTGGGTCAAGGGAACCATCAGCACATAAACCTTAAAGAAAGGTCGCTGTTGTTGCCATGGCTGCTGTGTGAATGCCCTGAGGTCCTGCGAGGTCACTGCCTCTGGGCTCCGCAGGAATGTCACCTGGATCTAGGCAGCCACAGATTGTGTGTGCATGTGTGTATGTGCGTGTGTGTGTGATCACTGAGCGATGGCGAGAACCATCTCAGGCTCTGGCCAGGAGGGTGCTGGGGTTTCATTTCTAAAGTTAGGACATTGTCCTGGAATGCCAGCCTTCATGGTTTCCTTGTCCCAGCTCTTCCTGCAGCCCCTGGTATCCCACTTCCTTCCAGGCCTGCATATCTGGAGGGGTGTGCTTCGGGATGCATCTGGGCCAAACAAGTGTCTGCTCCGAATTTCCTTTGGGATGTTCCGCCCGTGGAGTGGGCCTTCGGGAGGAGGTGGTCCAGGGGAGGGACTCATGGAAGAGGGTCAGGCTGAGCAGCAGCGATGTGAGGGGTGTAGAGGAGGCAGGAGGTGTGTGCTTCAGCCCCTTCCTGGGGCGTGGGCTAAGGAGGCAGATGGAGCTGCATGAAGTGGAGTAGAAATCAACCTGAAAGGAAATGTCACCAAAAAGGAACCTCATAAGCTAGGAAGGCAAGGCAAAGAGCCCCTGCTGGCAAAGACCACCAGGAAGGACGGCCATGTTACGGGGCTCTTTAATGGGCTTTGCCCTTCCGAGGGGCCACTGTGTAGAGACGGTGCCCACCGTCCTCCGAGGGGGTACCTGGAGGACAGCACTGGGTGTCAGCCATTTGTCAGAGCTGATGACAGTTGTCCCTAATAGCAGGCTGCCAGGTAGCAGCCTCTCACCTTGCCCAGTGGGATCTCAGGTGTGGAGAGCAGAAGCATGGTTACCTGGCCACCGGGCAGCAGGGAGCTGGCGCTTGGGTGGCACTTGCTGCCTGCCCCAGCAAGAAGCCTGTAGGAAGTGCTGTAGCCGAGTGCTGGTGGTTTGGAGGCACCTGTACGTGAGTGGGACAAGCTGTGGGGAGCCCACACGCCGTTTCCGAGCTGCCCACAGGTCTTCGGGTGCTTCGGTTGGGCACAGGAGGAAGAGATAGTGGAAAGGTGACAAAGCTTTGCAGCAGGTATCATGCCAAGAACTTGGGCTTTGGAGTCTGTCCTGGGGACATCGGCCCATAGCCCCTTGTCTGTAAGCGACTCGACCTTGGGAAAGTGACACATGCTGTCAGGCTCTTCTTCAGCTGGGAGATGTGAATAGGAGTACTGCTCCAGCAGGGCTCTTTTTCCTCGTCCTTTTCTACGAGAAATTTCAGGCATACAGAACAATTAAGAGACTTTTACAGTGACTATGCACACACCACCTGTAGTCCACAGCGAACATGTTAGCATGCTTGCTTGGTCACCTCTTTCAATCTGCTCATGTGTTGTTTTGAAGATTAAAATAATTAGATGTCAGAATATTTAGTGCAGTGCCTGGCGTGTGGCAGGTTCTTTTGGGAAGCTGGTAAGGTTCTGGTGGGTGCTGGTGTGTGAGGCAGTGTTGACCCTCTCCCAACCCCTTTCCCCCCCCCCCCCCCGCCCCATCTCTAGGATTTCGGCTTCTGCGGCCCGATCTCAGAGCACCTGCTGGACGTGGACCAGCTTTCCCCGGTCCCGGATGGAGCCTGCTGGGTGGTGAGTCTCTGGGTGGTGGCCAGGGTCTCTCTTTTTGGGGTAGCCCAGAATTGAACTGTGCCCATCCCAGAATGCATTTACGGGAGTTTCTTCCCTCTGGAGTCCTTGAGGCCTGGCCCCAATTCTGCCTGGGTTGAAGCTTCTGACCACTCCTTTGCTGATGCTGCGCGAATCAAGGTCTCTCCCCACCCCCACCCCTCTCCCCACCAACCACCGCATTTAACTGCTTACCCATTGTTTACTCCTTCGCTGATGCTGTGGGAATCAGGGCTCCCCCCTCAACCACCACATTTACCTGCTTACCCATCCGTTTAGCCCCGAGGGTTACCCACCTGCTCATGTACAAAGTGCTGTATGGATTGTGGATTCACGGTACTTCCCAGCCTGGCTCATCCAGCCTTGGCAGCCTTATCCTCAGCTTCCCTGTGGGCTCCAGCTGTGCCCACCTCTCCCCACTCCCTACTCTGCCAGCTGCTTTTTCCCATCTGACCAGGCCCTTTCCTAGTCTCCTCCAGGCAGGATGCAGCAGTCCCTCCCTTTCTCCCCTTAGTGCTTCTTTTGTTCGAAGGTTTTTTGTCTCCCTATTAGATAGAAGCTTTGTGTGGGCGCGGGTGATGTCTGACCCAGAGCAGGGTACCAGGACGACTCAGACACAGTCCTGTCCTTATGGAGCTGTGTTATGAGAAGAAAATGGCGCAAAGAATGTAAAAATTAGCATGTAAATTTCAAACATGCTTAGCTGTTCTGAATGATCCTGCCGAGTGAATTGCCTATGAGAGCATTGCCTCTGGACTTTGGTGGGAACATTACAGGTCTCTAGGAGTCTGGAGGCTGGGCATGGGGTGTGTGTTTATGGCATTAGTCAGGAAGGGTCCTGTGAGTTCATTTCCAAAGTGAAGACAAGCAGGTCTATTTTCCTCCTCTGGTTTGTTAATAGAAGAGAGGTTCAAGCCCATGGACTCTGCAAGTTTGAGGAAAATTTGGTTTGAAATGGACACTTGTTGGGTGAAACAAACAAGAGGCTTGATGTGAATCTAGTGAATGCATGCTGGAGCCAGGAGAGGCCATGAGGCCCTGCATGAGACCAGTGTGGTCCTTGGCCCACTGCCAGTCCCCTGGCATTACCCCGCCACCAGGACTCTGCTGCATGTGGTCGCTCATGAGCATCTCTGGAGCGGTGGGAAGGCACAGAGCAGGGCGGGTGGGATTCTTCAGGAGGCGTGGTAAGCAGGTGACTTTGGGGCACCTTTGGCAGGAGATAGGTGGGGAGGTTACTGATTTGGCTGGGCTCTGGCTCTGAAACCTAGACAATAGCAGAGGCTTGAGGGTGTCAATGAGGATACATTTCCGGTTCTGCCTGAGCCTGAGGAGGCCGGCAGCCTCTTTATGGGCCTTGACACTTGTTGGTCTGAAGCAGGAGCAGGACCTGGCTTGAATTCAGTTCTCAAGGAGGTGGTGGGGAGCGTGCCCTCTAGCCGCCTGGTCTGGCCCAGGATGTTGAGTGTGGAGCAGGTCTGGATGCTCTCAGGGGACTGACCACAGATTCTTTTGCGGAGCTCAGCCTCCCGCTCTCTCCTGTCTTCAGGCCAGGAGGACCGAGCAGAATCTTGTGTGGACCAGACAGAGCCATGTGGGCAGCTCCTTCGTCATTCCTGCAGCTCCTGTTTGTGTTCTGTACTTACTGGACCTCTCCCAGGGCCGGGGCTAGTACAGAGGCTCAGAACTGAGCTATGAGATATAGCTTAATGAGGTATCTAATTGACATGTAATAAACTGGACATACTTAAAGTGTACCAGTTGATAATTTTTACTACATGAATGCAACTTTTAAAACATCACCATAATCAAGATCAGTTATAAACATGATGAATTTTATGATAAACTAGAGGCCTGGTGCATGAAATTTGTGCAGGGGGTGGTGTCCCTTAGCCCAGCCTGCACCCTCTCCAATCTGGGACCCACTGAGGGATGTCCAACTGCCCCTTTAGGCCCATCCCACTGGGATCGGGCCTACGGGCGGTTGGACATCCCTTTCACAATCCAGGACTGCTGGCTTGCAACTGCCCTCCCCTGCTGGCTTTGTCCCCTCCAACTGCCCTCCCTTGCAGGCCTTGTTCCCCACAACTACCCTGGAACAGGATGGTGGGGCGGGAGGAGGACTGCATCCTACTGTTGTCTGCGGCTGATGCTGCCTTGAGGAGGAGTGGCAGCCTGGCAGGGGAGTCCTGATGCTGTGGGCACTCTAGCAGCCTGTTTAAAAAAGAAAAAAAAAAGTATATATATATTAACATATATATGTTTTTATTGATTTCATAGACGAAGGGAGAGGGAGAGAGAGACAGAAACATCAATGATGAGAGAGAATCATTGATTGGCTGCCTCCTGCATGCCCACCATGGGGAGTGAGCCCACAATCTGCAACCTGGGAATCAAACCTGGGACCCTTCAGTCTATTGGCCGACACTCTTTCCACTGAGCCAAGCCAGCTAGGGCAGCTTTTTTATTTTTAATGTAATTTGGGGAGCTGGCTTTTAGCTCAGGCCCTGCCCCTCCTCGCCAATCCGGATGGCAGAGTGGGCTTCAGCTGCTGGGGTTTAGGCTGCCAGTAGAGAAGTGTGTGTTGGGCGGGGTATGGCAGATCCAGGGCCAGGACCCCCTGGGGAAGAGGGCGTGAGCTGTCTCCTGCCCAGGACTCCTGTGCTGTCAGAGGCCAGAGGAGTGTCTGCTCCTTTGTCTGCCAGTCTGTCTGCCTTAGGTGGGGCAGGAGACACAGGGAAGTTAACTGGTGGCCCTCTTCTGTGGGCTGGCTCTGGTTTGGGTACTAATCTGATTGACTCCTCTCTGTGGCTGGCATGGGGTTGGGGGGAGGCTGACCATACCACTGTATTCTTGTGGCCCCAATCCTGGAGGACAGCCTCAAACTCACCAAGAATAGCCCTTCTCTTCACCAAATGTGCCGAAGCCCAGGCTTTATGATGAGATCTGTTGGATTTTTGATAGATAGTGCATCCCTGACCTGGAAGGAGCATCGTGGCCCGCTGATGGGAGCCGTGTGGACAGAGCAAAGGAGCCCCGTTGGGCTCCCTTTCTGTCTTCCTGTCTTCCTGCCTTTCTCTCTGGGCTCAGCTCTCCTGTTCCCCAGAGCCTTTCTCTTGAGGGTGACAGTCTGCTGCTCCCTCAGCCATGTCATCTCAGCGTCCTTGGTGTCACTGGCACAGGAGGTCTGGGCCCCTGAGGATGTGGGGGTTCACAGATCTCTTCTTCAATGGCAGCGAACGTGTCCAGAGGCAGAGCAGGCTTTCCTTCCTCTGGTGTGTCTTCCTGCAGCCCTGGCTCTGGTTCTGGTGCAACGGCTGTGGTGTCAGGCCCGCCCTCCCCAGCCAGCCCTGCCGGCCCTGGGAGCAGCTGGGAGCCAGGACTTAGCCAGAGCCCAGGGGGCTTGACAGGCCACTTGTGCTGCATCCTGAGGGGTCCTCACCACCAAGGAGCCACTCTCAGTGCTTCCTCTGAGCATGGCAGGCGGGGAGGGTTGAGGGATCCACATCCGAACTCTCTGCTGTGCACTTTTCACCTCTGCTGTCCGCAGGCCCAGAGGCCGGGAGGAGACCAGGGCAATAGCCAGTCCAGCCACGAGGAGCTGCAGAGCAAGCCCTCCCACAGCTTCGAGAGGTATGGCTGGGGGAGGCTGCCTCAGGGAACTCTGTGTGTGCTGGTCTGCGTGGCTCAGGTGCTCCTGTCTAAAGGTGCATGGGGACTGACAGGATGGCATGATAAAGTGTGTGTGTGAAAGAGAGAGAGAGAGAGAGAGAGAGAGAGAGAGAGAGAAAGAGAGAGAGAGTGTGTGTGTGAGTGTATATGCTTGTGTAAGTGTGTGTATATGAGTGTGTGTATGAGTGAGTGTATATGCTTTGTGTATGTGTGTGAGAGAGAATGAGTGAGTGTATATGCTTGTGTGTGTGTGAGAGAGTGTGTGTATGAGTGAGTGTATATGCTTGTATAAGTGTGTATGTGTGAATGTGTGTGTTAGAGAGAATGAGTGAGTATATATGCTTGTGTGAGTGAGAGTGTGGTGTGATTGTGGGTGAGAGAGGGAGAGAGTGTGTGTATGAGTGAGTATATATGCTTGTGGAGTGTGTATGTGTGAGAGAGTGAGTGAGTGTATGAGTGAGTGTATATGCTTTGTGTGAGTGTGAGTGTGGGTGTGGGTGTGAGTGGGTGAGAGCAGACCTGTGATTCCACAAGACAGGAGAGTGAAGAGCAGCTGGTGCCTGGTTGACCCTGCACGTGGCACCACTGGGCCGGGGCTCCGACTTGTCACTGCTGGGATTTAACTGTATGTCTGGTTGTGGTTGGCGCTGTAGTAGCCTCAGGAGCCCTGGGAGTCATGCGGGAGGGTCATTTCTGCAGTTCAAAGCTGGACCAGAGCCCTGCACAACAGAACAGGTGTGGCTGTGTGTGTGTGTGTGGGGGGGAGGGGCTTCCCATTTCCCAGGCTTGAGCCTTGATAAGGCAAAGACTGCCACCTGAAAGAGCAGGGCAGTCATTCTACCTTTTGGACCTTGAAAAACTATCAGAATTCTTCCTTGAAGCTACAGCTCCATGCATTTTGATAGTCTGACCATTTAAATCTGGCTTCCCCTTTTCTTCCTATTTTCTGCTGGGTCCTTCCATCCCTCCCTGGCCCAGCGAAGCAGCCTCTGTGCCCAAGGGTGTGTGCCACTCTGCTCTTGGGCCAGCACATGCAGTCCCATGAGGGAGCACTCAACAGGGAGTCTCCCTTCCTGCTCTTCCAGCTGCTCTGCCCTCCACCCCTCGCCACTCCGTGAACCAGGAACCTAGGCTGGGGTCCAGCTAGAAGGAGGACTGGACGTAGGTCATTTCTGCACCCCAGTCTCCTCCTGACTCCCCTCTCTGGCTGGTCTAACCAGGGTATCCCCTTCACTTCTGAACGGGGAGCGGCTTGGGAGTCCCCGGCACAGCCAGGCCACTGTGAAAGGGCCTCTGCAGGACCCTGATGGGCAGCCTGAGTGGCAGGGGACACAGGAGCCCCTGGAGCACTCTGCATGCAGCCCCCTCCCACCTGAGTTCCTGCACAGGTAAGAGTGAGTGTGTGCCTCCTGGTGTGTGTGTGTGTGTGTGTGTGTGTGTGTGTGTGTGTGTGCGCGCGCGCGCACACACGTGCAGCCAACGCAGATGGGGCTGGGGGCCTGGGGTGATGGGCCTGGAGAAGTGGGGGAGAGAGTGGCCCTCCTGGAGCTGGAGGGTGAGGAAATTGGCCTTTTCTGAGTAGTTAGTATGTAGCTGAAATTGGGGTGATTAGAGGAACTTAGGAACTCTTGAATGAGGCCGGTCTCTTCTGACCCAGCCGCCTCCCCACTAGGGCTGGGCAGTGACTGCTGTTACCTGTTACGGGGATTTGCTGAGCCTGCCCAGGGGCCCTTTCTCCTAGTCTCCGCCCAGCAACCCTTCCCACCCAGTGGCCATCCCACTTCTGGTGGGGTAGCACCCCTGTGGAGCCCCGTAGTGTGCCAGGTGAGGGAGGTGTCCTACCCCAGGCTTCCCTGCGGCCAGCAGAGGTCCAGACCCTAGTGCTGGTGCTGTCTTCAAGGGGAGACGCTGGCCTCACGGTTCACCCTGCGCAGTGAGTCCCTGGGGGAAGTTGAGCAGCATCCATACTCAGTTGCCAGCATCTATGGGGCACCTGCTGTAGGCAGAACTTCTTGGGTCCAGTAAGCATTCTGTCTCCTATGTGGCAGGGGCGCATCTGTTCTTCATTGTAAACAGCTCCGGAAGAGGCAGGGAGAGCAGAGGGAGCATTAAGACCTGAGGAAGGGAAACTGTTGGGGCTGCCTCCTTGTCCCCATCACAGCTCTCTGACCCTGAATGGGGTGCCACTGGAGCCCCCTGCATTTCTGCTGGCTGTAACACATTTGCTTGTTTATTGCCATCAAGGGATGAAACCCCAAGTTCACTTGCCACCTACAAGAGTGATGAGGCGCAGTGCTCCCAGGCCGAGAAGCCTGAGGAGCCCGAAGAGCCCGAGGAGCCCAAAAAGGAGGTGGTGGCCAGCCCCACCCTGTCCATCTCTCCGGAGGGGTAAGGGCCAGTTCTCATGGCTTGGGCCTGCCCTCTACCATGTGGGTAGCTGTAGATCCCATCCACCTTTTTTTTTTTTTAAATCCTCACCTAAGGACAAACCCTTAACCGAGATGTGCCCTTGACCCGGAATTGAACCTGGGACCCTTTGTTCCATGGGCTGACACTCTAACCACTGAGCAAGACCAGCCAGGGCTGTTTGCACCCACTCTTGGGTGGTGGGGAAAGATGCTCCAATCCCCCCAGAGGTGGTGTGGGCGGGGGGCGGGGGAGGAAGTGTACTTTTGGTTCTGTGAGCAGCCTTGAGACCCCAAGGAGCCATCACTGTCCTCGGGGTTCCCCTTGTCAGGACCTGGGGAGCAAGGGTGCAAGGGAGGGAGTACCTCCTGAGTCATTAGCAGTTATGTTCTCCCCTTTACCAAGCACTATTTCCCTTTTATTTTTTAAGTTCATTTTTTATTGTTAAAAGTATTACATATGTCCCCCATTGACCCTCTCCAGCCCGCCCTCCCCTCCAACTGTTTTCTCTTTCCTTTGTAATTGGAGAAAAATGCCCACTTTGAAAACAGACAAAGGTTTTTTGGAGCTATTTATATACATGGAAGTATACAAATCCGAGTGGTATATGCATGTTTACACGTGTACACACCACGGACCCACCCCCGGCTCACACGGGGAGCATCCTGTTCCCCGAGAGCCTTTCCTCATGCTCCTCCATCCCCCCTCCCCCGGCCGTCCCATCCTGGCTTCTGCCCGCAGACCCGGTTTCCAGGTCTCCACCTGCATGTGAGTGGATTGGATGGTACACAGAAGGCTCTTGTGTCTGGTTTGAAGCTCACCACAAATTAGACATCATTTAGTGTTTCTCTGCCTAGTTCACCTTCCCCTCTCGCATCCCTTTTACAGATGGGGAAACCGAGGCTCAGGGAGGTAAAGGGCTTGCCCAAGGGCACATGGCTAGTTGGTTGCAGAGTTAGAACTAGATTCTAGTCACTGGCTTCTTGGAGCCTCTGCTATTCTTGACAAGGACAGGCAGGGCCAAAGCCACCAGGTGTGCCTGTCTGTGGCCTGAGTGGTTTGGAAACATCCTTGCTCTCGGGCCCAGGGCTGACTGCTGAGCAGAGACTGTCCATCCAGGATGACTTGCTGACAGTGCCCTGGGGGCTGGCAAGGTAGACTCCATGTGCTGCAGGAGCGAGGTACTGAGGGGCCTGTTCTCAGGTGCTGACCAGCCGGTAGCAACAGCTCTGCCCTGAGGGGTGACGTGGTGTTCCCAGGTCTCCTGGGTGGCTGTGGATAGCCGGGTGAGGGTGCTTTCTATGAGGATAGAGGCAAGTGATTCAGAGAAGGGGCCCTCTAGGCAGAGGTCAGAGGTCAGAGTTCAGAGGGTAGCCTCTGGGAGAGAGGCTGGGTAGTGAGGGCAGCCAGGGCACTTTGCATTTCTCCCCCTTCCAGCGATGCTGCCCTGCTGGGGCCTCGGGGACACTTGCCCTGAATAGTGCACACCGGGCCCTTGGGACACGCCTTCTGCCCGCTGCATCTTCCCAGGCCCTGCACTCCCTTGTCTTTACTCCTCACAGCCATGTTAGGAATGGGATGGTTTTCCTGGTTTTGTGGGGAGCAGCTCTGTGCCTCATTCGGACCCTGCGGCATTTTAATACATGGAGGTGACTGGCATCAGGGAGAGGCCAATGGCTTTGAAAGAGGATTATATTACTAACATTTCCAGAGAAGAGGGCATGCCATGCCACCCAAGGCTGCGGGGGGAAGGACCAGGGCTGGTCAGGAGGCAGGAGAGGTGAGAAGGGAGGCATGGTCCAGAACCTTTATTGGGGTTTTTGTGGGAAGGAATGGATGAGGCAGGGTAGGTACCTGAAGTGTGGGATTGGATCATTTGAATAATGTGGACTTGGGGTTATGGGTGGTCTCTGGGTGATTTAGGACAGGGAGATACTCATGTGGTGTACGATAAGGAGAGGCTTGGGTATAGATGCAGGACTATTTGTAAGAGTTGGCTAGTCCTGGGAGGGGCAGCCTCTTCATCAGCAAGCATTTTAAGAATGTCAAAACATCATAAACAGAAGCTGAGGAACTGTGAGTAATAGAGCCTGCCACCTTCTGTAGATGTCATGCTGAGTCAGAGGGGTTAGGAGCAAAGGGCAGGGCAGCGAGTGTGGGTTGGGCTCACAAGCAGCCACCGCCATGCACCCTTCATGCCAGGCCCGGGTCTGGGAGCCGGGGACATTCTTCCTTTTGCCACACCCACATCTTCCATGAAGTAAACCATGGTGTGAGGGGACACAGGTGTCTGGTTGCAACTCCAGTGTCAGTGGTGCACAGTCATGCCAGAGGGTTCGGGTGCCCTGTCTCCCTCAGCCTCTTCTCGCCACCCTCCCTCCCTCCTTCTTTCACGCTGGCCTGCCTGACTGTGCTGCAGGGACTCGCTGGGACTGGTACCGAAGGGCAAGCCTAGAAAGCAGACCTGCCTCTCCCTCTGCAGGCTTTACCCCTCAGTCGCTCTGGGGGTCTGCATTGTGGGCCAGTGTTGCCCGCCTTGGATCTGAGGGAGTTGAGGATGGTACATCTTTAGAGCAGGGACACGGAGAAGAGGCACACTAAGAAGTAGGCCAGTATGCCCGCTCGTCAGGCATGTGAGCCAGCTCACTGGTGCGTGCAGCTGGGATTAGGCTGTTGTGTTGTCGGATGCCTCATCTTTCCGCAGCATCTGTCCCTGGGGTTCCACATAGCTACACAGTCCAAGGGAGACAGAGTAAAGGAGCCATCTCAGGGAAAAAATGTTTGCAGCCAAGATTGGAAATGAGTTGGAGGGTTGATGAGGCGGAGAGCTGGGGAAGCTCTTTCAAGGGCAGGATGCTTGAGGGGGTGGCAGCTGCATCGCTTACATCTGCATTGCTGGCCTGTGGGGCCTGGGAGGAAGCTGGCATTGGGAGGAGGAGGGAAGGTGGAGCTGGCAGCAAAAGAGAATTAAAGACAGAGCTCAGGACCGGTTCTGGTCTGAGTTATAATTTTCGGAATTGAGGAAGGAAAGATTTTAATGGTATTTCAGAGATGTTGTGCCTGCCTTCTCTCTGTGGTCTCAAGGGCTGAGAGGGAATGTTCCAAAGGCCTGTTGTCACCTGCCATCCTTACCATGCCCACAGCTGCCCGCCCTCCATCTGCTGCAGGGCTAGAGCTGGAGGGAGGAGGGGGTTCTATGACCTCAGCCGGGAGTGGCTCCCTGCTCTTGGGTTTGGACCTAGCCACATGCTGCTGAGGTTGACGGGGGCTCCCTGCCAGGCCGAGCACTGTGGGAGGAGGTGGTGGTTGAGTGGCAAGAGCAATTTCTAACGTAAGATTTAGGGACCTGGGAATGTAAACACTTACTAGCTTTTAGGAAAACCACTCTGGGAGGCGAAACACTTTATCTCGCTTGTGCTTTCATTATTTTAAATGTTCTTGGGGTTTCTCTTTGGGCATTTCTTTCAGAACCAGAGTGCAAGCAACAAGCAACCTTGTTAATCTGTAGGCATCTTTGTAACCGATATCCTTCGTCCTTACCTACCACCCAGGGTATGCACCGGGTTAGCTACGAGTTTCTTCTACCCTTTGTCATTGTTACTCCTCACTTGAGGATGCTTTTTTGCATTTAAAAAAAAAAAAGAGTGGAAGGAAGGGGGAGAGAGAGAAACATCGATGTGAGAGACACAGCAATTGGTTGCCTCCTGCATGAGCCCCAACCAAGGCCAGAGATTGAGCCTGCAACCGAGGTACATGCCCTTGATTGGAATCGAGCCTGAGACCCTTTTGGTGTGTGGGCTGACACTAACCACTGAGCACACCAACCAGGATTCTGATCTACTTTTAAACATGGATTCCTCTCAGTGGATGAGCCTTGTGCAGAGCTCTGGAACCTGGTGTCTGTTGTGCTCCTGCTTCTCTTTCTGGCTTAGGGGTGGTCCCCTGCCTGGTTCACTGGGCAGTGTGGGGATTGGGTTTCCTGTCCTTGGGCCTCTGTGGACTGATCTGGGTCTCGGCTGGAAGGGGTGCTGCTGCGTCCCCCTGGCTCCTATGCTTTGGCCTCTCTGCATTTTGGGAGGTAAAGAGCCGTCTCTGGGGACTTCCAAACTGATGGCAGGAGCCTCGGGTAGCAGGCCCAGCCCCAGTGGAGGGACAGAGCCATGCGGGAGGAATCATCAAAGCCAGCGCTTCCATTTCTCCTCTGCTGCCAGATTGGGAGCCTCATCTTCGCCATGGGCCAGGTCTGCAGGGCCTGCTGTGCACTGCCCTTCTCCCTAGGCTCTCGGGGCCTTCGCCAGCCACAGTAGGGCTTGTCTTGTAGAATGGATGCTGCCTGCATCTCTGAGGGCATGTGTAGCCATCTGCCCGCCTGGGCGACCCAAATTGCATGTGTGATTCTTGAAGGAGGGCCCTCCATGAGGGTCTGTGATGAACCATAGCTCTATAAACCTGGTGCTGAAGGCAGGTGGTATTAACATTCTGAACTGCTGTCACCTTCCCCTCCCTCCTTTGGTAGGCGATCTCCAGATCTCGTGGCTCTCCCAGAGCAGCTACCAGAGGCCGCCCGGAAGGCCATGGAGGAGGCAGTGGCTCAGGAACTGGAGCAAGAGCAGAGGCGGCTCCTGGAACTGAGGTGGGAGAAGGTGCAACAGCTGCGGCAGAGGCTGCAGCAGGAGGAGGAGGAGGAGGCGCTCCAGCTTCGACAGCGGAAAGAGGAATCTTTGAGGTGTGGGGACCCCCCCTCCCCAGACAAGCTGCAGGGCTCCAGGACCTGTGGGGAAGGACCCACCTCTCCCTCCTGGGAACCACTGGGTGTCTGCAGTATCTCCAGGGTCCTGCTTGCCGGCCTGTGTGGAGGAATGGGCTCCCGAGCCAGGGCGCCTGATCCCCCTGTCTTTGGTGGAGAGTTGGGAGGTGTGGTCGTAATGGGAGTAGCTGGCATCTTTTGAGAGATTGCACTGATCCATGTGCTTTATTTTTATTTTGTTTTTTTAATATACATATATAATTAATTTCAGAGAGGAAGGGAGAGTGAGAGAGAGATAGAAACATCAATGGTGAGGGAGAATCATTGATTGGCTGCCTCCTGTACACCCCCTACTGCAATGGAGCCCACAACCCATGCATGTTCCCTGACCGGGAATTGAACCGTGACCTCCTGGTTCATAGATTGATGGTCAACCACTGAGCCATGCCGGCTGGGCTCCATGTGCTTTATATCTATGACTTTGTTAGTGTTTCAAACGGCTCTTACAAGGTGTTGTTATCAATCCCATTTTATAGAATGTGTGATGTAGACAAAGAAATTGAGACACCAATAGGTGAAGTCCCCTGTCCAGGTCTGGAAGCTGAGACACAGCAGAGCTTCTTACTGGTAGCTAGAGGCTTATCTCTGAAGCCCATTGTCTTACTTCTTGCAGGTTCTCTTCTGTGGGAGTCAGGGCCCTACTGGGATCTGGGTTTGATGGGGTCTTGTGCTGCAGTGGGAAAGCTCTTGCCCAGGACCCACAAGTTTCTGTGTGGTTTCCTGTTCCTTGTGTAGCTGGCTGGGAGGCTCTAGACAAATAAGACCCTTACGCCTGGCCAAGCCTGTGTATGTGTGTGATTGTGTGTGTGTACAGTGGAACCTCGTTCCAGAAAGCTGTTTGAGAAGCAGTTTGTTCGAAAACAGAATCCTCTTTTTCCATTAGAAATAATGTAAATGGAAGTAATCTGTTCTAGACTCCAAATGATGCCCTGTTTCCACCTTTCTTATACATAGTACATGTCTAATGTACTGTTTAATCTATTCTAATAAAAGGGTAATATGCTAATTAGACTGGACATCTTCTGGACGGCCTTCTGGACAAAGCCATCGTGGTGGCAGCTGAGGAAGAAGCAGGGGTGATCAGGCTGGCAGGGGAATAGTTAAGGGGTGATTAGGCTGGCAGGTAGAGGCAGTTAGGGGCGATCAGGCAGTCAGGCAGGTGAGCAGTTAGAACAGTAGTCCCAGATTGAGAGAGGGATGTCCAATTGCTGGTTTAGGCCCAATCCCAGTGGACATTCCCTTTAGGCATCCAGATTGGAGAGGGTGCAGGTTGGACTAAGAGACACCCCTGCACAAATTTCATGCACCAGGCTTTTAGTCTATAAATAAACACTTCTTAAATTCATCGAACTACCCCCTACTAGCCTTAAAGGAATTTTTCATCTGTCCCTCTCTCCGAAATGCTATCACAGGTTCACTGCTTTTCCTTTATCCAAATCAACAACAACTTTTCTACCTCTTCAATTGCCTGTGATTGCTGTTTTGTGAGCACTTTCACACCCTTAGCAATATTAATGCTCTTTTTTTAAAAAAATGTATTTTTATTGATTTCAGAGAAGAAGGGCAAGATAAATAGAAATATCAATGATGGAGAGAATTATTTATCTGCTGCCTTCTGCACACCCCACACTAGGGATCGAGCCCACAACCCAGGCATGCTCAACCACTGATTCATGCTGGCCAGGCAACATTGGCACTCTTGATGGTCTCTTTATGTTTTAAAATTGTGCTAATCGGCCAGCAACAAAAGCATTCTCTCCTTTGCTTGTTATCAGGTGGAGGTAAGGTATCAACTGAAGTTTTGGTTGACAACAGAGATATTTTTTGTCTGTGAACAACTTGATTGAGAACGGAAGTGTTGGAGGTGGGAGACGTTTTGAGAAACGAGTATAAGTATGAACAAGTTAGGGTTTAGTTTTTGTAAGAAAAGACAGCCCTGGGCTGGCATAGGGGCTTCTTGGGTCCCTGTCTTCTTTCATCTCTGCTGCATTAGTGCTGGTTTTACTGTAAGGGTCCAGCATAGCTGCTGGCTCTCTAGCCATCGTGTCTGTGCTCCAGGCAGGAAGGACAGGGGAGAGTATAAAGGGGGTACCTTTTAGTTCTTTCAGTCCCATTAATGGAGTTTTCTCAGAAACCTTACCCAATAATTCCCACCTAAATCTCATTGGTTACCACTGGTTGCATAGGAGATTGGGAAATGTCGTTCTTTAGCTGAGCCTCTTTTCTGATAGAATAAAATGAGGGTTCTGTTAGTAAGGAAAGTGGGAGAAGGACTGCTGAAGAGGTGATAAGCAGTCTGTCACAGTCCCAGGATGGAAGAGGTGCAATAGAGAGAGGTTAATATAATTCACGTACTTGGCAATTTAACTAAATCTTACCCTCTCAGACAGAATATCCAAAGTGGTAGAGTATGGAGAGCGGCTGCAATGTTTGGATAGGTTCAAGCCTCAAACTAATGAGAGGGCACAGTCCTCTCACGGCCATGTGCAGGTCCCAGCTTGGCGGGCAGAGCCCTCCCAACACAATTATAGCCAGAGGCTATAGTTGTAAGCTTGAACCTATGGCCAGGTGCATGTAATTGAGTAGATTCCAAAATCACAAGAATGTTGTAACCACGCCCTTACTTTGCCTCCTAGAATCTTATCTAAGAAAGAGGGAATATGCTAATTGACCATTACTCCATCACAAAGATGGCTGCATCCACAGTTTCTTCTTCCCATAAGAAGCTTTAACAAGCAATCAGCAGAAACCTGAGGCTACGCGCCCCCGGGGCCCCCCCCCCCCCCCGTGGAGCTTGACAGGGGACCTCAGGCCACGAACCCCACCCAGCAGAGCTTGATAGGGGATCTCAGGCTGTGCCCTGTGCTCCAGTGCTAGGCCAGGGGACCTGAGGCCATGCCCTCCACCCAGTAGGGCTTGACAGGGGACTTTAGGCTATGCCTCCCACCACAGCACAGGCCAGGGGACCTGAGGCTGAGCCCCTCTGCCTGGCTGGGCTTGACGGGGGACCTCAAGGTATACCCTCAGTGCTGGGTTGGGGGAACTGAGGCCACGCCCCAGCCCAGTGGGGCTTGACAGGGGACCTGAGGTTGTGCGCCCCCTCCTGGTGCTGGGCTGGGACCTGAAGCTGCGCTCCCCTGCCTGTAGGGCTTGATGGGGAACCTCAGGCTATGCCCCCAAACCAGCGGGGCTTGACAGGGGATCTCAGGCTGTGTCTCCCACCTGGCAGGTCTTGATGGAGGACCTCAAGGCATGTCCCCCACCCCAGTCTGGGCTGGGGGACCTCAGGCCATGCCCCCCATCCTGGCACCAGGCCAGGGGACTGAGGCTATGCCCCCTGCCCAGCAAGGCTTGACAAGAGTGGGACTGGCCAGGTCTAGATCTAGTCCAATGCTGGGGGCAGGCCGGGTGTGGGTCTCATGTGATTTTGAGGTGCATGTGGGTAGGTGGGGACTTGACTCTGGGTCCTGTGGTATTTATTCCCCAGACTCGAACAGGAGGAAGGTTTTCATATACATTTTACTAATTTTCTTTCATCTCTGATACTTCTATTATAGAGAAGGGGCAAATAGTAATATTAAATTATTTCCTCTAATTAATCCCCTTTTAATGTGCACAAATTCCGTGCACCGGGTCACTAGTATAGCTATAAAATAAAGACTCGGCTTACAAGCTGTGGTGCTGTCGCTAGCTCTCCATCAGAGGGGACAGCATCCCACCCAGACCTAGCTTTCATTCTCTTGTCTATCTTTTCTCAATCTTTCACCGCCCCCTCTCAGGTTCACCAAACCTGGCTGAGCTGGCTTGGCACATTAGAGACTTATTTTTTATCAGATATAACAAAGTGTGTATAAAGAATGGTCATGCTTTATTTAGAGAAATTAAGAAAACCAGCCCCTGACTATCCAGAAGGTGGGGACTGTCTCTCTCATTAGCCAACACCGGATCCACTGACCCAGAGCCCATCCTTACACCCTGCCCCTGGGTCCCCTGCGGCCCACGGGGCCTGGAGATGCCTGGGCCCCGACGATGGAACAGACCTCCCAGAGCATCCTCCTCTTCCACCCAGTGGGGCTCAGTTCACCAGGAAGAGCAGGCAGATGTTGCGTCCCTGCCCGCCCCCCAGGCCCCTCCTCTCCTCCTGCACCTCCCTGAGCTCGGTAGACTTTGCCTTCCATCAGGTTGTGGTAAAGACCAGGTGTCTGCCTCAGCCTGCATCCGGAGTGCTCAGTAAGGCTAGCTCTCCTTTTTATCTTCAGTTGAGATCAGCCCGGTTTTGGCAATCTTGACTGAGTGAGATCTCTGTGGGCAGTGCCTTGCCTGGCTGTCTTTGAAATAGCTCATCATGAGGACCCTGCTTCAGTGTACACGGGAGCCTTTCCGAGGGCTCTCCCTCTGGGAAACTTCCACTGGGTAGAAATTTCTGGAAGCCACACTGACCTTAGAGCAAATATTTAATTTTTTTTAAAATTTAAAGTAATTTTAATTCTGGTTTACATTCAGTGGCATTTTGTGTTAGTATCGGGTGTATAGCATAGTAGTTAGACCATCGTATGCTTGGCACCATGTTCCCCTGACATCTCCAGGCCCCATGAGCTGCATACCGCATGGGCATCGGTCTGACTGACTCCCTCGCTGAGCTCCCCCCTGTGGCGTTCTGTCACAGCGTCTCCCATGAGCAGGCAGCAGGGCTGGCGGTTGTACGGGGAGGAGGCCAAGCTGAGTTGTGAGAGGAAGGGCCGTACCTCTGGGGCCTCCTGTTGTATGGAGCCTGGCCAGGCAGGTTTGTCACTGACTCACGTTCTGTCCTCTGGAGGAGAGCCCTGAGCTGATGGCCTGAGATAGAAAGGGCCCTACATATTCTTTGGTTTTGGAATTCATTAGCGAAGCTTCTCAAAGACGTCTTTTCCGGAGTCATGTGTTCCTGGGGCGTGAACTCCCTGAGCGCGCTCCCAGCCCTGGCCTGGGGGCGGGGGGCTGGGGTCCTGGGAGCCAGGGACCGTTGGTGCAGCAGCGGGATGTCTGCTGGGGCAACATGGTTCCCATGGCTGGTCTGTCCAGAGGATACCCTCATAGATCCCCAAAGCTTGCTTATACAGGGTGGCCCCTGAGTCACTTTACCATTTAAAAAATGGAATAAGTTTTTTTTTAATATGTTTTATTAATTTTTTATAGAGAGGAAGGAAGAGGGATAGAGAGTTAGACATCAGTGAGAGAGAAACATCAATCAGCTGCCTCCTGCACACCTGGTACTGAGAATGTGCCCGAAACCATGGTACATACCCCTGACCGGAATCAAACCTGGGACCCTTCAGTCCGCAGGCGGACGCTCTATCCACTGAGCCAAACCAGTTTCGGCAGTTTTTTGTTTTTTAATGTTTTCTATTTTTTACAATACAAAGTACAGAACACGGAATTTTTAAAACTATATATGAAAAATGATGTCACATAAATGCCCTTCATTTTCCATTTCACAAGCACAAGATCTTTCCATGGCATTTTCCATGACAGCTGTTAACATGTCCCTAAGCTGCTGGGCAGTCCTGGGTGTGAGTTCATGTACTATTGCACCTTACGTGGGTTTGTGTGTAAGTCTGTGGCATGCGCTGCCCTAGTCATTCCTGCTTCTCCCTAGTACCCTAAACATGCTCAGCCCTGCTCTCCCCCAGTGTCCTACACATGCTCAGCCCTGCTCCCCCAGTGCCCTGCACACGCTCAGCCCTGTTCCCTCAGTGCCCTGCACACGCTCAGTACCCTGCATACCCTCAGCCCTGCTCCCCCAGTGCCCTGCATACTCTCAGCCCTGATCCCCCAGCACCCTCAGAGTTCCTTTTTTATAAGCTGAGCACGGTCTCCTGCTCCATCACCAACAGTTGCCCGGATCACACTGCTGGATCAGTGGGTGGACACGACAGGAAAGCGCATGTGTGCTCTCTGTGTTAGAGTCATGGAGGCTGATTTCAAAATGAAATTCAGGGATTTTTTTATGCATTGTTTCATCATGAATTTTCCCATAATAAATTTCCAGAGAACAAGTTTTCAGAATCTGAAACAAAAATTAAAAGAAAAATTAGTGCCAAAAACGTTATTAAAGTTCTCAATGGGAAGGTGACTTATGGGCCACCCTATGTTTGGGGCTAGGTGACACTGTTTGAAGTCAACAAACAGCACACATAATGTCCGTCCTGTGCTGAGGACCTGGGATGGAACACATTTTGAGACGAGGTTCTTTTCTGGAGAAGCTCCCAAACTTGAAAGAAAATCAGACGTGCAGATGATTACTTACGAGGCAGTGTGGAGCAGCTGGGATGGAATTGATGGGGTAGATTGGTTGGGGGGTGTCAGAAAGACTTCTCTGAGAGGGCGGGGCTTGGTATTGAATGATGAATGTGGCTGGGCAGGCAGAAAGGGGATTCTTGCAGAGCAATCAGCATGAGCAAGGCCCAGAGGCCAGGAGAGCGGAGGGTCAGAGGTGGCCCATCTAAAGTGGCTGGAGCAGAACCTGTGGGTGGAGAGAGAAAGATGTGGACCAGGATCAGGGTAGGGTCAGATGGGGTGAACTTGAGGCAGAGGGAGTTGGGGGAGAAATGCTGGTCAGGGATTAGGCAGCCTGTAACCCGCTTGCTGAGGAGAGAGCAGAGGAGTTCACCATCCCTCTCCCCTGGGAGGTGTAGGGAGGCAGCAGCACCAGAGGTGAGGGTCAGCGCCTCTGTTTTCAGAAACTTTCCAGCAGGCCACAGGCCTGTGTGCCGGGAGCCGGGATATGGCTGGAGAAGGGAAGACCGCGTGGACCCTCAGCAGACTTGCCTTGCCTTTCCTCCCCAGGCTTCTGCAGGAGCAGCTGCAGAAGGCCACTGAGGAGGAGGGCACTCGGATGAGAGAAGAGGAGAGCCAGAGGCTGGCCCGGCTCCGGGCCCAGGTCCAATCCAGCGCAGAGGCAGATGCAGACCGAATCAGGTGAGTGCCCATAGGAGCTGCCTAGCCCCTGGGGCCATCCTGAGGGCTCATCTCCTTCCTTACTCCCTTCCATCTGCCCAGGGCCGAGCACCAGGCTTCCTTGCAGAGGCTGAGGGAGGAGCTGGCAGCCCTGCAGGAGGCCGAGAGGGCCAGCTTGGAGCAAGGCAGCCAGCGTGTGCTGGAGGGGCTCCGGGGAGAGATGGAGGCTTCGGAGAGGAGAGAGCAGGCTGCCCTGAGTGCTGAGAAGGAGAAGGCCTGGCAGCAGCGGAGGGAGCAGCTGGAAGGGGAGAGGAAAGAGGTGAGCAAGTAGAGTGGGACTTTCCTCTCTGAAACGGCACCACATGGCCTGGGCTGCAGAGGGAGAGCCAGCCTTGGGCATGCAAGTGGGTGCCGGGTGGAGAGGGGTCCGCACAGATGGCGAGCATACTCTGGACCCATTGCTCCACGTGATCCAGCTGGCCCCAGGCGGAGCTGGGTCCGATCCCTGCAGGAAGCGATGGCAGAGGCTGCTGGGCCTGGCGCCTGGGTGCTGCCACAGGTGGGAGGAAGTTTGAGGGCAGATGGCTGTGGGTTTGGGGAGATTTCATGGCTGGAAGAACTTCAATCAGAGCAGAGGTGCGTGTAGCACTGCTCCAAGCTTGGGTACTTTCATGGATGCCTTGTGCCTTGTGGATGCAATGCGTGTGGCACTGCTCCAAGCTTGGGTACTTTTGTGGATGCCTTGTGCCTTGTCCCTGTCTTTGTCTCTGGGGACATGCGGCGAGTCTTCCACCTTCCCACCCTCCCCTTTCTCCTGCCTTTGCTGAGCAGGAGCACACTCAGGAAGTTGTCCTTCACTGTTTCTCCCTGTCCCTCTGGTAGGAGGGTCTGTCCCCAGGTGAGAGGCTGAAGTGGATGACAGCCAGGCCGAGGGGCTTCTTTTTCTTTTTGCTGAGGGATGGAGCCTCAGCTGAGACCAGGAGACCAGTAGATCAGCAGGTGGACATGGGGCTGAAACCTGCAGCCTCTCTGCCTGGCCACGTTCACTGGTGGGAGTGTCCCCGAGCACCCAGAGGCAGGGTGGCAGCAGTGGCCAGGGCCACCTAGGTGCCCTCCACACTGCCCACATGCCTGTCTGTCGGCTGGTTGCAGGCGTCAGGGGCTGAGCTGTATCGGGAGAAGGAATTCGTGCCCGAGGCTCCCTCAGCCCCTGAGCTCTTGGCGTAGGGGCTGGTGTTCCTGGCTCCTCCTGGGTCTGGGTTGCTGCCCAGCAGCCTGTTCTGCCCAGCATCCCTCACTGGCACTTGGTTGCTCCCAGGCAGCAGCAGCGCTGGAGACAGAGCACAGGGCTGAGCTGGCGCGGCTCCTGTCCTCCCTGGAGGCCAAGCACAGAGAGGTAGGGGCTGGGCCTGGCCTGCGGGCAGAACCTGGACTGTGGCCCTGAGCATATGCTCAGTTCCTTCACTGCCACACAAGGGAGGCAGCCTCTCCCCCTGCAGCCTGTGGGAGGGACACTGGGTCCCTGGGAAGTTGGTCCCCTGGCCACTCTAGTGCTGAGTCACCCGCTGTGGCCCTCCTAGGCGGTCTTCAGCCTCCAGAAGGAGGTAGAGGAAGCTCAGCAGAAGGAAGAGGCCCAGCAGCAAGAGAACCTGGGGTGGGCGGAGCAGAGAGCTCGCCAGCTGCTGGAGTATGAGCAGGAGGTGCGTGTGGCACTGCTCCAAGCTTGGGTACTTTCGTGGATGCTCTGACCACTGAGCATGTTGGCCCAGAGGGTCCTTCTCACTTTGGCACTTCTGCTTCCGCTTCACAGCCCAGTTCCCTCGAGGCAGTGCTTCTCCATGCCATGCCCTGTATGTGGGAGGTGGTGGGGAGTGTGGCCATCACGTGTCATGCACCTGCGTGCGTGGGGCGCCTTAGAGGGGTGCCATGTGAGGCTGAATGCTCAATCCTGCGTGCTGCCCGCTCTGTCTCCCATTGTATCCTGCTGCCTTCCCTGCAGCTTAGTGGCCTCCTGAGAGAGAAGCGCCGGGAGGTGGAACGGGAACATGAGGGGAAGATGGACAAGATGAATGAGGAGCACCGGCAAGCCGTGGCGGAGGCCAGAGAGCAGTATGAAGCCGAGGTGACAGCCCTCCCCAACAGGGGCATGGTGGCACAGCCGGGGCCCTGGCGGGCTGGCTGGAGGCAGGGGAAGGGGAGGCTGGGAGTGTTTGTGGCAGGCTCTGCCCTGGCGAAGTCATGTTGTGTCTCAGCCATTGGATGAGGAGGGACCCCTCTGTCGGGCAGGCTGCCCTCGCCTTCGTGGTGACTGCGCTAGCATTGAACGTGGGCCGCCTGCCAGGCCTTGTTCTCAGCGCTTGGTTTAGATTAGCTCATTCAGCCCTCACAACCCCCTGAGGTATGTACTATCATTACCTACATTTTAAAAGTGAGGAAACTGAGAGTTGGGGAGCGTGAGCACTTTCCCTGACAGGCAGGAGGAGCTAGGGTTGTCTGATCCCAAAGCCTCAGCCTTGGTCACCCTGACCCCGCCACCAGGGTTCATAGGAACCCAGGACACCAGGAAATAGCCTGGCAGGAGCCAAACAGTCAGCAAACATCACCTGCCCATCTCCAGCCTTGGCCTGGGTGGGGAAGGCCAGTTACCTGAGCGGCCGCTCTCGGCTTGGCTTGCTACTATTGGTTGAGCAGTGACTGTGGCTGACTTTGGCTCATCGCTGGGCCTCTGCATGGACCTCTGCCTGGACTTTTAGGCTGTGGCTCCAGGGACCCCAGATCCCAGACTCTCTATGCCATCTTCCTGGGCAGAACCAGTGGGCCATGACGGATTTGACTCCCTTTTCAAACCAACCCTGACCTACGAGGAAGAGGAACTTCCCGAGGGAGGCAACAGCACTAGGAGGCTCCCCAGGGCATTTCCTCACCACACTGCCCAGCCTCTGCTCTCTGGGGGGGACCCTGCTGTCCTAAGGGCTGGCCTTGGGGCACTGGCAGGGTCCTTGACCTTACTGACCTGTGGTGGCAGGGGTAGAGGGACTGTAGTATCCTACTGGAGGCCCCCCTTTGTGCAGGAGAGGACACAGCGGGCTGCGCTGCTGGGGCACCTGACTGGGGAGCTGGAGCGCCTGCGCAAGATCCACGAGCGGGAGCTGGAGGGGGCGAGGCAGGAGCAGGCCAGGCAGCTGGAGGGCCTGGGGCTCCGGCACCGGGAGCAGGTGGGCTCTGCATGGTCGTCAGGTCCACTGCCATGGGCTGGAACAGTTGGACAGCAGGCCAGCAGCTGCAGGAGGGGGTCTCGCTGGCCAACCCCAGGCTGGGACATCGGTGTTCCTTTGTTTCCTGGGCCAAGGGGGTCCGCCCCTCTAGGACCTTGGGGTTGGCACCTCTGCTGCTCCTGGCCCACCCTGGGCATAAACAAGGAGTGATGCTTTCCTGGGAGATCACAGGGGTTCATGGGAGGGAGTGTGCCATGCTTGGGGGTCAGGACCCCTCCTCCACATCTAATGCATTTTTTTCCCCCACCTTTGGTCTGTGCAGGAAAGGAAACTTCAAGATTTAGAGGTGGAGCTTGAAACCAGAGCCAAAGAAGTCAAGGCCTGGTTGGCTCAGCTGGATGTTCAGGTGAGGGAGAGGGGGTGGAGATTTCCCCAGGTGCCCTTGACCTTGGAAACCTGGTTCCCCCAAGAGAGGAATGGCCTTTCTGCCCCTGTACCCTGGGGCCTGGAAGTGGCCGAGGCTCTCGTCCCCTCCCTCAAGAGGAGGCTGCCCCAAGGAGAGGCAGCTGTCGGCCAGAAGCAGCAGGTAGCCTGGACTTCTCACCTGGCCTCCCTGTCTCCCCCTCCCTCTCTTTCCCATCCCCACCTCTTGTTCACTGGGTCTCTGCAGAGCCTGGGGCTATTCCACCAGTAACACCTTGTGGGAAAGCCAGCACAGTATGCCAGGAAGTGGGCGGTGGCGGGGAGTGGGGGGAGGAGGGGAATCTTGGTGTGTGGGCCCCACCAGGCCCTGTTCTGGGGCTTCCCGGCTCTCTGCCTTCGCCCACTCTTTCTCCAGGTGCTTCTGTCTTTTCCTCTGCCCAGGAAGTCACAGCCACCCATCAGCACCTGGAAGAGGCAAAGAAGGAGCACACGCACCTGCTCGAGTCAAACCGGCAGCTCCAGAGAAGTCTGGGCGAGCTGCGGGCCCACAAGCTGGAGCTGGAAGCCCAGGTGGACCAGCTGCAGGCCCAGGCCAAGGGGCTGCAGAAATGCATCAGGTGGCGTGCCCTCTGACCTCCGCTGCTTGGCCTGTCCCAGGCAGGGTTGGAGCCAGGCTCTGCTGCCTGTTGTAGGGATGGAGATGTGAGGAGGTGGGAGCAGCCGGGGTCCTGTTTTCACTGTTCAAGCCCCAGGCCTGCCTCAGGGGCTTGGCCAGGAGTGAAGGGATGGAGCGGGTCTTACTTTCTATCTTTGGTGTGACTCCAAGCCCACCAGAGGTCCCGACAGTGTGCTCACGGGAGCCTGCTCACCTCCTGTACCCCCACCTGCAGTGACCTAGAGGCTGAAGCTCAGAGGAAGCAGGAGGCGCTGACAAGGCTGGCGGTCGAGGCGAGCAGTACTCCCCTGTGTTGTGAGCCAGACCTCCATGTCGAGGACCTGAGGACATCCCCTGGCACCGTGAGCTTCTCTGGCCTTGGCAGGGCAGGATGGCTGGGTAGAGATGCCAGGGGAATGGACTCCAGGAGGGGTGGGGCTCTGCTCTGTATTGGGCCTCCAGCTCCTGTTCTTCCTGTTCCCAGCTCCCCACTTCCATAGTCCGAGGGTCTCTGGGGTGAACAGTGCCCCGCCTCCAGCAGGGCCAGGGTGTTGGGTCTGGGAGGGTTTCAGACCTGGAGATTGCATGCATCTGCTGGCCTGGGTCAGTGGGTTTTCCTGTGTCCTCAGAAGCAGACCAAAGAGGCACCCCCTTCTGTCTCCCAGAGCCCCGAGGTCGCCAACTCATCCTTGGACAGGTGTGTCAATGGCCTGTCCTATTTGGGGTTGGGTGGGTGAAGCAAGGTCATGGCAGTCACCCATGGACGTGACTCAGCCAAGTTGGTGCCTGCTGGGCCTGTGGGCCTGGCAGGCTGGCATCTGCTGATGCCTGGGTGAGTGTCAGGCTGATGGGACAGTGCCACATGCCTTGTGTGGTCTCCAGTGGCTGGATTCCTATCCTCAGCTGCCCCACCCCGCCTCTCCCTGCCTGGCCCACAATCTGCTCAAAGGGCATCTGCCAGGAGTGTGGAGTGACCCAGAGCAGGGCTCTGGAGTCTTTGTAGGCCCTCTCATCGTTCTCCCTGGCCTGTTCCCATCAGCTTCCGGCACTACCTCTCTGCCGAGGGGGAGGCTCTCCGCAGTGCCAAGGCCTTCCTGGTGCGGCAGACGCGATCCATGCGCAGACGGCAGGCAGCTCTGAAGGCCGCCCAGCAGCACTGGGGCCTTGAGCTGGCTGCCGCTCCGGATGCGCCTGAGGACCTGCTGGGCACCAAGGCCCTGGGCGACGATGTGTACAAGGGCCTGGAGGAGGTCAGAGCCTGGAGGACAGCCTGGGCCCCAGGGAGGGTGGCTGGGGAGCCGGGCTGTGCCCTCCACTGCTCATTCTGGGGATCCCACGAGGGCAGATGCACAGCTGGAGGCTCTGGGCACGCGTCATGTAGGGTTGTGGGCGGGGGATGGAGATTCTGTGGCTCCACCTTAGGCTCGAGAGCTGGGCACCGTGTGCAGGATGCTCTAATGGAAACCGCCTGGCCTCCCAGAAACTGTAGGTAATGTGCAAGGGGCAGCGTTACTCTGTTTTCTAGGTGAAGAGTGCAGTAAGCATCTCTGAATTTCACATCCAGCACCTCTCTGGTAATATACTGTAGCTCAGGTGATTCTCAGGGCCCATGAAACAGAGCAGTTCTTTTGGATGAGAATCTAGACTGAGAGTTAAGTTTTTCACAATAACCCAGCGAACAGAGGGCGAGCTGGGCCCGTGTCTGTGCATCACTCAAGTCCCTCTCTGTCTGTGGCTGCAGGAGGCCAGACACCTGGGGGAGATGCAGTCTGCCATGCGGAGAGGCCGCGGCCTGCTGCAGCAGAGGGAGGAGAAGCTGAGTAAGCTGGAGGCCTCTCTGCGGGATGAGGTGAGCCTCTGGCCATGCAGTCCGGTACGGTTGGGTGTTTGGACCTGTTGAGGCTCTGGGTGGGCATGGCATGGCTTCAGCTTTGCATTGGTTATTTGTGCTGTGTGGTTCTGAGAGACTCGGAGCTCCTTGCTGAAGCTTCTTGGGAGAGGATCTAGCTCTGGCCCTTCCTGGGTGAGCCATGGAATCTGAGGACAGGAGTTGCGGGGGGTAGATGCCCCTGGGAAGGTGGGGAGACCCTGCAGGGCGAGTTTACTGGGGAGATAAAGGTTGGGCCTCAGCCTAGTCCTAGTGGCCTGCCTGCCCGCGTCTCAGGTGGGTTGAATGAGTTCCGTTAGCCTCCCCCCACCTCCCGGTGAGGCAGCTTCAGGATGTGCCCCTTCCAGAACCCTGGCCCCAAAGAGCCTGCACGTGAAGGGATGAAGGGCTTGTCTCCAGCACAAAGCCAGTGGGCAAAGGTGCAGGGAGAGGGCCAGCAGGAACTGCTGCTTCTACCCACAGGATCTAGATGAGGACACTCTCAGAGGGCCCCCCACCAAGAAAATGGTGACCTTTGACCTCAGTGACACGGAAGACACTAACAGTGGAAGCTCAGAGTCCTGTTCCCTGCCTCATGGTGAGCAGTGGCTGCAGGGTGGAGAGAGAGGGTGGCTGGGAAGGACCGGTTTCCATGGAGAGGGAAACCAGCTACCCCTCCTCAGCTCCATGCGGGTCTCTGAGAGCCCGTGTCTGAGCAGGTCCTCAGTGGGTGCTGGACAAGGAGGAGCCACTCTGGCTTTGCCCGCCCACAGGCTGCACGCCTTGGAGAGCCTTCTGAGTGCGCAGTCCCTGACCTACCTCTGCGTTCTGGCTGGCTGCTCTGTTGGGAACAGAGGCCCTGCCCTCCCTGGAGCCACAGTGCCCGCAGGGCCTGGGTCCTACACCACCTGCCTCTTCTTCCCTTTCAGGCAGCCTGGCCAGCCCCGCCTTCCCGGACAAGATCCAGTGCTTGGACAGCTCCCTGCAGCACATCAGCAGCCAGCTGCACCAGGTCCTCAGCCTGCTGGGGGTCCTTAGCACCCAGCCGCCGCTCCTCACTTCCACCCAGGCCCCGCTCCCGCCCCCCTCCTCCCGGAGGACCCCCACCCAGTGGGCCTGGGACCCGGGGCTGAGCCCCAGGCTCTCCTCCTCCGCCACGCAGGCTGTGGACGACTTCCTGGTGGAGAAGTGGCGCAAGTACTTCCCAGGTGAGCTTCCTTTGGCCTCCTGTGATCTGGGCCCAGCCTTCCCCCTTCTCCTCATTTACTCCTTCTCCTCCTCCTCCTCCTCCTCCTCCTCCTCCTCCTCCTCCTCCTCTTTCTTTCTTCTTCCCCTCCCCCACTACTCTCAGCTTTGGGTCACAGGCCTGGCTGGGCCAGCAGCCTCTGCTCAATGGGCTAGGGCCGTTTGCTTGGGCTTGGGCTCGGGCTTCTGGGGCCTATGGCTCCAGAGCTCACAGAACCGGAAGGCTGTCATCTTTATCATCGTGAGGCGCTGCCGGGAGCGCTGTGCTGTAGGCTGGTGTTTCATGTAAAGTTTTTCATTTAGGCCTATAACCCTCTGAGGTTGTCATTCGTGTTTTTTTTTTTTTTTTAATGTTTTTACTGAAATTTAGAGAGAGAGGAAGGGAGAGGGATAGAGAGATAGAACATCAGTGAGAGAGAAACATTGATGGGCTGCCTCTTGCATGCCCCACGCTGGGGGTCAAGCTTGCAACCCGGGCATGTGCCCTGATGGAATCGAGCCGACTAGAAATGGAAACAGAAAAGTAGGTTCTGTTTTAGAGATGAAATGGGCAGGGTGACTCCTGTCTCACACATTCACTTCCAGCTGCTGCAGGTCTCCCTGTGTGTGTCTCTTTGGGAGGGGCACTGCCTTTTCTGTTGTGAGAGGCAGAGGTGCTGGGGAGCAGCGGCCGCTGCTCGGTGGGCCCTGCGGCTCAGGCCCAGCTGGCCTGTCCTTCTGAGCCATTGCTTCCTGCTTCCCAGCTGGGAGCCCTGGCCTCTGCAGCAGCCCTGCCCCCTTGGAGAACAGGCTGGGCTACGTGTCTGCCAGGTAAGACTCCCTGCAGCTCTGGTGCCATCTCTGAGGGGCCCAGAGCTTAAGGTCCAGCAGCCCTGGGGTGTCTGGCAGGCCTAGGTCCCACCCGCTCCTCCATACCGTCAGAGGAGAGTCCCCGGAGCCCAGCTCCATGAGGAAGTGCCCTCTGGCATCTTGAGAGGAAGCAGCCCTGGCAGCCCCTGGCATGGTCCTTCCATGGCCCTCCAGCTCCAGCCTGGAGCGGGCCTCTGTCTTTGCCCACAACTCCCTGTCTCCCCAGTCCTGCGAGCAGCATCTGGAGGAGAGGGGCGCCCTGTGGGAGAGACAGATGGGCCAGCATTTGAATCTGCTATTTCTCACATCCTTCTCCTTGCCACATGTGCCCCCCTACAGGCCCCAACCATTAGTAATCCCTACCCCTCTGACCAGTGGGAGCTGACACTAATGAGATGGGACCAGAATCTGTGGGTGTGGAGCCCACAGTGTGGATGTCAGGAGTACCCACCCTGGGGGAGGCATCCTGAGGGCCTCCTGCCAGTGGGGGAAGCTTTGAATGGCTAAAGTGACCCCACAGCCTGTAGCTGATGTTGGAGGAAGGGGATGATGTGCTTCCTCTGGTTGCTGAGTCACAGGCCCTTCCCCTGGCCCTCCTGCCCCTGCCTCCTCCTCCCAGGGAGCAGCTCCACCTCCTGCGGCATCCCCACTCCTACGCACCTAAGGTGGGCAGCGCCGGTCTGCAAGGCATGATCGAGGCTAACCGGAGGTGGCTGGAACACTACAGGAATGACCCCAAGTTATATCCTTTCAGCCAGCTCTCAAACCCTGGCCCCTTCCTGCTGTAGTGGGGTGGCTGAGCTGGACTGTGGCTGTGTTTGTGCCCTGGGGATCTGAGAAGGATCCTGTTTGGCTTCCTCCCCTTTGTCCCTTCCTCCCCTCCCCCGCTTCCTTCCTCCCTCCCCTTTCTCCCTTCCTCCTTTGATCCCTCCCCCCCCCCCTCCCTTCCTTCCTCCCCTCCCTCCCTTCCTTCCTCCCCTCCCTCCTTTCCTTCCTCCCCTCCCTCCCTTCCTTCCTCCCCTCCCTCCCTTCCTTCCTCCCTCCCCTTTCTCCCTTCCTTCTCTGATCCTTCCCTCCCTCCCTTCCTCCCTCCCCTCCCTCCCTTTTTTCCTCCCCTCCTTTCCTTCCTTCCTCCCCTCCCTTTCTTCCTTCTTCCCCTTTCTCCCTTTCTTCCTTCCTCCCCTTTCTCCCTTCCTCCTCTGGTCCTTCCTTCCCTGGTCCTCCCTTTTTCCCCTTCCTTCCCTTCCTCCCCTTCCTCCTTCCCTCCCTCCTTCCCTTCTTCCCTTTCTTCCTGCCTTCCTCCTTTCCTTTCCTTCCTCTCTTTCTCCTCTCCTCCCTTCCTCCCTTCTTCTCTTCCTCCTCGGGCCCTTCCTGGTGCTCAGGTGCTTGCAGTTCTCCTTCACCTGGTAGCCAGGCCTCTGTGCTTAGTGCCCACGCCAGCAACCTCGGGCCTCCTGCAGCTGAGCTTGGATGAGAACAACAGGCTGCAGGTGCACCGCTGCTGAGGCCCAAGCAGTGTGTGGCCCCGCATCTCTTGCACCCAGGCCAGGGCCCAGGAGGGGCCTGCACCCGCTGCCTCAGACGAAGTTCTCTGGTGGGGGAAGTGGGCTGGGTGGAGAGGATGGCAGAGCTGAAAGCAAGAAGCCACCTGCAGCGACCACGGAGCATCTGTGAGCTCTTGTGAGGATATGGCAGCACTGACGTGGGGCTCCTGGATCATGGGACCCTTCGGGGGGCATCACAGGCATTGATGTCAGAGGCCCAGGGATCTCTGTGGCACGAGGTGACCTCCACCTGCCTGCAGGGCTCCGCATAGTGACATGGCGCGGGCCTCACTCCATGAGCAAGGCCCCAGCATCTTGTGTCCTGTGCCCTGTGCCTGGGATGCTGTCTCTCCAATACCTCAGCATGTGAGCTCAGGCCTGTTTCTTTCTCTCTTCTCTCCTCCTTCCCTTCTTTTTTAAAACATCCCCTTTCTTTAGTCCTCTGTTTCTCTTTTTTACTATCTCAGGATTAGGCCCAGCCCTGCCGAGGGTGCTGGGGGCACCCCTTTCCTCGGCTGCACTGTGCTGTCCCCAGGGCACCCTTCCTTTGCTGGGCTCTGCCTGGAGTCCTTCCGGTGGCTACTCAGGTCTCAAGCACACAGCTCAGAAGACAGCCGCCCTGGAAAGCTGGCAGGGCTCTGGGCCTCTCGCCCTTCACTTTGGGGTGTACCCGTGTGTTCTTGTTTCTGTCTCTGTTTTCTATTGTGCCCACCCTGCTTAGCTAGGAGACTCGGTCTAGGGAGGTGGGGCAGGGCCGGAACAGGGCCTTAGAGGGAGGGGTCTTGTGCCCCAGGAGCAACTGCCGATTTGCACAGCCCCCTGCACCTCTCTCACCAGCGGCCCCCTGGGGTCCCCAGACATGTCCTCTGACATCTTTCTTGGTGTTTAAAGAAAATGCCCATTCTTCCTGTTGGGAAAGCTGTAGGGTTGCCCTGGCCTCTCTAGTGCATAGAGAGCAAACCTCCACCCTCCCACCACGAACCTCTTAGTTGTGGAATAGGAAATGAAGACCTGATGCTTTTTATTCACTATGCTTGCTCGGCCCAGTCTGCCACACAGAAAAAGGTCCGTGTTATGTGGCTGATCCTGTGGGACTAGCATATGTGTCGCACCATCTCTGTAACAAACCCGTGTTTGTATATCAATTAAATCCCTGTTGGCCCATTTTCTACAAGGTCACTGTGTGAGTGTGTGAGTGTGTTCTCTCTGGGGCCTCTGCCTCCTCCCTCGTGAGAATAGAGGAAGGAGCCCTAGCTGGTGTGGCTCAGTAGATAGAGCGTCAGTTTGTGGATCAAAGGGTGCTGGGTTTGATTCTGGTCAAGGGTATGTACCTTGGTTGCATGTACCTCTCCAGACCCTGGTCAGGGCTTGTGTGGGAGGCAACCAATAGATGTGTTTCTCTCACATCAATGTTTCTCTCTGTCTTTCCCTCTCACATCCACTCTCTCTAAAAAAAATATTCTCTGGTGAGAATTAACAACAAACAGGGAGACGCTAATGTTCACAGCACATCTAGGAAGCTGATATGATCACAACAAACTGGTGGTACAGGGGTTGTTATCTTTGTTCTATGGATGAGGAAATCAAGGCTTGGCCCCTTTAAATTCGTGGTCCTGGAGAAAGTAGCTGAGCTCCTTATCAGCCAGATCCCTCCCCACCCTGTACCCTGAAGCTCCCTGGCCCCAGCTGCCAGCCTTGTGAGGTGCTGACTCTCCGCTCCACCGCTCCTTTCATCCTCTGCCTATCCCACTGCCTACCTGGGAGTCCTAAGCAGGCAGGGGTGTGAACACCCTACACACAATGCATCGTTCTTGGATCTGCAGCAGCAGAAATGCATGGGATCCAGCTTGAGGTGGCCATGTGTTATGCGTTTGCATGAGAAAACCAGCTTCAAGCAATCATGCACAGTGACCTCGGCCCCTGTGGTCCCTGGCCCCACTTACTCTGATGGAACGAGGGAAGGCAGCAGGGAACCTTTGTGGAGCACCTGGATGCCAGTGCTGTTCATGTTACCTTGTGCAGTCTTTTTACCCGATGAGGTTGGTGTTATTTTGTAGATGAGGAAATGGAGGCTCAGAGAGGTTAAATGGCAATAGCTCAGGATCACCCAGGTCCATGTGTCTCCGAGAGCCAGGTTCCAGCTACCACACTCCCGCTCCTACCTCAGCTGCTCCTGATTCCCCTCGCCTCCTGTGGAGGGAAGACTGGGTCCCAGGAAGGGGGTGACTTCCCGCTGAGTAAGCACCTCCTCCCCCTCATCGGCCAAGGTTTACAAAGGGACTTTTTCAAGATTCCTAAACCACCTCCTCCTCCCTCAGGGCTTTTCCACGCTGCCTGGGGAGTCTGGAAGCAGAGTTGGAGCTGCCCAGCCTTGAGCCTTGCTCTGACGGGCTCTGTGCTCATGGTCTGGACCAGAGGCCCTATGAGGACTGAGCTGGAGTTAGCGTGTGGCAGGTGTGCCTCCAGAGCCAGGAGATGAGAATCTCCAGCCTGAGTCTCAGAAATATTTTTAAAAGACGTTTGTTTTGAATAGGCTACATGTTTACAGGCTCTATGCTCAGATGTGCTGAAGCTGCTCTGTCCATGGGCCATCTCTTCCTCCTTGAGGGTCACAAATGGATTAGTCCCTCCTGGAGATTTTATGCAAAGTCCAGGAAAGAGCAGGCTGCTGCTCCTCTCACTGCAGGTGGGCTGAGGTCATCCTAACCCAGGAGCAGAGGGCTTCCCAGAGCCCTTTGAGACGCCCCTGACTGCTTTCTTATGGGAGCAATACTCCCATAAGATAATGGCCTCACTCCACCTCCTCAACTGCATGGAAACTTCCACACAGGATGGCAGAGTGGTGAGGAGGGAAAGAGCTCTGGCCTTAGGACACCTCCTGGCTCTGTGACCTGAGCGAGTGCCTTTCCTGGTCCAAAGTTCAAAGCCTGAATCCATGTCCAGGGATGAAGCAGGGGGCTCCCAGCTTCAGGGAGGATTCTGCTGTATGGGGAGCTACCCTCATTCAGAGCCTGAGATAGGTACTGGGAGAGGGGTATGGGGTGGGGAGGGTGCTGTAGGCGGAGGGGTGCTTGTGGGAAAGGGTGCTGGGCTGAGGAGGGGTGCCCTGGCAGGAAGGGGTGCTGGGGAGAGGGAGGAGTACTAGGGGAGAAGGGTATTGGATGGGAGGGGTGCTGGGCAGTGGAGGGGTGCTGGATGGGGCTGCCAGTCCCACAACCAACTTTGTTAGTGGCGATGGGAAGTGTGGGGCTGTCACAATGTCCTGATGAGTTGGAAGCCCGGTGCCTCATTTCCTTGCATCTCCAGTCCACATGCTTGCACTTCGCCGAGTCTGCTACCCAGCAGGTGTCCCACAGAGACCCCTTGAGGGCGGTGCATCAAGGAGAAGAGGGTGCCTGCTTTTGGGGAGGGGGCAGTGGAACAGCTTGGTGAGTCCCACTTGCAGGACTAGAAGTGGGGGGCATGAAACAATCAAGGGCTCCTACCTCATTCTCTGCCTTGATGCTCATGTGTACAGCAGGGTTAGCAGTGGCCTTATAAAGTGGTTGTGAGGGTTAAAGAAGTTACTTCATGTGTGTCCTCAGGACTGTTTAGCATTGCGTGAGGGAGCGATGTCACCCAGAGGGCAGCAGGGTTGTTCCTGACTGCTCCCCTGAGAGCTGTTCACCAGCAGGTGCCGCCCAGATCAGCACCAGAGACCAAGTGGTCACAGGCTGACAGCATCACACACCAAGGGGTCTCCCCTGAGCCTGTGGTTCCTCCAAAAGCAAAAGGGAGCCCAGGGGTAATTTCCTGGGAGCCCCTGCTCTGGTTTTGCCTGACGGGTTGCAGGGGATTTGAGGCTTAGCCACCTCGAAGTTGATTGTGACGGAGAAGGGCTCCCAACACCTGGCACTCTGATTTCGGCGGTCCAGGTTCCAACCTGCAGCACCCAAGTAGTCATTCCATCAGTGGCTTTGCTCATGTGCAGAGTTGAGGTGCTGGTGCAGTCAGACCAGAGGGCTTAGCAGGCATAGGTCTGCCTGATTGGATCCTCAAGGGGTTTTGCTGGCCTTGGAGCCTGGTCTGCTCATGCCCAGCAGAGAGCCGAGTCATAGCCCGGTAGCCGTGGCTCCTGATCCCTCCGACAGGAAGGGCTGGTGAGAAGCTGAACCTAGCAAGGCTTGCTCGGGGAGGCGGGGAGGCAGGGCTACTGCCTCCAGAGCAAAGCCAGCCATCCTGTTTGGCCAGGAAATGTGGGGCTGATTTGGTTAAGTCAGGATCATAAAGAGCCTTAGAGGCTTTGGAGCTGCTACTCCCAGGCAGGGACACTGGTTTATAACCCCACTTAGAGCCAAATAAAGCACTCAGCCCACTTGACCAGGGAGCCTTACCAGAGCCCACAGACTGCATAACCCTCTGACAGCCCTGCCTATAGTGGCACCTGAACAGAGAGACAGTGTCTATCTTCCCCTGTCTTCAGGTGTCATTTTATGGTGTGTGTGCGTGTGACGGAGAGAGAGGGGGTGGGAGAAAGGCCTTGCCTGACCAGGATATTCAGTGCACACTCTTGCCTAATTGGCTCCCCAAACAATGAGCCATGCAGGCTCTGGGTGCTGTCCTGCTGTCCTGCCAGGCAGAGAAGATACTTCACAGCCCCACCTAGGTCTGACCATCCAGGAAGGCTGACTGAGAATTCTGCCAGCCATGGAGCTCATCCTAGAGCCTCACGGGGGCAGCGAGCCAAGCCAGCAGCCCTATTCAGCTAGTTTCTGCTGGTGGCACATACCGCATCTGACCTCAGGGCTCAAACAGTTGCCTTGCTCCCAAATAGACTCTAACAGTGGACCCCCATCTGCCCAAGGACATTACCAGCAGACACATCCCAAAACCCACAATAAGCTGACAAGTGAAACGATACCAATGCAAACCTGCAAAGTCTGGAAGAAATGACCACTTACTCAAATGTACAGATATCCACTAAGGAATCAGGACCTCTCTCTCTTTCTCTTTCTCTTTCTCTTTCTCTTTCTCTTTCTCTCATATGCACATACATCATAAACATGACACCTCAAAAGAAAACTAATAAATCTCAGAGTTCTACAATTTTAAAAAAAGTTTATTGAACTAAAAATACACAGACTAAAATTAAGAAATCATTGCATGAACAAAAAGAAATAGAAACCATTGACACACACACACACACACACACACACACACACACGCACACCAAAAACCTGAAAAATACAATAATCAAATTGGAGAATTCAAGAGAGAGCTTCAAGAACAGATTCAATCATGCAGAAGAAAGAGTGACCTGGAAGATAGGACATTTGAAATTATCCAGTCAGAAGAGCAAAAATAAAATAATGAAAAAGAGTGCAGAAAGCCTATGGAACTAATGGGACACAAAAAATACAGTTTTAGAAAAAAAATTTTTTTTTCATTATCAAGTGGGATTTATTCCAGGGATGCAAGGCTGGTACAATATTCACAAATCAATAAATGCGATACATCACATAAACAAATTGAAAGACAAAAGTCATACAATCATATCAATAGATGCAGATAAAATCCAGCATCCATTATTATTATTTAATTAAATCTTTATTATTCAGGTTATGACATTTGTTTCTCTTTTTCCCCTCCATAGCTCCCCTCCACCCAGTTCCCACCCCTCCCTCTACCACTACCTCCCTCCCGATGACCTCATCCATAGGTGTATGATTTTTGTCCAGTCTCTCCCTGTACACCCCTCACCCCTTTCCCCCTGAGAATTATCAGTCCACTCCCTTTCTGTGCTCCTGATTCTATTCTATTCACCAGTTTATTCTGTTGATCAAATTTTTAATTCACTTAATTTTTAGATCCACTTGTTGATAGATATGTATTTGTTGTTCATAATTTTTTGTCTTTTACCTTTGTTGTTGTTCTTCTTTTTAAAGAGTACCTTTCAGCACTTCATATACTACTGGTTTGGAGTTGATGAACTCCTTTAGCTTTTTCTTATCTGTGAAGCTCTTTATCTGACCTTCAATTCTGAATGATAGCTTTGCTGGATAAAGTATTCTTGGTTGTAGGTACTTGCTATTCATCACGTTGAATATTTCTTGCCACTCCCGTCTGGCCTGCATCATTTCTGTTGAGAAATCAGCTGACATTCGTATGGGTGTTCCCTTGTAGGTAATGAACTGTTTTTCTCTTGCTGCTCTTAATATTCTCTTTTTCTTTTGCTCTTGGTATTTTAATTATGATATGTCTTGGTGTAGTCCTCTTTGGATTCCTTTTATATGGGGTTCTGTGTGCTTCCTGGACTTATAAGTCTATTTCTTTTACCAGATGTGGGAAGTTTTCAATCATTATTTCTTTAAATAGGTTTTCAGTATCTCGCTCTCTCTCTCTTCCTCGGGCACCCCCACAATTCTGATGTTGATACATATGAAGCTGTCCCAGAGGCTCCTTACATTATCTTCACATTTTTGGATTCTTCTCTCTTCTTGCTTTTCCAGTTGAGTATTTTCTGATTCTTTATATTTCAAATATTTGACTTGATTCTTGCCTTCCTCTAGTCTGCTGTTAGGTCTCTGTATAATGTTTTATTTCAGTCAGTGTATGTTTAATTTCTAGTTGGTCCTTTTTCATCTCTAGTTGGTCCTTTTTCATCTCCTCTTGGGTCTCACTAACTTTATCCAACTTTTCTAAGATATTCTTGAAAAACCTTATAAGCATGGTTTTGAACTCTATATCCAGTTGTTTCTTTTCCTCCATTTCTTTTGTTTGTGATCCCTTCCCTTGTCTCGGCATTTTCACTATGCCGGGAGAACTTCTGTGTTGGATTCAGCCTTATGATACCAGACTTGAAAAACGGCAAAAGCCTCTGTGTTGAGCTTGGGATGGATGGAGTCTCAGGGCTTAAGGGACTGCCTTGCCTTCCAGTCTGCCCTGCCCTCCACGCCCCCTGAGTCTCACGTGACTGGGTAATCACTGGAGCGGTTCCTGTGTGCGCACACGCTCTCTCTCAGTGCCTCTAGACTGCTGCCCCTCCGGCTCCCCTGCGCTCTGGGACCACACAAGTCTGGGTCCCCAGGATTTTGCCCGAAACGGGTTTAGTGGAGTTAGAAGTGGCACAGTTGGGAGGGTCTGTCTCCTGCCCACTCATGAAAGCCAGCGGCACAATCAGCAGTTGGTCCTCTGTGCGCAGTGCTGTGCGCGCCACCAGACTTTTGATCTTTTGTGACTCCCCTAAATTTTCATGCACTTCTCCCTTTTCACAGTCCAAACTCCTCCCGTATGAGTTTTGGCTGGATCTGGGGTTTAATGTCGTAGGATAAGGAGTTCAATACCTTTGAGAGTCTCCGTCTGCCTCCCGCCAGAGAAAGCCAGCCAGGTTCTCCAGCAGCCGCTCTCTCCGCGCGCGTCTCCATACCTCAGCTTTTCCCAGATCCTCTGGGTCTCTGTGAGCCCTCTCTTTCCTTCTAGTTGTAGAATTTCCACTCCACCAGCTTTCTTGTAGTTCTGGATGATGTCCTTTCTATCTTTTAGTTGTAGTTTTGAAATTGTTGTGCGAGGCAGCAGTGTAGGTGTTTACCTATGCCGCCATCTTGGAGTCTCCAATTTTTAGAAATTTTTACTGATTGATTTTTAGAGAGAGAAAAGGGGGTAAGGGAGGATAAACATTGAGTTGTTGTTCCACTTGTTTATACATTCATTGGTTGCTTCTTCTTCTTTTTTTTTTGAGGAATAATAGTCAATTTTATTGGGCTTAGGCCAGGAGTCCATGGGTCTTTAGGACCTCTGTGAATTTGTCAGTTTTCTTCTCCACATTCTTCTTGGCCTGTTTCTGTAGCCTCATGAGCTGCTTTTTCTTGCGGTAGTGGATCTTGGCCTTCTCCTTACTCTTCTCCTCCAGAGTGGCTGTGATGGCCTGGTACTTCCAGCCAATTTCATGAGCCAGGCGCCCAAGGTAGGCAAACTTCGGGTAGGCTTCAGGCGCACAACCTTGAGGGTGGCGGGAACCACCAATCGCTTTCTTGTCATAGGGTGGTGGGATCCCGTCAAACACCTTGAGGTGGTCCAAGGCAGCCTGGCCTCGCTTTGTCTTGTGGGGCAGCATGCCTCGCACCGTCTGCCAAAAGATGCGGCTGGGGGCTCGGAAGTGGTAAGGGCCACGGGATGGGTTGGTGTTCATCCGTTTACAGAGGAAGGCCAGGTACTTCAATTTGTTTCTGTAGAAATTGCCAGAAATGTTGATGCCCTCACAATGCACAACCACCACCTTGCAGCCCAGAAGCACTTGTTTGGCCACGATGGCCACCAGGCGGCTCAGGAGATGGCCTCAGCCATCTAACACCAGGACCTGCCCCTCCGCCATCTTCAACAGCTGCCTGGAAAAAAAAAACCACTGGTTGCTTATTGTATGTGCTCTGACCAAGGATGGGACCTGCAACCTTGGCAAATTGGAATGACTCTATAAAAAACTGAGCTACCTGCTCAGGGCCCCCAAAAATATTTGCGATGGGAATTCCAGAAGGAGAAATTATACGGAACACAACACTAAGTATATTTAAAGTAATAATAGCTGAAAAATTCCCAAACTTGGGAAGTGAAACATACATCCAGATTCAAGAGGCCCCCAAATTCTCAAATAGATTGAACCTGAAGAGGGCCACACCAACACACATTATAATTAAATTATTAAAAGTAAAAGAATTTTAACATGTTTTTATTAATTTTCAGAGAGAGGAAGGGAGAGAAAGATAGAAACATCAGTGATGAGAGAGACTTATTCACCAACTGCCTGCTGCACACCCCCTACTGGGGATTGAGCCCACAACCTGGGCCTGTGCCCTGACTGAGAATTGAACCATGACTTCCTGGTTCATGGGTTGATGTTCAACCATGGAACCACACTAGTCTGGCAAGACAGAAAGGATTTAAAAAGCAGCAAGAGAAAAAAATGAGTTACAAACAAAGGAATCCCTGTAGACTTCCTAACAGACACTTTTTTAGGCCAGAAGAGAATGTGAGAGCTTATTTAAAATATTGAAAGAATAAAACTATCAACCAAGAATACTATAACTAGTGAAGCTGTCCTTCAGAAATGAAGGAGGGATAAAAATTTTCTTGAAGAAATGAAAGCAGAGGGAATTATAAGAAATGCTAGGGGAGTTCTTTGAGTGGAAATAGAAAGATGCTGATTAAGCCCATGTAATAAAAGGATAATATGCAAATTACTGTACCTCTGCTACATCCATAATCAATGCCTACCAGCCAATCAGGAGCAAGTATGCAAATTAACCCAACCAAGATGGCTGTGGCTACCGAGAGAGCAGGAGGCTTGGGTTTCCCTGGCAATGGAGGAAGCCAAGCTTTCTGCCTACCCTGGCGTATCTTGGCTTCTGCTTAAGGCTACAAAGTTTTAATTATAGAAGATAAATAAATCCCAACAAAAATGGTGGCAGCCACAGAGCAAGCAGGAGGGTTGGCTCTGCTCAAGGCCACAAAATTTTAATTAGAAGATAAATAAATTCCAGATACCAGGGCCTCCTCTTGGGTCGCCAGGGGGCGTGGTCAGCCTGCAAACCACCACAGGCCTCTCACCCAGGCCACCCCCACACCCCAAGGGAATCCCCACCCTGATCTGGGAAACCCTTCAGGGCAAACCAGCTGGCCCCACCCGTGCATGAGGCCTCTATTGTATCTAACCCTATCTAATAAAAGAATAATATGCAAATTGACCACTCCAACACACAAGATGGCTGCCCCCATGTGGCCAAAGATTACTGCCCCCATGTGGACACAAGATGGCCACCACAAGATGGCCAGCAGGGGAGGGCAGTTGAGAGGGACCAGGTCTGCAAGGGAGGGCAGTTGTGGGCGATCAGGCCAACAGGGGAGGGCAGTTGGGGGTGACGAAGCTGGCAGAAAAAGGAAGTTGGGGATGACCGGGCTTGCAGGGAATGGCAGTTGTGGGGGACCCAGGCCTGCAGAGAATGGCAGTTGTGGGGGACCCAGGCCTGCAGGGGAGAGCAGTTGGGGGGGGGGACCAGGCCTGCAGAGGAGGGCAGTTAGGGGTGACCAGGCCTGCAGGGGAGGGCAGTTAGAGGCAAACAGGCTGGCAGGGGAGTGGTTAGGGGGTGACCAGGCTGGCAGGCAGAAGCAGTTGGGAGCTAGCAGTCTTGGATTTTGAGAGGGATGTCTGACTGCCTGTTTAGGCCCGATTGTAGGATCGGGCCTAAACGGGCAGTCAGACATCTCTCAAGGGGTCCCAGATTGGAGAGGATGCAGGCTGGACTGAGGGACACACCCCTCTAGTATAAAACATAGAAGGCAGTGCAATACTCACTAGCAATGGTAAATATACAGTCAGATTCTTTAATATGGTGATGGTGCATAATTTATTTACAAGTCTAGTTTAAAATACAAACATAGTAAAAGTAACCATACTATAATACTATGTTGTTAGTTATAAAAATATGTAAATTGAAAATCAATAACCTAAATATGAGGGGGAGAAGTAAAAATGTAAAGCTTAGGATTTCTATCAAAGTTAGAAATCCTTTGCTCTCTGGACTCCCTTACTTTCAAATAGGGTGCTCTAATTTTAAGATATTTTTGTAAGCCTTATGGTAAACACAAGGGAAAGACTTTGGTAATTACACAAAAGAACTGATAAAGAAGTCAAGTACACTGATGCTACAAGACATCAAAGCAAAAAGTCAGCAGGTTCAGAAACAAGGAGCAATGGGTTTACAAAATAACCAGAAAACAATGAACAAATGGCAATAGTAAGTCCTCACTTCTGAATAATTAGTTTATATGTAAAAAGGTTAAATTCTCCAATGCAAAGACAGAGAATGGCTAAATGGCTAAAACACAAAACCACACAAAAAATACAAGATCCAACAATATGATGCCTACAAGAGACTCATTTTAGCCTTAAAAACACACACAGACTGAGAGTGAAGGGATGAAAAAGCTATTTCAAACAAATTGTAACAAAAAGGGAGTGCATCGAAAACAACAAAATACTTAGGAATACACAACTAAGGAGGTGAAAGATCTCTTCTCTGAAAACTACAAGACATTAATGAAAGAAATGAAAGGAGACGCAGGAAATGGAAAGGTGTTCTTTGTGGATTGAGTGAATTAATATTGTTAAAACATCAATACTACCCAAAGGTATCTAAGATTTAGTGCAATTCCTATCTGTTAGAGCGTGGGAATTTTTGAGCATGCCCCATTCCAGAGAGGCTATGGACTATCCCCCAGATAGAGTTGTCAGTGCTGACATCAGGCCAGGCCTTGAGATAAGGTCTCATGGCTACTTCCCAGACACTGTCAGCTTTCTGAAGAACAAAATGACCCTTTAACATGTAGGCCTTCTTTCATAGAATAACATGGTCATCAATGGCTTGACTCTGACGTTGCTTGGGAAAAACTTTTGTCTTGTGTTGTTTGCTCTGCAAAAACAGGATGTGGTTAATGCGCTTAAAAGTGGTCCTACACAAAGGGTCGCTGCTGCTCTCTGGACTCCCTGCGTTGAGAAAGGCAGAGCAGTCACTGGCCAGCTCAATAAATCCTTGCTTGCTTATTACCAACTTAGCAACCTCCATGGTCACTTGCAACTGGTTGTGGAAGTCGTCCCACTACACTATCAGGATTCCATATAAATTTTATATGGAATTACAAAATCCCTCAAGTAGCCAAAGACATCCTGAGAAAAAAGAACAATCAGGAAGCTATCACACATCCTGATTTCAAGTGATAGTATAAAGCTAAGCTCACCAAAACAGCAGAGCAGTGCATAAAAACTGACAATGCGATCAATGGAACAGAATCGAGAGCCCAGAAGGAAACCCAAGCATATATAGCCAGCTAACACCCGACAAGGGAGCCAAGAATACTCCATGGGGAAAAGACAGTCTCTTCAATAAATGTGCAGCTAAAACTGGATATTCACATGTAAAGGGATGAAATCAGGCCCCTATCTTACACTACTTACAAAAATTAAAAGGGTTAAAGGCTTGGACCTGTACCATGAAATCCTAGAAGAAAACAGAAAAAAATCAACTTTTTGACATGGGTTTTGGTAAAGAGTTTTTTGGTGTGATACTTAAAGCATAAGCAGCAGCAGCAGCAAAATAACAAAAAGAAAGAAAAAAAGATGAAAGAAAACAGAAAACAAGTGGGGCTATATCGACCTAAAATGCTTCTGCACAGCAAAAGAAATTATTAACAAAGTGATCAACAAGGGAAAAAATATTTGCAATTATGTATCTGATAAGGGGTTAATACCCAAAATTTTTTAAGAACTGCTACTACTCAATAATGAAAAACAATCCAATTCCAATGGGCTATAAATAAACATTTCTCCAAAGAAGACATACAAATGGCCAGCAGGTATATGAAAAGGTGCTCAGTGTTACCAGTCATTAAACCACACTGAGATGTCATGTCGCCACTACTAAAACATGGAGGTTCCTAAAAAATTAAAAATAGAACTTTCATGTGACCCAGCAAATTCACTTCTGGAACTGTCCAAAGGAAATGAAGACACGAACTCGAGAAGATACATGCCACCCATGTTTATAGCAGAATTATTTACAATAACCAAGACATGGAAACAGCCACCAATGGATGCATAGATAAAGAAGTCACACACACACACACACACACACACACACACACAGGAATATTATTGAGTCTTAAAAAAATCCTATCATTGATGACAACATGGATGAACCTTGAGGGCATTGTGCTCAGTGAAATATCAGAGAAAGACAAACACTGTATGATCTCACTTATATGTGGAATCTTTAAAAAAAACCTCATAGAGAAAGAGATCAGATTTGTGGTTAGTAGAGGTGGGTAGGTGGATGGGTGGGGAGCAGGAATTGGATGAAAGTGGTCCAAAGGTGACCACTTGCAGTTATAAGATGAATAAATAGTGGGGATGTGAGGTACAACATGAGACCATAGCTAACACTGCTGATGATGAATGCATAAAAGTTGTTAAGCAAGTAGATTCTAAGAACTCTCATTACAAGGAAAATTATTTTTTTTTGCATTTTCTATATGAGGTGATGGATGCTAAACTGAGCTTATTGCCATATTCATCTCAATATGAGTAAGTCAAACCATTATGCTCTATACCTTGAACTTATACAGTGACATATGTCAATTAAATCTCAATAAACCACATAGTAAGAAGAACGCAGTAAATGTTAGTTATTATCACCCTTGCAGGGAAGTCAGGAATTACGAGTAAGATTCTGGAACCTGCGTGACATCTCATGATTAATATCAAAGTCTTGGCAAAAACCCTGATATGGATGACTTCACAGGAGAGTTTACCAAACATTCAAAGAAGAGCTAACATCCATCCTCAAACTATTTCAAAAACCCAAGAGGAAGGCACATTTCCAACCTCTTTCTATGAGGTCAACATTACCCTAACTCCAAAACCAGATAAAGACACTATGAAGAAAGAGAACTGCAGGCCAATATCCCTGATGAATATAGATGCTAAAAACCTCAACAAAATATTAGCAAGTCGGATCCAGCAATATATTAAAAAGATTATACAACAAGACCAAGTAGGATTTATTCCAGGGATGCAAGGCTGGCACAATATTCCCAAATCAATAAACGTGATACATCTCATAAACAAATTGAAAGACAAAAATCCCATGATCATATCAAATGCAAAAAAAGCATTTGACAAAATCCCACACCCATTTTTGATGAAAACTCTCAGCATAGTGGGTATAGAGGGGGCATATCTCAACATGATAAAGGCCATAGAAGACAAACCTACAGCTAACATCATACTCAATGAGCAAAAACAGCAAAGTCTTGGACATGAAGGACAAACCAATGGCAAGGAAGAAGTCTGCAGGGTGGGGGTGGTACTCCCTCTCAGGGCCAATGTGTTCGAGGAGAGGGAGAGGGAGGGGAAAGGAGAGAGAAAGGGATACAAGCCCAAACCATGGGATTGGTCTGCAGGAAACCAGGAGGCAGAGGGGAATTGTGGGGCTTGAGAAGTTACCTGGGGTGGAAGGGAAGGCTGGCTCTTGGCTCCCCTATGTGCCTGCCAACCACACACAGGCTGGGAGCCTGAGGGACACAGACTTGGCCTTGCCCTTGTCACCAGCGTGGCTTCAGAGTTGCTGTGAGCACGCCTTTGTCCTGCTCTGCGGAGCACTCCCGGGCTCAGTGGACCTCTCCCCTCCCCATTCCCCACCCCAGCCGGTGAGCAGGGGGTTCTCTATAGCAACCCACTGGGGCCTCGCAGAAAAAATGCCCCTCCCCCTTCCGCAGGACACTGATACAGACTGGTTACAGATACCTCCGCCTCCCTCCGTGTTACTTATAAATGCTCGCCTGTGCGCTGACGCAGGAGGTGGTGGGGAATGCCTGTGCAGACTCTCCCAGGCTTCTGTTCCATGACAGCCTTGCAAGGGTTTCTCCTGCAAACCTCACAGGATCCTCCCTACAATCCTACAAGGGGGCCTGTCTATAAGATGGGGGAGGGGCGGAGGGGAGAGTGGAAAGGTTAAGCCAGTAGGTGGTGGAATCAAAATGCAAACCCAGATCAGAATAAGTCTCCCCAGCTTTTGGGCATGGCTGCACATGTGGGCACCTTTATTCACCCTCATGAGTGGGTGCCTTCCCTCCCACCACTGACACTGGAGGGCAAATAGGAAGGGAGAGGGAAGGTGGTTCTGAGCCACTTGCCTCTTCATACCAACAGGGAAAGTCTTCTCAGAGGAGAGCCTCCTGGCCTACCTTTCCTCCTCTCCCCTCCTCTTCTCCCATGGCCGCTGCCCCAAGGCAGTGCAGTGTTTGTGCTGCGAAATTAATAGCTGTCTCTCCCCCTCAGCCCTGTTTCCCTGTAGGACCAGCATCCATTCAGCTGCAGCCAGGAGAGGCCAGCGTGTGCAGGGCCTGGGTGACGCCTTCCCTCAAGAACATCTCCTGGGGATTTTAGATCCCAGATGGAGGCACCCCTTCTGTGCTGTGACTGCCATTAACCCCCTGAGCTCTGGCTAAGTGACTATGCAGAGACTGAGACCATTGCATGCAGCCGGGGAAGCCCACTGCCTGCCCACCCTCTTCTCCTGGAGCCCACAGTACCTGGCAACATACCATGCACACAGTAGGTACTGATGAGGCTTTCCTCCATGGAAGGCCTGTGTCCAATCCCCTCTCCCATAGGTTCCAGATGTCTAGGGCCTGGTTGGACTCCCCAGCAGCCCTACAACAAGCCCTGCTCAGCTGTTCATTCACTGCTTGGCTCACGGGCAATCCGGCCCTGCCTGCTTCTCTTCCCAGGCCACCAGGCTGGGAGTGCCAGCTCTCTTTCAGTCTTTTGTTCCCCTGGAGGGGTCTTGGAGCCTGAGCAGTGGGGACCTGGGAGTTCTATGGAAGAGGGTGTAGCAGGACCCAGGGTGAGGCGGACTCAAACACTGTAGAAACTCGGTGGAGAATGAGGTGAGGGGCTTGGGCCCAGGCCCCATTCACTCAGGGGGCACTAGGTGGGCAGCTCTGGGCCAGGCTTTGGCTGGTGTCAGGGAGCAGGGCAAGAGTGTACATGCTGTGATTCTGGCAGTTGTGGACACACAGGGCTGTGCCTCCATCTTGGCTTCAAAAGTGGGGAACTGAAGAGAGAAAGAATGACACTGACAGCTGGAAACGGTTTCAGAGCAGAGCCTCCTATGGGGTATGTAAGGCATGGACAGGGCCAGGCTGGGTGGCACTTAACCACAATGCCCCCTCTCCTGGAGTATCTCTTGTTTGGAGTCAGAGAGCCACCTGCCAGCTCTTGGTTGCTACCAACATTAACGGATTTGAGAATATGATGAGCCTTCAGAGCTTCCTTTCTTCTGGCAGACACTGTGAGCTCTCAGGGCAACTTTCAGTAGGTTCTTCAGGGCAGCAAGGGACCTTCAAATCCCACCTGCTACCCTGGATGCAGCCAAAGCAGTTCTAAGAGGAAAGTTTATAGTGATAAATGTCTATCTCAAGAAACAAGAAAAATCTCAAGCAATCTAACCTTGCACCTCAAGGAGCTAGAAAATGAAGACTGAGCAAAGCTGAAAGTTAGTAGAAGGAAGGAAATAACAAGATCCAAGTGGAAATAAAGACAACAGGAAAAAAACAACACACCAACTATGGCAAGAGCTGGTTCTTTGAAAAGATAAACAAAATTGACATATCTTTAGCTGACCTCACCAAGAAAAAATGAGAGAGGGCTTAAATAAATAAAATCAGAAATGAAAGAGGAGATGTACAACTGATACCATAGAAATACAAAGGATCTTAAGAGGCCATTATGAACAACTATATGCCAACAAATTGGATAATCTAGCAGAAATGTATATATTTCTGGAAATATATAACTTATTAAGACTGAATCAAGAAGAAATAGAAAATCTGAATAGACCAATTGAATCAGTAATCAAAAACCTTAACAATCAGAAGTCTAGGACCAGAAGACTTCACTGGTGAATTCTATCAAATATTAAAAAAATACCAGTCTTTCTCAAACTCTTCCAAAAAAAAAGGGAAGAGGAGGGGACACTTCCAACTCATTTTCAGAGGTCAGTGTTACACTGATGCCAAAACTAGACGAGGACACAAGAAAATTACAGGCGAATATCTCTGACAAACATAGATGTAAAAGTTCCCCATAAAGTGTTAGCTAGCTGAATTCAACAATACATTAAAGAGATCATACACCATGGTCAAGTGTGATTTATTCCAGAGCTGCAGGGGTAGTTCAACAGCCACAAATCAATCAAGGTGATACACCACATCAACAAAATAAAGAATAAAAACTATATGATTATTTAGCATATGCAAGAGTAGCATTTGATAAAATTCAACATTCATTTATGATAAAAACTCTAAAAAATAGATATAAAGGGAATATACCTCAACATAATAAAGGCCATATAATACAAGCCCATAGCTAACATCATACTTAATGATGAAAAGTTCAAAGTTTTCATCTAAGATTGAAAACAAGACAAGGATGCCTACTCTCACCACTCCTGTTTAACATAGTACTGTATCCAGAGCAACTAGGCATGGAAAAAAAATGCCATCCAAACTGGAAAGAAGTAAAACTGTCACTATTTGAAGATGATATCATGTTATATACAGAAAACCATAAGGACTTCACTAAAAAACTGTTAGAAATAAACGTGAAGTTATAGGATACAAAATTAAGATACAAAAATCTGTTGCAGGAGAACCAAGATGGTGGCACAGGTAAATACCTGTACTTGCTGCCTTCCACAACCACATCAAAATTACAACTAAAATACAAAACAGCTATCATCCAGAACCACAGGAAAGCTGGCTGAGTGGAAGTACTGCAACTAAGAAAGTGCATGAGACTGGTAGGAGGTGAGGAGGTGCAGAACGGGCTAGCACCCAGGTGTGCTACTTTTCTAATTGTGTGGGAAATATAAGCTCCCACTTGCTCTGAGCTCCAGTACCAGGTGAGGTTCTGGGGGACCCACACACATATGGAGAGAAATTGGACTGTCTGGAATCAGGGCAGGATCATGGGGGCAGCTTTCTTCCAGATGGAAATGCTGGCAGCGGTCATTGTTCCTGTGCTGGGACCTTCCCAGTACAGGCCTGATTGGCAGCCATTGCTGTTTGCTCTGCCGTGGAGATTCCCTGAGACCCCACCCTATTCAATTTACAACCCCACCCAAGCTGTGAGCAGCATCTTTTGCATATGAATGGCTTGTCCTTTCTCAGCCTAAAACCTGTCAAACAAGCTGCAGCTAGATCAGGGAGCTCCAAAGCTATCAAAAGAAGGCCCAAGGCCAGCACCACCAGCATCTGGGCACTTCCAAACCCCACACAAAGATGAGGAATCTGCAGATCTCTCTATAGTTCCTGCTGGGCAACCTCAGGCAGTGGCTGACTTTGCACCTCCTTGGAGATCCAAGAGCCAATGTACCCAGTAATCAGTGTGAGAACATACCAGATTACAACTCTTCATATCCATAAGTGACACACTCAAGGGGCAGACTCAGTGAGCACCAAAACCCCACTGAAGCAAGTCATGCCCCATAAGAGTGTCTCCTGCACAGCAGCTCTTCCATTGTAGACACAGGTGGTCCTCACAGCCACTTGGCCTGGAGGTCAATTCCTCCCAGTGATACCAACAGCAATCAAGGCTCAACTACAACAAGACTGTGCACATAACCCACAAAGGAGTGCACCAAGAATGCCCATCTCAGATGATTGGGGAGTCTGAGCCACTGCATCCTATAGGACACCTTCTACACTCTATCAACTCAAGGAGACTTAGCAGCTACCCAATACATAGAAACAAACACAAGGAAGCAGCCAAAATGCAGAGACAAAGAAACATATTACAAATGAAAGAAATAGAAGAAAGCAAACTACTGGATATAGAGTTCAAAACCACAGTTATAAGGTTACTCAAGAATCTTTTAGAAACCTCCAAGGAACACAGTGAGACCTTCAAGGACCTTACTGAGAATGAAAAAAAAAAAAAAGGGGGTGGGGTGGGGAGAAGACCAGTCAGAAATTAAGCATACACTGACTGAAATAAAGAATAATATACAGAGATTCAACAGTACATTAGAGGTCTGGTGCATGAAATTCATGGTGTATGTCCCTCAGCCCAGCTGGGACCTATCCAATCTGGGACCCCTTGAGGGCTGACTGCCCATTTAGGCCTGATCCTACTGGGCAGTCAGACATACCTCTCACAATCCAGAACCGCTGGCTCTCAACTGCTTACCTGCCTGCCTTCCTGATTTCCCCTAACCACTTCTGCCTGCCAGCCTGATCACACCCTAACCACTCCCCTGCCAGCCTTATTAATGCCTAACTGCTCCCCTGCCAGCCTGTTTGTCCCTAAGTACCCTCCCCTGTAGTCCTGGTCACCCCTAACTGCCCTCCCCTGCAGGCCTGGTTTTCCTAACTGCTCTCCCCTGCAGGCCTGGTTCACCCCAACTGTCCTTCCCTGCAGGCCCGGTTGCCCCCAACTTTACACCTCTGCTGGCCTGGTCACCCCTAACTGCCCTCCCCTGCAGGCTTTATTGCCCCTAACTGCCCTCCCTTGCAGGCCTGGTCCCTCCCAACTGCCCTCCCCTGCTGGCCATCTTGTGGTGGCCATCTTGTGTCCACATGGGGGCAGTCATCTTTGACCACATGGGGGCAGCCATCTTGTGTGTTTGAGTGATGGTCAATTTGCATATTATTATTTTATTAGATAGGATTAAATAGGATAGAGGCCTCATGCATGGGTGGGGGTCAGCTGGTTTGCCCTGAAGGGTTTCCCGGATGAGGGTGGGGGATCCCTTAGGGGTGTGGGGCAGCCTGGGTGAGGGGCCTGTGGTGGTTTGCAGGCTGGCCATGCCTTCTGGTGACCCAAGAGGAGGCCCTGGTATCTGGGATTTATTTATCTTCTAAAATTGAAATGTTGTAGCTTTAAGCAAAGGCCAAGGCAAGCCAGGGCTGCAGAAACATGGCTTCCTTCATCGCCAGGGGCAACTTAAGCCTCCTGCTCTCTCCAACTCTGTGGCTCCTGCCATTTTTGTTGGGATTTATTTATCTTCTATAATTGAAACTTTGTAGCCTTAAGCAGAGGCCAAGGCAGGCCAAGGCAGGTGGAAAGCTTGGTTTCCTCCATTGCTGGGGAAACCCAAGCCTCCTACTCCCTCTGTGGCTGCAGCCATCTTGGTTGGGTTAATTTGCATACTTGCTCCTTATTGGCTGGTGGGCGTGGCTTGTGGGTATAGTGGAGGTATGGTCAATTTGCTTATTATTCTTTTATTAGGTAGGATGCTGAAGGATATTCTTTAAGAAGAGGAAGAAGAAGAAAAAGGTAAAGATAAAAATTATGAACAACAAAGTGACAACAAATACATATCTATCAACAAGTGAATCTAAAAACCAAATGAATAAAAAATCTGATGAACAGAATAAACCGGTGAATGTAATAGAATCAGAGGCATGGAAATAAAGCCAAGCGACAATTCTCAGGTGAAGGGGCTGTGATCGAGTGTGGGAAGAGATTGGACAAAGATCTTATGGGCATGTATGCAGTACCTATGGATGTGGACTGTGGGGTGGCGAGGGCTTGGGCTGCAGTGGGAACTGGGTGGAGGAGAGCTATGGGGGGGGGGAAGAGGCACATCTGTAATAATCTGAACAATAAAGATTAAAAAAAAGATTAATAGGAGAAAAATATCTGTTGCATTTCTATACATTAATAATGAACTATCCAGAAAGAAAAATTAAGAAAACAGTCCCACTAACAATTGCATTAAAAGAATAAAATACTCAGAATAGATTTAACCAAGGAAGTGAAAGATCTGTCCAATAAAAACTGTAAGACCTGTGAAGACACCAAGGAAGACACAAGTAAGTGGGAAGATATTCTGTGTTCAGGGCCTGGAAGAGTTAATATTGTTAAAATGTCCAAACTACCCAAAGCAATCAACAGATTCAGTGTTATCCTAATCAAATCACCAGTGGCATTTTTCACAGAAATAGAACAAACAATCCTAAAATTTAGGAACCACAAAAGATCCTAAATAACCAAAGTAACGTTGAGAAAGAAGACCAAAACTGAAGGCATCACACTCCCTGATTTCAAACTGCATTACAAAGCCATAGAAATTAAAATATAATTAAAGCAAAAACTACACATGGATCAATGTATCAGAATAGCCCAGAAACAAACCCACACATAGATGACCAATTAATTTACGACAAGGAGCCAAGAATATATAATAGGGAAAAGACAGTCTCTAACAAATGGCAGCAGAGAAGCTGGGCCACTAGCTTACATCACAGACAAAGATTAACTCAAAATAAATTAAAGGCTTGAACATAAGACTTGAAACCAGAAAGTGTCTAAAAGGAAAAATAGGTTGTTAGCTCCTTAACAAGGGTCTTGGGATGATTTTTTTGGATCTGACTCCAAAAGCAAAGGCAACCAAAGCAAAAATAAACCACATGAAACTAAAAAGCTTTTGCACAACAAAGGAACCATCGACAAAATGAGAAGGCAACCTATTGAGTGGGAGAGCATATTTGCAAATCACATATATGATAAGGGGTTAATATTCAAAATATATAAAGAAATCATATGATTCTTTAAAACAACCCCCAAACAACTGGATTAAAAAATGGGCAAATGATCTAAATAGACACTTTTTCAAGGAAGACATACAGATGCTCAACATCATTGATTATCAGGGAAAAATGCAAATCAAAACACCATGAGATGGCACTTCACACCTGTTAGAATGGCTACCACATAAAAAATAAGACATAAGTACTGGTGAGGGTGTGGAGAAAAGAGAACCCTTGTTCACTGTGAGTGGGAATGTAAATTGGTACAGACACTGTGGAAACAGTACACAGAGTGCCCTGTCCTTCTGTGATTTGTACATAGAGTCCTATGATGTTCCTCAGATAATTAAAAATAGAACTATCACATAACCCAGCAATTTCTCTTCTGACCATTCATCACAGAAAATAAAACCACTAATTAAAAAAGATATCTGGCCTGGCCAGTGTGGCTTAGTGGTTGAGTGTTGACCCATAAACCAGGAGGTCAAGGTTCTATTACTGGTCAGGATTGTGGGCATGATCCCCAGTATGGGCATACAGGAGGCAGCTAATCAATGATTTTCTCTCATAATAATGTTTCTGTCTCAGTCTCCCTCTCTCTATGAATTAAATAAAAACATTAAAAAAGATATCTGACCTGCTACATTCCTAGCAGTATGATTTCCAATAGCCAAGGTATGAAAACAACCTAAGTGTTTATTGATGGATGAATGGCTATAGAAGATGTGCTGTATGCATCCAGTGAAATACTGTTCAGCCACAAAAAGAAGGAAAGCTTGCCCTTTGGCACAAAAAAATGGAACTTGAGGACATTATGAGTGAATAAACCAGTTATAAAGTAAGTCAGTAAATAAAGCATGGTGACTACAGTTAGTAATACTGTGCTACATGTTTGAAAGTTGCTAAGAGAGTAAATCTTAAAGTCCACATTACAAGAAAAATTTTTTTTATAATTATGTGTGGTGATAGATGTTAACTAGGCTTACCTGATCATTTCCCAATAAGCACAAAGGTTGAATCATTATGTTGTACATGAAACTGATATGCTATTGTCAATTATACCTCAATAAAAATAAGTTTAAAAGTTGGCAAAAACAACAAGAAAAAGGCTGAGCAGTGTATCCATACACATTTCTTTAAAATACACTCACAGTTCAAGTAAGACAAGAGCAAAGTCTGCTTCTATTCCCCAGGCTACTACCATCGCAGGTACAACCCAAAGCATACTAATGCTCTCCCTAAATAAGGCTCAAAACTCCCTTATTCCAAAAGAACAAAAACAACAACAACAACAACAACAACAAAAACAAAAACAGGTAAATTTTATGTTGTATATCTTCTTCCAAAATAAACATAAAACTCAAAGCAAATGCTGGCTGCACACCCACAAACACTGAGGTTGGTGAGATCTGGACTTGTTTTTTGTTTCTTTTAAAAAAAATTTTTTTTTATTGATTTCAGAGAGGAAGGGCGAGGGAGAGAGAGAGAGAGAAACATCAATGATGAGAAAGAATCATGGATTGGCTAACTTCTGCATGCCCCACACTGGGGATCCAGCCTGTAACCCGGGCATGTGCCCTGAATGGGAATCAAACTCTGACCTCCTGGTTCATAGGTCAGTGCTCAACAACTGAATGATGCTTACTGGGTAGACTTGTTTTTAAATCAAGCCCTTCAGGTGAATCTGATGCGCAACTAAGTTTGAGACCCGTAGTCTGGCTGGGTTGTAGGGAGTGGGAGAGTGGGGCATGGCCACTTGGAAGGCCTGCTAGAGGAGAGCTTCTTGAACTTGAATGTGCATCGTATCCTCTGTGGATTTTCCTCAATGGCAGTCTGATTCAGTGGGTGTGGGGGAGGCCTCAGGCTGTGCATTTCTCACCAGCTCCCAAGGGATGCTAACGCTGCAGGCCTGTGGTCCCCACTTTGAGTGTGAAGGCTCTGAGCCAGGTGGTGGGCACTCTGGAAAGGAGCAGACCACGTTTCTGAGGTTTACCCGGGACTCCGAGCTCAGCGAGGAGGAGCAGGTGGTCAGCTGCTCCGTGAGCCAGTTTCTGTGTGTGGCTGAGCCAGGCTGTGGTCCGGCTTCAGAACACGTTGTGGCAGAGGCAATCAGCATACAACATTGGTGGGTTTTGTGCAAGCTGGTCTCAATCCCCAGGCCTTTTGTTTCACAGGAAGGGGCCCAGCTCAGCTGAGCACAAGCTGAACTGGCTCAAATTGTGCTTTTCTGCGCTGCCTCTCCAAATCCTTCTCTTCCCACCTGGCCCACCTCAGGCACAGACTGCCTCCTGCCTCTGCTCACTGCCCCTCCCCCGGGGTGGAGCACATGGGGCTCCCTGCCACCCAGCCGGCCTACTGGTGCACTGCTCTGATGGGTCAGTAACAGTTCCACACTGACCAGAGCTGCAGCCAGGAAGTGCCAGGAATGCAGCTGGCTCACCTGGTCCTGGGCCTCTTCCCCTGGCAGCATCCTCAGCGGAACTGACACTCCACCTCTGGACAGAGGCCCACAGGCACTTGGGCCCATGGTGAAGGCAACAGACACTCTTGAGTTTGCATCTCCTCTCCTCCTCTCCCTGACCCTCTAACTTTGCTGAATCCCTAGAGCTCCAGCCTTCTCCCTTTCAGGTGGAGATGCAGATGGCGAAGCGGTGAGGGGGTTCCCAGAGTCAATGCACAGAGAGGGCTCTGTTCAGCGCTGCGCAGGGCTCTCTCCTGCATCCTTGGTGGCTGGCTTCCTCCACTCTGGCTTCTGGGGATTCATTTTTCCATGTGTGCTCGTTGGAGCAAGGGCTGAGTTGTGATTTCCCAGGGTCCAGTGTGTGCATGCGTGTGTGTGTGGGGGGGGGGGGGGAGGCCTGGGGCGAGGGAAGAGCTCCCGGCCTGATGGCTGCTTGGAGTTCCGTGCCAGCAGCCCGAGGGGCGCCGTGTCCTCCATGTTGGAGCGGAGCAGGCTGGTCAGCAGGTGCCTGGAGCGGAGAGCCTCATCCTCCCCGTTCTCCTTAATCCACCAGCTGGGTCTCCAGGGTGGGCTCTGGGTGTGGCCAGAGATGGAGTTTCTCCCGGGACCCAGGAATCGCCGAGGGGCCCTCATCCATCCCTCCTCTATCCCAGGCCTTCTCACTGGATGCTCAGGGAATGTTTGCAGAATAAGTTCCTTTTTTCCGGAGAGCCAGAGAGCCAGAGAGCCGAGCATCTCAAGTGTGCCGCCTCACTGTGGCCTCCACTCACAGGTACCATCCCCCACCTTCCTCTCAGTGCCTCCTCTCAGCTGAGGGTGCAGACTTTCCTTCCTTCCACATTTCCCTCGCACACTTGGCCTTGGCTGGAGGAGGTGCAGACCTCAGTCCTTTTTAGGGGCCCTCTTTACACCTGGGGTTCCCCTATTCCCCAGTGCAGGGAGGTCCCCCCACAACTGCATGCCCTGGGCTTTCCCTAGAGTCTGGCTCTGTCCCTTCACCTGGAACCTAGTGGCCAATTCCTCCGAACCAGGTGAAGCAGGATCTGGCCTGACTCCTGACCGAGTTCCATCCCTCTCCACCAGCCCTTTCTACCTCTTGCCCTCTGATGACCTCCCTCCCCACCCCAGGGCTCACCTGGCCCTGACAGTCCCCCTAGGGGCTCCAAAAGCCTCTGCGAGAGGGATGGGGCCTCCCCTGCACCCCTCCACCAGTTGGGAAAAGCCACCACATAGAAACATAACCTTTATTGCACACGGCGCTGGGTGTCTTCATAGAAAAAGGTATTAACACATAAGCATCTGCAAATTGAAGCAACTCCTGGCTTTCGTGGAACTGTGAAATCGCATGCAGTGTCTCTGAGTTGGGATTTTGTAAAAACCACCGAGATTAGAGGGAGTAGGAGTCGGGGGAGGAGAAGTTACCGAGTCTGTGCTTCTGTCTCAAAATAAGGTGAGAGAAATACACAGACATAGCTGGTGGGTGTGCTCCTATGTGCATGTGTATCTCTCGCTCCACGTGTGGTTTCTGGGTGGGATGACATGTACTGTTAAGTTCTTTGTGCCCTGGCTTCACAGAGAAGAAGAAAATAGTTTCATTTGTACAAAAGAGTCCTATGTACAAGAGTTCGAGATGCAGGTTCTTATCATGGTGAGTTGGTTCTGACCGTCAGTTTAATGTCGATGGTGCATGAAAGCGGCCAAGTTGGTGTTTGAGGGCTGAGGATGCAGACAGGTCCCTACACCAGGGTGTAGGACTTGGAGTAGGCCCCTGCTCCCTGCTTCTGAGACCTCCCTACCCCCGATGTGCTCATCTCGAGCAGTGAGTCCCTGGAGCCCCCCATTTTGGTGTTTGGGCCCCCGGCCCGGGGAGGCTCGGTGCTGGGGGCTGGAGGGGCGGCACTGGGGGCAGTGGGAGGCTCAGCGGGGGTGGGACCAGGTGCTGGGGGCGCTGTGCCAGCCGGGGGCGCTGGCATGGCCAGAGTCCTCTGAGGTAAGGTGGCCATGGAGGCAGCAGCGGGGGCCCCTGGGTGGGGGAGGCCCAAAGGCTTGCTGGCGGGATCCAAAGTCAGGTGGCGAGCCTGGGTGTGGTAGGTTCTGGCCAGGTTCCGGATGGAGGCCTCTCGGGGTGGGACTGCTGGACAGGGCTCACGCCCCTCTGCCTTTCGGAAGAAGGCCTCCGACTTGCCATACAGGGGCAGGTTACAGTAGTCACCTGGGCCAAAGGAGCAGAGGAGGTGAAAGGCGGGGCTCAGCCAATGTCCCGCCCCTCGTTATTCCCCCCTCCCCATGCTGGCTAAGAGTCTCTCCCCAGGATGGACAATGAAGAGCTGAGAGAAGGTCAGCTACTTGGCCTCTCTGAGCCTCAGTGTCCTCATCTGTGCAATGGGGCTGATCACATCCCCTCAGGACATCTGAGCAGTGACTAAGGTAAGTATGGGATCCTCAACACCGTGGCTGGCACACAGCGCTGCTGGTGAGCCGGTGCTTTTTTTTTTTTGGCCAATAGTCACTCTGAACTGGGCGGCCCGCTGCAGAGGGCTTCCTGATGAGGAGCAGACACCCTGAGGGCTCTGGCTGGGGGAAACTTTTCCTCCCGGGAGAAGAAAAGGACTCCCTCCTGCTACTTCTGTGCCGTGAACCTGATTCTGCCCTCTGAGGACCCATAGAGCAGGGCCCCTCTTTCCTGTGAAGCATCTCAGGTGGAAAGTCCTTAATTTCTGAAACTGTCTCCATGTCCTGCTGGCTGTGCCGGGCACTTTTGCAGAATAAGCGGGCATTTTTGCAAAATAAGGTGAGAGAAATACACAGACATAGCTGGTGGGTGTACCCGCTTGGCCCCGCAGCCCCTGGGTAGGCTGCCTACATTTTGCAGATAAGGACAGGAGGTTCAGAAAGATGAAGTAATTTGCCCAAATTCACACAGCTAAGAGGGGTGGGCGTCATCCATGCTGCTGGTCTCCTGAATCCTTGACCTTTGTTGCCCAGGCTCTTCTCTAGATGACCCAGGGCCTCAGATTAGCCTGGCCACTGGGCAAGGCCAGTGTGGAGCAGACCAGACTCATTGTGTGACAGGCTGGGCCTTGTCTACAATGGCCCAACATCTGCTGATGGACTCGCTCACTGCCCCCGCTCATCCTAGACCTAACCCACCAGCCCCAAGCAGCGTATGCCTTGCCAGGCCCTGCAATGGGTTGGTTCTAGCCAGGCTAGGTCACTGCCTACCGGGAGGCTTGGCCGCTGTGGGGTGAGCTGCCAAGACCCCAATTTGGGGTGGGGATTAAGTTCACAGCATTGAGACCAACAGCCACTGCACAGTTGATCCCATGGGAATCTCTTTCTATCCTGGCATAGCTTCAAACTGGTCACTACTTAGTGAGAACATACTGCGTGCCAAGCATGTGTATCATTTCTAATGCCCACTACAACAAGGAAAAGCATATGTGGTCATTTGCATTTTGCAACAGTGAGGCCAGAGAGGATAAATGACTTGTCCAAGGTCACAGAGATATGAGAAGGTTGAACCAGGACATGGGCCCTGATCTGCTTGCTCCCAAGACCTGTCCTTTGCACTATCCACACTGCTATGGGACCCACGAGGCTGGCAGGCCCCAGTGCTGTCAGCAGGGGAGGTGACCGGGGCACTCACTCTTGTTGGCCCGGTGAGGGATGGGCACAGCCACATTCTTGCCCCGGTCCGCATCCTGGGGCTTGGGCGGGGAGGCGGTGAAGCGGCAGATGCCGGGCTCCGAGGGGGTGCTCATGGACGTCATGCTGTCAGCGTTCTCGTTGGTGCCCGTGGTCATCTGGTCTGAGGAGCTGTCCGAGATGAAGCACTCAGTGATTTCAAACTTGGCGTGCTGCAGCTGCTCCTCCAGCTTGGCGTGCTCGTAGGCCCGGGCCAGCTCCTCGTATGTGGAAGAGGCGCTCTCTGTGGACACCATGCTGTTCCGTCCTTTATCTGGGGAGGTGGAGGCAGGGGGCATCGAGTCATGAGGAAATACGTGGCTTCCCGGGAGGAAGGAGTCAATGAGACCAGACTGAGCAGCTTCCCGCCCCCTCCCCAGCCCTGAGAGCCTGGCCGCAGGTGGGTGAATCAGGCTGAGATCGGGCTCTCCTGCTGGAAGGGAGCAGAATTGGGACTGGGTTGTGGAGGGCAAACACCTTTCATTCTGGGAACTAAGCAACTCCTCGGACACTCAGCCCTTCCTCCAGCAGATGCCACACAGACTATTTTCTCTATTTTGGGGGAGAACAAAACAAAGCCCTGATCAGGCAGGGCTCAGCAAGGCCTGGCGTTTGGTCACAGCCACACAGCATGTCAGCAGCCAGCTGGGACTAAGCTGACAGTGTCTTGGACCCCATGGTCTGGTGGTAGGAGGTGGGAGAATGGTGGGTGGAGTTGGATGGTGAAGCTGGACAAGCGAGAGTAGGGCACAGGCAGGGCCCTGGGCTCACCTGTGTCCTGGGAGAGACTTGCACTATAGCTGTCACTCTCAGTGACGGTGACGCCATGCTGGGAGCCCACGGTGCGCCAGTCAGAGGTGAGCGTGCGGGCAGGTGTGGAGGCCTGGCACTTGGTCAGAGTCCACTGGCTGGAGTACCGGTTCCGGTTACTGTGGGCTGACTTCACATTCTTCCTGGACACCGGGTCTACACAGAGGAAGTGAGAGCCAGCTGCCTCCAACTCTGCTAGCACCGCTACCCTCACAGTGGGCAGGCAATGGAGCTTGGGCAGAAGGCAATGGGAATGCTGAGCAGGCTGCCTTTCCTGACCACACAGCTGGCCTCGGGGCAGGGGAGCAAGAGCGGCTAGGCATGGGGCAGGAGGCAGCATCCCAGTCTTCTCTACCCTTTAGCCAGGAAGAATGTCACCTCCCCTCCTGACTGTGCACCCATTCCCTGAAGTCCTTGATGTCTTCTGAGCGCATGTCTGGAGCCACAGAGCTAGAGGCAAAAGGCCCTCGAGGTATGAACACCCAACCCCTCACCGTCTCTAGGTAACGTAACACAGGCTCAGAGGTGTGAGATTAGATAAGTTCCCAAAGTCACAGTTAGTAAGTCTGCAAGTAAGGTGCCCAAGTTCTCACTCCACTGCTCTTCCTGTTCTCCCATGCTGTTCCACCCTTGTTTTTATTTTTGAAAACATTAACCATGCCCCATGCTGTGCCTAAGACACACTGTGTGGGAGGGGCTGCCTCCCTGGGGATCATGCGTACTGGTGCCTGGCCGGATGTCAGACATATCAATGAGGGGTCCAGTGCTCTGGAGGAGGGCTGGGTGGTGCAAGGAGACACCAGTACAGAAACTCTGCGGGTTGACAGCTTGGCTGAACTCAGCGTCTGCCACAGGGATGGTGGCCTTGTCGTCTCCTGGGGGAAGAAAAACAATCAGCAGGACTTCTTCCCTCTGGGCACCATCTTTAATCCCCAAATTTCTCCTAGTCTTTATCCAGTGAACTGCCAGAAAAATGATCCCTTAGAGAAGGAAACATATTTTTTTCTTTTTCTTTTTTGTTGTTGTTATTTTGTTAATCCTTATTAAAATGTCATTTTAATTAAATGTCATTTTATAAAGGCGAGCTTCAAGTATAATGAAAAAAAGGGAGGAAGTTGGGGGGAGAGAGGGGCAGGGGAGGATATTTTTCCATTGATTTTTAGGGAGAGTAGAAGAGAGAAGGAAAGACAGAGAGAAACATCGATGTGAGAGACACATCCATTGGTTGTCTTCTGCACTAGCCCTGACCAGGGCCAGGACTGGGGAAGAGCGTGAAACTGAGGTATGACTGGAATCGAACCTGGGATCCTTTGGTCTACAGGCTGATGCTCTATCCACTGAGTCAAACTAGCTAGGGTGTTAACAGCTCTTGAGAGAAGCTGTAATGTGTTGGAGGTTGTTGAGTTGTTGCTAGGGCTTTGGTGAGAACCACAGCACTGCTGTGAGGGCTGGTGGCTGCCCTTGATGTGTGTGGCCTGGGAAGCACACTCAGCACAGGACAGAGAGCTCATGGTATCTGTCACTCACCCAACTGCTTGATGCCCTCCTTGTCTTCGATTAGCAGCTGGACCCTGGGAATGTCAATGTGTAACCGCGGGCCCTGGGGGGGCCCCTTCACGGGGGTGTCAAAGCTTCGATTGTTCTTGCTGTGGGGAGAAGGGCTACAGGTGGGTGACTCAGCAGCCGTAAGGGGTAGGGGGAGGGTTTTTTGCAAAAACAGCGGGGATTGAAGCTTGTCCCCTGCAGTGGGGAAGAGAGAGGAGAGGAGAGAAGAAGCAACTATATGAAACCCACCTTATCAACATCTCTGCCAAACTCTTTGCATCTGCAAAATAGTAGAGAGAGGGGTTGGGTGAGAATGGAGTTTGAGTAGGATGAGAATTTGAGGAGGCATGTGGGAAAATTCCCTGACTGGTACCAAGGCTGGTCTCTTGGGAAGAAGAGGGAGAAATGTAAGGACCTCTAGAACAGTTTAAAACATGTTTTCCTTTCCTTAGACTTTTATCTAATAGGAAGGTCCTTGCCAAAGGAGAGGATATGTAAAGAGCTCCATTTGGTTCCTGCAATGACTCTAATTAAACAAGGCACCAGAGCAGACTGGAAATGAGCATCAATGGTGAGTCTCTCCTTAGTTATTCAATGGGGAGATGAGAGGGTGGAGGATGCAGTAGAAGATCAGTTGGGAAACTCCAGATGACTATCAACCAAGTGGCATCACTTCCTCTGCCAGGTTATCTATCCCTTAGAAAATCCATGCATGGATTTGGAGGGCCCTGCTTTGTTTCAGGAGGTCCTTGAATAGAATTAGAACTCTCAGTGTAGAAATTGGTGAGAGAGGAGAAGCAAAGGTCCTGGTTAATCAGTTAACCCCCCTGATAATTGAGAATGATCTGTCAGAGTGAATCTAGTTCCAGGCATGCATCCAACTACCATCTATTCTTCCATTTATTATTGATCTAAACACCTGTCCATTCATCTATAAAACTTGTCACACATTCATCTACTCACCCATCCAACTATTCATCCATCATCCACCAATTCAACTATCCATCCATTCAATCATCAACCCATTCAACTATTTCTCCAAACATCTATTCAATTATGTATTCATCTTTTTAACTATTCTCCAATCATCTATTCATCCATCCATCCATCCATTAATTTAACTATTTAATAATCTCTTCATCTTATCATCCATCTATCCATCCAAATATACATCTTTGCATCCAAGTATTCTTTTAAACTCAATCTATCCAACCATCCATTCACCCATCCTATCACCTATCCATCCATCCATCCACTTCTTCATCCATATATCTATACAATCACCAATCCATTCAACCATTTACTCAACAAGTCTTTTATTCAACCATATTTCCATTTATACATCCTTCCATCCAACCATCAATCAATAATCTAACCTTTCATCCAACTATGTAACCACTCATCCAACCATCCATCCATTCATTTATTCATCCATCTGTCCAGCAGCCATTCAACCATCCTTTGAATCACCCATCCATCATTTATCCAACTCCTAAACACCCTAGGCAGTGTTAGTCATCTCCTCTTCTGTGCTACTATTGTCCCCCGGCCTCTCACATTAAACCGGTTGTCAATTCTATAAGGGTTGTTCCTTCTTAATTCATCTTTTGATCTCCAATGTCTGCCAAATGCTCAATAAATGTTTTCCAAATGAGTTGTGAACATCTATTACGCAGCTAGTAGGTGCCAGACACTGTACAAATCGAGGTAAATAAAACCCATTCATGCCAGACTGCACTGTTAGATGTTGGGACAGAGGATGATATTCAAAATATTTGAAAATGGATGTGCATGGACACTGTCCAGTCAGAAAGGAGTGAAGTTCTGAAGAATCCCTGCAGGCATGCTCATTAGTGGCTGGGTCCTGGGAAAGCCACAGGGATACTGTGTGAGAAATCGGCATCTAGGGTGAAAGGAACAACATTTCCGGTATTTACCAATCAACAAAGAAATTTTAAAATCTCTTAACAAGCATTGCGGCTTTCCCAGTGTGAACAACTAAAAGTCAGCCTTGGGTTAAGACAGGCACAAGTTCAGGGGGCTCAGAGAAGGGACCAGTCAGCATGAGGTTTGGAAGGTCTACTGTCCAGGCCACACGGGCATTCTCTCTTGTCCAGGGAAAGCTGTGAGCCAGTGGAAGGTGGCCAGTGGGGCTGAGGAAGCCATAGGAAGAAACCCACTCCACCCTACCGCCCACCTCGAAGCCGCTTCAGCCGTTTCTCCTTCCTCTTCTTCCGTATGATGAAGAGCAGAGCCAGCCCCAGTGTGGCCAGGATGACAGGGCAGCCGATGGTGAACAGCTTCCTCACGTCGTCCCCCTCACCTTGAGCAGACTTGATGGGAGGGATGGTGCCTGGATGGGGGTGAGGAAGGGCGTCAGATGTCCCTTATGAGTTGGGTGCTATGCAGATTCCCATGGGTGGGGGAGCCCTGGGTCCATTCTTACTGCCCTTGTTCTCAGGCTGACCTCCACTTCTTGGTGCAGAGCTCCTCCCCCAAATTCTGGTCCCATCAGGACAACCATGAACAGTGGGGGTAGTTTTATACTACATTTTGATATTAATGACATCCTGAACCTGTTTCTCTTGTCATTGGAGTTCACATTTATTCCTAAAGGGTGGATGGGAGGGCTCAGATTCCCACAGCCAGTGGTCAGGTTGGGTGGGGGAGATGGTGAGAATCTCAGTAGAGAGAAGTCAGGGCAGTGGGATCCTGGGTTCTTTTCCCCAGATAAAGACAAAAGCTACTACGTACACTGCCCTGTCCCCTCTCCCATGGGCAGTGTCCGCTAGCCTTGGGCACCTGCATGGAGGCAGCGATGGCTCTTGTTCACAGCCCTTGGCCAAGCCCTGTGCCTGCTTCAGAGCCTTGCCTCAGAGTCCTTTCCTTTACGAAGCCTTTCCTGACTGAGTCATCCCCTCCATAAGGCAGACGTTGTCTAGCTGGTGACAATGTTCCTCTGAACGCAGCCTTCCTGGCACCTTTCATGTTTGCGTGTGTCAGTGTGGGTGCGTGCATGTGTGAAATGTCCCCATGTGCAGACACCAGTTAGTGCTTACTGATACCCATGTGCTTGGGTGCATGTCACAGCGAAAGCCATGCGCCTGGTCCTGGACCTCAGAACATAACTAGGAGCCAGGAGTGTCACCTCTTGGCCCAGGACATTGAGAAATGGGGAGTCTTCTCCCTCTCTCTCTTTGGTTATCTTGGAGGTCATAGTTCAAGATGACAGAGCTAAAAGCTGGTGGCCAGCCAGTCCTCCGGAGACTGTATGAGCACAAGAAACACATCTCCACTGGATTTAGCCCAGAGCGTGCACATGTCTCTGTTCCTGCAGCGAGACTCTCCCCTCCTGCCTCATACACCGAGTCAGTAGCAGGTCTCAGGGCAGTCTTCAACTGCTCCTCCCACTGCCTCTGAAGCAATGGCCAGCAAGGCTCCCGTCTTTGGAGGCCCCAGTGTCATGACCTGTTTGTCTACCTGTCTCTCATGCACCTGTTGCTTCCCCTCTGCCTGCCAGTCTGCTGCTGCCTTTGCCAGAACCCACCTGTCAGCCTTTCTCCTGACCATAGTCCTGCTGATTTTCCTCTTTGTTAATTTTTCTCTCTGTCAGCTACCCTGGCAACCCCCGGTGCCAGCATCTGTGCTGTTCCCTCCCCTTCCCGACTCACTACCATCGTAGTCCAGGGTGGCAAACTGGGCCGTCTCATTGCCGCAGCCAGCGCTGTTACAGGCCCTCATGCGGAGCTCATACCACGTGGCCTCTCGCAGTTCAGTCAGAAACACCTCCCCAGAGGTGTTGGCCCGGAGGCCCTGCCAGGCCCAGGTGCCCTTGGGGCGGAACTCCAACGCGATGGTCGTGATGGGGCAGCCCCCGTTGCTCCAGCCCTGCAGGTTCAGCCGAGCGTGCGTGGAGTTGATGTGGGTGAAGAGATGCTGGTCTTTACTGAAGGAGGGCTCTGGGGGCCAGAGGCAAGAGGGGTGAGAGCCTGGGAGCGTAGGGAGTTCTGCATCTGGGCTGCCCAAGGTCCCTGGGGGCACGGGGACTGCAGCGGCTCCAGGGGGCAGTGGGTGGCACGGGTGGCAGTGAGAGGCCCCGGAAAGAGGAGGGGAGAGGAGGGAGCGTTGAAGAGAAGGTCTTGGCAAAGGAGGGAGCTGCAGGCAGAAGGAAGAGAGGTGCAAGCACCTGCCACCCTCGTGGGGCAGAGAGACCATGTTTCCTACTGGGATTCGTGGACGCTGAGCTGATGGGAGCGAGGGTGCATCTCCCTGCAGCCCCCTGCCTTCCCGCGCCCTCCTACCCCAGCCATGCCACCAGGCCTCACCCCGTCCGTGGGTCTTGGCCTCGATGATCTCGCTGATGCGCCCAGAGCCCACGCTGTTCTTGGCTGCCAACTTCACCTTGTACCATGTGCCGCACTTGAGACTGTCCAGCTTGAAGGCCCGCTCGCCGGAGCTGATGAACACCTCCTTCCACTCCTCGCTGTTGTCCACTGAGTACTGCAGCAAAAAGCCTGCGGGGAGTTTGCTTGGTTTAGAGCGAGGTGCTGGCCAGGGTCCTGGCATCGTGGAGGCCGGGACCCTGGAAAAGGGGGGCTCTGCTCATGGGGAGGGACTGATGCACTTTAGAGGCAAACCTGGGAGGCCTTGAGTGAGTTTTACTGCTCTCTCTGCAGCTCTATGATGGGAATGTTGGGGTTGAGAGGCCAAGGGACAGGGGGGCAGAAAAGCAGGCTGCGAGGCTTCTAAGGGATCCTGCTGCCCGTGTGGCCCCTGGCAGCGGCAGCCACCAGGTGCCTGCTGGACATGCAGCGCTCAGCCCACCACAGCCCTTGAGTCAGGTCTTCTTGCAGAACCTGGTAAGTTACGGGTGGGTTCCTGTTTAAGAAGCTCTCATCCAGTGGCTCATCCACTCGGCAGATGTAGAAACGGGGGCCCAGAGAAGAGGAGACTTCCCCAGCTCTAAAGCCTAGAGGCCAGGCCAGGGTGCTCCTTCTTCCCCCCACTCCCCTGGGAAATCTCCTGCGGTCACTCCCTGAGCATTCCTAGCACAAGTGGTGGGAGTGGGAGAAGCCCTTCCCATACCCCTGTGCCCAGGTTCCCTCCCTTGGGTCCCCTCCTCAGTCAGACCCCTCTCACCTCGGATGGAGCTGCCCCCATTGTCCCCTGGAATCCAGGTCAAGGTGATGGAGGAGGCGGAGGTTTTGGAGACTGTGAGGCGGGGCTGGTCCGGGGGCACTGTGGGGAAAGCCACAGCCCTCAGCACAGGGCCGACTTCTGAAGAGGGGGGGAACTGAGGGATCCCGATGGGGAGGTGGGTAAGGGCCTGCCTTCCCCACCTCCTGGGTGCACCCCACACCTACTCCTCCCTATGGCACCTGCTTCCCTGAGGGTCACTTTCCCGGGGGCAGAGGGGCAGGTTGATCTTTCTCTTCCATTGGACAGCCCACTCTCTCCAGTGCTTCTCATCCCCACCCGGGCGCCCACCTCACGGGTCTCACCTTGCACGAGCAGGTTGATGATGATGGTATCAAAGCCTCCGGTGTTGGTAGCCGTGCAGGTGTAGTAGCCCGAGTCCTCGGCCTTGACAGCGCGCAGCAGCAGCGTGCCGTTGGTGTGGATGAGCCGGTGCCCGTCCGTGGATGTGGGGATGGCCGAATCCTCACTGTGGGGGATGGGTTATGGCATGCACCCCTCCCCCAGGCCTCCCCCGGGTCTGCGCGCAGATAGAGCTGGGAGCAGGAGATGGCTTGCTAGGGGTGCTTGATCCATAGGGCTTTACTTAGGACTTTGGGGGGCTATCTAGTAACCTTGGCCTTTTGACCCTCTGGGGAGGGAGATGCTGAATTCCCAGCAGAGAGGAGCTGGGAGGCCAGGCCGGCTCCTAAATTGGTCCTTCTACTGGCTCCTCTCTCTGGGGTCCCCCGCCTTCCAGGTCCTGTACGTACCTGTCCTTGGCCCATTTCACAGCTGGGGCTGGAGCTCCCACCGAATTGCAGGGCAGCCGGACGTCTCTCATCCAGGGTGTGGTCACAGTGCCCCCAAATGAGATGATCTTTGCTGGGGCTACAAAGAAGCGAGGATGAGGGCCACCCCACTTCTACACCCAACACTGCCTTGGCTCCCCTTTCTCAGGGCTCCCCAAATTTCACAGAAAGTCCTTCCTCTCCCACCTGACCTCAATCTTGGATTTGGGGTCAGGAGTGGGTACAGGGAACTGCAGCTGGGAGTCTTGATTCCACAACATTTATCAGTCATGGGTCAGCTACCACAGGAGGCCGGGGTCACAAGATGACACAACGCACTGTCCAAGGGGGAGGCAGGCCCCTTATCAGTCATTTCAGGGGAAGCCACTGTGGCCAGGTCGGTACAGGTCCTCATGGCGCCCAGAGGAGGTGGGTGAGGCTAAGGGAGGAGCCAGGAGCTAGGAGCCAGTCCTGCCAGGACCTGGGGTGCCACTGGAAGGGCAGGTGAGGGTGACTGCTGGGTCCAGCTGGGCCAGCTTGGGGGCGGGAGTGTCCTCATGGAGACAAGGCTCTCAGAAGAAAGAATGAGGGTGTAGGAGAGATGGGAGGAGTGGGTGCTCAGGGAGTGGTGGTCTTGGTAGGAACCTCACGGCCGCCAGGCCCACAGGTAGGGCTTTAAATGAACCAGCTGCTACAGAGCTTCTGAGCAGAGGGGCCTTCTCAGCCAGGGCTTCCTGGGGGACGGCAGGTCTAAGGGTCAGGAGGCCTGCGCAGGGCAGTGGTGCAGGGCCTGAGGCTCCTCCCTGGGTGGACAGCACCCAGCCTTGGTGGGAGGGAGGATCTGAGGGCAACTGAGAAGGAAAGGGGCGCATGGGCAGGGAGGACACCTGGAGGCCAAAAAGACTCGGATGGAGCCGAGGGGCCCCAGATATGGCTACTGTTGGCCCCAGAGCAGCCCTGGGGGCCCGGGGAGAGCGCCAGGTCGCTGAAGACTGGGTTCTGGCCCAGGATCCACCGTCTGGCCCCCGCGTGGCTGGGGCTGGCCTTTAAATGCCTGGCCCTCAGAGAAGTGTGGCAGCTCGGCACACAGTTTGTCCCTCCTGCCTCACAGGCTGAGTGAGAATGGACAGGAGGTATGTAAATGTAAGGACAGAGTCCCCAGGATGTGACATTCCACATCCACAGGGGAAGCGGTCAGCCTTCTGCCGAGACACTCAGCCCCTCAGCCCCTGTGCCAGGCCAGTGCCCGATGCCTGGGGACACTCTAACTCTCAGCCCATTTCCTGTAGGCATGGTAGTGCCGCTGGGAAGAAGGGTCATTGGAAGATAGAGGCGCTGAACCACGTGCACAGTGCCCCAGTGTGCAGCCAGGAGGACCAGCCCACCAATCACGGCCACTTCACAGGCCTTGCGCTCCTGTGTGTGTGTAAATGGGATGCCAAGTTGATTGGCAGGGCAGGGGCCTGGCCCACTGCGGGCCCAGGCGTGTGAGGGGACTCTGAGCCTGTGTCAGGGGAGGGCTGATGCCTCCTGAGTCCCAGCTAAAGTCCCCTTCCTCCAATCCACCCGAGTTCTGGTCCTGGGTCCTGGGCTAGAGGTCAGGTGGCCATGGGGGAGGCAGAGCCGGCAGGAAGGGCCTAGGGAAGCCCAGCAGTAAATAGTGAACCAGAGTCAGAGGCGTCCACCTCAGGAATGGCACAGAGGCAGCCTTGCAGTGCTGGGCGGCTGCCTCTGAATCCATCTGGGGCTGTGGCCTCAGAACTATCCTGTACTGTAAGGGTTCAGTGGGCGCTCCTGAAGGCCAAGCACAGGCTAAGTCACCCCGTGTGGCTTCTTCCCAGAGCCATACGCACTTGGTGTGACTTCTGACCTAAGGAACCAGCGAGCAGGGTGGCCCCTTGTGTGTGAGGTGTCCAGGCTCAGGGCGAGGGCCCTGCTCTGGGCAGGCAGGGACCCTGCCTCAGCCCCTCTGAGGAGCTGGGCACTGGGACAAAGGGTCTGTTGGGGCTGCAAGGGGCTACCTCCCCCTTCTCTAACCCCAGAGTAGAGTGTGAAGTGAGCGGGCAGGTGCTCCGTGTCCCCAGCCCCCAGCATTAGAGCAGCCTCAAGCCTGTTGTGAGGCTCTCTGGGCAGCAGGTGGCAGCAGAGGCCCAGTCTTGGTGGATGCAGGAGGGAGGCAGTGGACCAGCCCCTCAGACAGGGTGGAGGGAGACAGCCCCTATTTGTACCAAAGCAGAATTCCAGAAAAGAGCATCTGGAAGCTTCTGTCCTTTTGGCCCAGTCCCAGGTTGCTCACCCTTGCCGGTGGGCTCAACGATGACCTTCTCACTGCTGTTGCCCCGGCCGGCAGAGGTCACGGCCGCCACCCACAGCAGGTACTGCTGCCCTCGGTTCAGATGGGCGATCCGGTAAAAGAGCTGCTCCGGACTTGTTTCATACTCGCTGGGAGCCTGTGGGGGGTGTGGGAGGGCGAAGCCGTCCTGAGAACCCAGGCCCTAGGCCTCCAGCCCCCAGCCCTAACCTTGCCTTGGGGCCCTGGGCTCAGAGGCGTGGCCTAGGGGCTGTGCCGAGATACATCCTGCCTCCTTGGCCCTGGATGTGGCTTTGGAGCTGATGAGCTGCTATGGGGCTGCTGGGTCAGCCTCAGATACCACTGATCATCCCTGGCTGGCAACTGTGGCTCCACGGCCAGGGGTGTGTGTTCTGATTAAAGCTGGAGGGAGTGGGGAAAGGGGAATAGAGGAGGGAGGGTCCCAGCAAAAGCTTGAGAAAGGGAGTTTCTAGAAAAAGCTAAATTGCTGTGCTTTACTCCCCAGCCTGTCCGCACGAGAGGCCCCGCAGCCCTAATCACCGCTCCTTCATTCTGCAGGCAGCCTCGTCCAGGCGAAGGGGTTAGGCGATGGGGCGGTGAGGGTCGGAAGCTTCCGGGGCAGCACTTTATTAATGGTTATAGAGCCTGTCTATAGCTGTAGGTTCTATAAATCTATAGGCTTTTTTTTTTTAAACCAAATGACAGTTTTGACAAGTTGCCAACAAAACAATATCAGATCCCAGTGGTTTTACCAGTTGCTTTGATGAAAAGATTATGTTACCGTGGAAACCAGAGGCTTAGATATTGAAATGAATTTGAGCAGGAGCTTTTGATAAACGGTAGTTTTCAGCCCTCCTGGCAGCCTCTTCCAGGTGCAGGCGGGATGGGCTGGCTTTCATTTTATGTTATTTTTTGGTCGGCCACAGGGAAGGGGGAGGAGGACGACACTAAAGCCTCTTTGAAATCAGGGTGGAAGTCTAGGGAGGGGGAGCCCTCGGAACAGATGGGGGGCCCTGAGGCCAGAGGGAGCTAATAATTAGTTATCTTTGCAGTCACAGGATCATGCCCACATATGTGCACATGAGCACTCATTTACACAGACATGTAGGTGCTTTCATCACATATGAGGGGCAGACCTCCGCACAGTCTCAGAGGCACGTTTTCTGTGCCCCGAAGTAGGGTGAGGGGCCCCATGACTTACACTAGGAGAAAATGTTTTTGGCACTAGGCTTTATGCAGGAAAGTGCTAAGGAGAAGGCACAGGCATTCTGCAGGAGGTCCCGGCTGAGGGAAGGTATAGAGCCACCTCAGCCCTGGTAATGGGAGGACTGTGTGCATATCTGGAGTTCATGTCCATGCATGAGGTAGGTGTGTAGTGGCTTTAACACCTGCCTGCCCTTCTCACTAGACATATGACTCCAACTGTCTCTTAGGGTTCCTGGGGCCTCAGTTTTCTCTGCTGCAAATGAAGAAAGCAATACAGCTCTGCCTGCTCTGCGTGGTTACAGTGTGTGTGTGTGTGTGTGTGTGTGTGTGTGTGTAGAGAAGTTGAGTGTAGCTGTTTGTGCGTGTGAGTATGTACCTGAGTGCACATTTTTTTTTCTACACAGGGAAGAAAAGGTTTGGCTTCCTCTTGAAGGTATTAGCATCTTACCTAGCACACTTCCTTTTACTCTGGCCTCCCTAAGAATCTGCTGAAATACCTTAAAAACACACACAACCATACTCCCAAGTAAAGTTCCAGTGGATCAAAGGTTAAATAAAACAAGTAAGCCCAGCTGGTGTGGCTCAGTGGTTGACCTATGAACCAGGAGGTTGCTGGTTTGATTCCCAGTGAGAGCACATGCCTGGGTTATGGGCTCAATCCCCAGTAGGGGGAATGCAGGAGGAAGTTGTTCAAAATGATTCTCTTCCATCATTGATGTTTCTATCTCTCTCTCCATTTTCCTTTGTCTCTTAAGTCAATACAAATACATATATATATATATATATATATATGTACATATATATGTAAAATTATAAAAGAAGAAACTATAGGTTATCAGTCTTTTAATCACAAAAGTAAAGGCAAAATTATAAATGAAAATTTGAATTATATGAAAAAGAAAACCTCATATATAAGTTTTTATACCAAAAATAGAATCAAAGGCAAGCCATAAACTGGCAAACACTTGCAATTTGTATAATAAAAATAATGCTTATTATCCTTAACATGCAGAGTATTTGCAAATCAATAAAAAACCCAACATACGAGCATGTAAATAAAAAATGAACAAGGGTCATGAATTGACAAAGATGAAAACAACAGCAACAACCCCAGTAAAAAACATGTAACAATAATCAACCTAAGTGGTAATTAAAGAAAAAAAAAACTTAAAGTAAAAAAACTTAAAAAAATCCAACTGGCAAAGATGAAAAATATATAATATTTTGGATTAACATGGACACAAGGAACAAGTATGCATTTACCATGCTAGTGGAAACACAGATGGGTGAAAACTTTCTGAAGGGTAATTTGCAAATGTCTATGCAAACTTTAAGAATATTCCTACAGAAATTTACTGTAAGAAGTAATCATGTGCATACAGACATTTATGAAGAATGCTCAATGAAGCATCCTATCTAATAAAGAGGGAATATGCTAATTGACCATGACTGCATCACAAAGATGGCTGCACCCACACCTGAGGCCAAGTTCCCATAAGGAGCCTTAACAAGCAATCAACAGAGACCTGAGGCTATGCCCTCCCCCTGGGGCTTGACAGGGGACCTCAGGCTAGGGGACCTCAGGCTGAACCCCCTGTCCCAGTGCCAGGCCAGGGACTTTAGGCTGCACCCCCTGCCCCAGTGCCAGGCCAGGGACTTCAGGCTGCATCCCCTGCCCCAGTGCCAGGCCAAGGGACCTGAGGCCATGCCCCTCCCACCTGGCAGGGCTTGACAGGGGACTCAAGGTGCACTTCCTGTCCTGGTCCTGGGCTAGAGGACCTCAGACTGCTCCCCCTGCCCCAGTGCTAGGCTGGGGGGGGGGCTCAGGCTGTGCCCCCCTCCAGGTGGGGCGTGACAGGGAACTTTAGGCTATGCCTCCTACCACAGCACAGGCCAAGGGACCTCAGACTGCAACCCCTGCTTGGCAGGCTTGACAGGGGACCGCAGGCCATGCCCACACCCAGCAGGGCTTGACGGGGGATCTGAGGCTGCGCTCCCCGCCCTAGCACTGGGCCAGGGGACCTGAAGCTGTGCCCCCCCCCTCCGCCTGGCAGGGCTTGACAGGGGATCCCAGGCTGTGTCCCCCACCTGGCGGGGCTTGATGGAGGACCTCAAGGCATGCCCCTCCGCCACCCTCATTATGGGCTGGGGGACCTCAGGCCACGCCCCCCATCCTGGCACCAGGTCAGGGGACTGAGGCTATGCCCCTACCTGGCAGGGCTTGACAAGAGTGGGACTGGCCCGGTCTGGATCTAGCCCAATTTGGGAGGGGGGCACGCAGCCGGGTCTGGGTCTTACGCGATTTTGAGGTGCATGTGGATGGGCAGGGACTTGATTCTGGGTCCCGTGGTATGCCCAGACTCTGACAGGAAGAAGGTTTTCATATACATTTTACTAATTTTCTGTCATCTCTGATACTTCTATTATAGAGAAAGGGCAAATAGCAATATTAAATTATTTCCTTTAATTAATCCGCCTTTTATTTATTTATTTTTTAAATTTTAATACATCTTTATTGTTCAGATTATTAAAATTGTTTCTCTTTTTCCCCCAACATCTCCCCTCCATCTGGTTCCCACCCCACCCTCTGCCCTTACCTCCCCAATATTGTCCTCATCCATAGGTGTATGATTTTTGTCCAGTCTCTTCCTGCACCCCCCCTCAACCCTTTCCCCCTGAGAATTATCAGTCCACTCCCTTTCTATGCCCTAATTCTATTATATTCATCAGTTTATTCTGTTTATCAGATTTTCAATTCACTTGTTTTTTTGATTCATTTGTTGATAGATATGTATTTGTTGTTCATAATTTTTACCTTTACCGTTTTCTTTTTCCTCTTCTTAAAGAATACCTTTCAGCATTTCATATAATACTAGTTTGGTATTGATGAATTCCTTTAGCTTTTTCTTATCTGTGAAGTTCTTTATCTGCCCATCAATTCTGAATGATAGATAGCTTTGCTGGATAGAGTAATCTTGGTTGTAGGTTCTTGCTATTCATCACTTTTAATATTTCTTGCCACTCTCATCTGGCCTGCATAGTTTCTGTTGAGAAATCAGCTGACAGTTGAATGGGTGCTCCCTTGTAGGTAATTAACTATTTTTCTCTTGCTACTTTTAATGTTCTCTCTTTGTCTTTTGCTCTTGGTATTTTAATTATGATGTGTCTTGGTGTGATCCTCTTTGGATTCCTTTTGTTTGGGGTTCTATGTGCTTCGTAGACTTGTAAGTCTATTTCTTTCACCAGATGTGGGAAGTTTTCAGTCATTATTTCTTCAAATAGGTTTTCAGTATTTTGCTCTCTCTCTTCTTCTGGCACCCCCACAATTCTGATGTTGGTATGCTTGAAGTTGTTGCAGAGGGTCCTTACACTATCTTCACATTTTTTAAATTCTTTTTTCTTTTTGCTTTTCCAGTGGAGTGTTTTTTGCTTCTTTATTTCAAATCTTTGCGATTCTGTAGTCTGCTATTAGGTCTCTGTATAATATTTTTGATTTTAGTCAGTGAATGTTTAATTTCTAGTTGGTTCTTTTCATCTCCTCTTGAGGTTTGCTAAATTTATCCATTTTTTTTTCTAGGAAATTCTTGAAAAACCGTATAACCATGGTTTTGAACTCTATATCCAGTTGTTTGTTTTCCTCCATTTCTTTAGTTTGTGATCTGTTCTTTAGTCTCCACATATTTTGCTGCTTCCATGAGTAACTTTGTGTGCTAGCTGTCCTATGTGGCCCAGTAGCTCTGCCTCCCCAGTTACCTGAGGTGGACACTCTTGGTGCACCCCTTTGTGAACTGTGTGTACAGTCTTGTAGTTAATTCTTGATTGTTGTTGGTATCACTGGGGGGAATTGGCCTCCAAGCCAATTGGTTATGAGGACCAGCTGTGTCTGTGCATGCGGGCTTGCCTCCAGACCTCTGCCTTTCGCACACAAGTGAGCTTTCGGAACTCTGCCTTTTGGTTCCCCTGAGTTTCCGTGCCTCTAGGGACGGAAGTCTGGATACCCAGCGTCTCACCCAAAACTGGGGTTCAGTGCATTTGGACCTGGATTTCAGTGCTGTTGTGAGGTTTTGTTTTCCTCCTGCTAGAGGAAGCCAGGCACAATCAGCAATCAGCGCTCTGTGTGTGCACTTTCACGCGTACTTTCGCATGCACTTTCGTGAGCCCCTAGAATTCTGTCTTTCGTGGCTCCCCTAACTTTCCATGCACTCCTTCCTTTTCACAACAGTCCAGACTCCCCCTATGAGTCTCGCCTGGAGCTGGGGTTCAGTGCAGTTGGGATTTTCCATCTCCCTCCTGCTAGAGGAAGCCAGCCAGATACTCCTCTGCCCATCCTCTCCACGAGCGTGTCTCCGTACCTCAGCTTTTTACAGCTCCTCTGAGTCTTTGTAAGTCCCTCTCTTTACTTCTAGTTGTAGAATTTCCACTCAACCAGCTTTCCTGTGGTTCTAGATGGTGTCCGTTCTGTCTTTCAGTTGTAGTTTTGAAATTGTTGTGCGAGGCAGCAGTGTAGGTGTTCACCTATGCCGCCATCTTGGTTTCTCCTCTAATTAATCCCTTTTGAATGTGCACAAATTTCATGCACCAGGTCACTAGTATTATATAAAAAATCATATGATTTTTCTAATGTGGGGAATCTAATGAACAAAATAAACTAACAAAATAGAGCCAGAGGCATGGATACATGGAATAGATGGACAGATGTCAGAGGGCAGAGGAGGGGGACTGGATAAAAGCAGGTGAAGAAATTAGCCAAAGATCTAATGGACACAGTCTGTAGGAGCCACTCAGAGGTAGGCAAAGCAGGAGGAGCATAGAAAGCATCTATAATAGTGTCAACAATACACCAAAAAAGGAAAGTAAACTTTTAATTTTTATTTAAAAATATTTATATTGATTTCAGAGAGGAAGGGAGAGGGAGAGAGATAGAAACATTAATGTTGAGAGAATCATTGATCAGCTGCCTCTTGCATGCCCCTCACTTGGGATCGAGCTCACAACCTGAGCATGTGCCCTGACTGGAAATGGAACCATGACCTTCTGGTTCATAGGTCAATGTTCAACCACTGAGCTATGTCGGCTGGGCTTATTTTAATTAAACACACACACACACACTTAGCACCTACAATATATGTACAGATCAAATACTGGAAGGCTGAAACCCAAACATTGCCAAAGCTTCTCTGTAGGGAATAAGAGTAAAGTGGTACCTTGAGATACGAGTGCCCTAACATACGAGATTTTTGAGATACGAGCCGTCAAGCAAGCGATTTTTTGCTTTGAAATATGAGCAACATTTGAGATACAAGTAATTGCACGGATCGGCCGGCTGCACACGACCCACCAGTTTACCACGACTCGAGCGTCTCATAGTTTCCCACGCCTCAGTCAGTGTGCTTGTTTACCTCGTTGTCGAAGCATCTTTTGTGCATTTACATACTTTATCACATTTCTTTTTATAACCATGGGTCCGAAGAAAGCGAGTGGAAAGGTCAGTGCTCAGAAGAGGATGATGTCTATTGAATTAAAGCGTGAAATCATAGAAAAATTATGAGCAAGGTGTTCGAGTGGCTGACTTGGCGAGGCAATATGGGTGGAGTACTTCAACGATATGCACTGTGCTTAAACAGAAGGAGTCGATAAAGGGTATAACGCCAGCTAAGGGCGTTATAATAATTTCTAAGCTCCGTAGCTCTCTTCGTCAAAAGATGGAGAATCTACTGATGGTGTGGGTGACGGAGAAGCAGCTTAAAGGAGATACATTAACACAGGCATCATACGCGAGGAGGCGTGAGTGATTTACGGTGATTTGCTGGAGCAGACCCCGTGCACTTCCATGGACGAAGCATCGAAAGACTCATTTAAAGCCAGTAGAGGCTGGTTTGATAACTTCAGGAAAAGGTCCAGCATTCACTCCATCATCAGGCATGGTGAGGCAGCAAGTTCGGATGTGAAGGCAGCTGAGGATTACCTCAAAACTTGTTCTGAACTGATAGAAGCCAAAGGATATATCCCCCAGCAAGTCTTCAACTGTGATGAGACAGGGCTTTTCTGGAAGAAGATGCCCAATAGGACTTATATAACGGCAGAGGAGAAGGCAATGCCAGGCCACAAACCCATGAAGGATAGGCTAACTCTAGCACTGTGTGCCAATGTGAGTGGCGACTGCAAGATCAAGCCTCTGCTCATATACCATTCGGAAAACCCCAGAATCTTTAAGTCACATAAGATTTTAAAATATAAACTGCAAGTTATGTGAAGGGCAAACCCGAAGGCATGGGTCACCAGGCAGGTCTTTGTGGAGTGGGTAAACCTGGTTTTCAGCCCTTCTGTTAAGAAATATCTACAGGAAAACAACCTAACCATGCAAGCCCTCCTCATCCTCAACAATGCTCCTGCTCACCCACCGAACCTCGAAGATGTACTCCTCGAAGAGTTCAAGTTTATAAAGGTTGTCTACCTACCTCCCAACACCACTCCTATCCTGCAGCCCATGGATCAGGAGGTGATTTCTAATTTTAAAAAGCTGTACATCAAGCACCTGTTCCGACACTGCTTTGAGGTGACGGAGAACACAAACTTCACCCTTCGAGAGTTCTGGAAGAACCACTTTAACATCGTGATATGCCTCAGAATTATTGATCAGGCCTGGCTGGGTGTTACAACGAGGACTTTGACCTCTGCATGGAAGAAGCTATGGCCTGAGGCCGTAGCCGAAAGGACCTTCGAAGGATTCGAACCCGAGGTGCCAGTGGAGGAGGAGATAGTGTCTCTGGGAAAATCCATGGGCCTGGAGGTGGATGAGAGAGATGTGAATGAGCTCGTGGAGGAGCACTCTCTGGAACTCACCACGGAGGAGTTACAAGAGTTGCAGTCTCAGCAACATGCGGAGGTTCTCCAAGAAATTGGTTTCGAGGAGGAGCCAGAGGTGGAGGAGATCTCTACAAGTGAGATAAAGGAGATCTTAGGAATGTGGGAGAGGGTGTCACACTTCGTGGAAAAGAAACACCCCGAAAAAGTTGCTACTGGTCGTGCATCGGAACTGTTCAATGAAACTTGCCTCACCCATTTCAGAAACATTCTGAAAGGGAGGAAGAGGCAAACCTTGTTGGACACGTTTTTTTTTTTTTTTTGAAATGGGCCAAAAATGCAAAGACCAGTAGCAATTAAGTTCAGTGAAGATTGGTTAAGTTACATTCAGTTTAGGAATAAAGTGTAGCATTAAGAGTATAACGAGTAGGTAAATACACTTTATAAAACCAATTTATTCCTTTACATTCTCTTTTATTATGTTTTTATACAATATTTGTCATTTTTAAATACATTTTTCTTATTCAAAAACATGTAACAAGAACAACTGGGGTGGCATTTTGAGGGCTGGAACGGATTAACGGCATTTCAATTGATTTCAATGGGGAAATTTGCTTTGAGATACGAGCAACTTGATATACGAGCAAGGTTACGGAACGAATTAAACTCGTATCTCGAGGTACCACTGTATAAGCAATTTTTGCTTTCCTTTCTTTCTTTTATATATTTACAAAATTTTCCACAATAAATTGCATTATTTTGATAATTAGAGAAAAACAACAAATGTTTTAAAGTGTTGGGTAAAATTTCCAACAGGACTCAATGCAGCTCGGCTCTCTCTAGGCGTAACTTGTGTGGAGCCAACACCATATGTAGTTTCCACGTCTATTCTAGGGTTGTGCCCACACACGCTCATCCACTTTGACTCACGTGCATCTGTCTCTAACCCACATGCATACCTACCGCTCTGCACACCACACACACACACACACACACACACACACACACACATGAGCCTTGCCCTGTGCTCACCCCCCAAGCTCTTTCAGAAATGACTCTGACATGCAGGTATTTGGAGTTCGGTGGTTAGGTCCCCGGGTCCCTACCCCGAAATGTGGCTGGAGTTCTCCTCACACTAGCACCGGCCCTTGAGTGACACTGTCCGATGGGAAATCTTCCCACAAGAGGAGGTTCCTACACGCTCGGGACATGAAGAGGCCCGGCCTCAGCAGCAGGAGGAAGGAATGGGGAGCAGCAGCTCTTCTCTGGGTCCTGGGAGCGGGGTCCCCAGGGGTTGGAGAGGGCTTCTCAAGCCCATGCTAATGAGAAGGCTGGGCTCCTGAATCCCCATCCAATGGAAAGACTTTATAGCTGAAGAGGAAACACCGCCTCAGCAAACACCCGAGCTGGAGCACCCATTTCTGACGGGAAGGCACCTCACGCCTGAGGCTTTATAGTTGCCAGGCTGTGTGCTTTTCATGACAGTGATGTTCCAGGCACAGTGTTTGACAGCTCAGACCCAAAGATGAAAAAGATGCTGCCCTTGTCCTCACAGACGCCGCAGACTAGTGCGAGAGACACGTGTGGAAAGCTAACTGCCCTCCAGCCACCCAACGTATGACAGAGGGAGGAAGTGTGCAAGAGACAGCAGTGGGCAGGGGTGTTGTGCTGTGGAAAGGCATTGTGGGGGCCCAGATATGACAAGCTTAGTGTGAGGAGAGCCTGGAATGTTTGTGTGGAAGGGTGGGGGAGGTGGGAAAGGGGTACAAGACATTGGATGGAAAATTGGCATAACCACCACCTATGGCAGGGTGTTCCCAGCCCACCACCTGCAGGCCCCATGACCCATCAATTCTGCTCCTAGGTACGTGCCCCACAGGGGCGATGATCACCAAGAGACATGCTACCCAAATGCCCATCGATGGGTAACAGCTTGTAACATGTGCGCACACAGAAACTGCACAGATGTGAGAGTGAACTATCCAGGGCCACACACAACCATGTGGCTGAAATTCACAAATTCAAAATGCCACTGAGTAAGAGAAGCCGACAGACAGCGTGGAAAGGCAACACCAATCTGAGCCAGGACAGCGGTTTCCCTGATGGGGAGGGTGGGGACTGAGAGAGCACCAGGCCTTCTGGGTGCTGTGCTGTCCCCTTCCCTGCCCTGGGAGGCGCCCGCCTGTGTATGCTAGGAGCTGTGTAGTCACAACATGTGCACTATTGTGCATGCGACACCAGGAGGATGGAGAGCAGGGGACGGACAGAGTTGCTGGAAAGACATTCCTGGGCTTGCCTCTGGTAGGAGAACTCTGGCCTCAAGGTTAGGGGCTGGCCCGACTACTGCCCAGAGGGAAATTCAGAAAGACCAGTAGGAGGCAGAGGGTGGAGGAGGAGGTGGGGACACAGTTAAGCATTTCAGGATGGTTGCCTGCTGCCACAGCACACAGCACCTGACAGGAGAGGAGACAGGTCTTTCGCTTCCTGCACCCCTCCCCCAGCCCCACGCATATCTCCCTAACAGTGCTGCCGCTCCTCTAGGGCTGCGCCTAAGACCAGAAGCCTGATGAGGACAGGTGTCCTTGCTCCTGCTCTCGGAACCAGAGCAGGCACCCAGCAGCACTGCGGTTGAGTGGCTGGAGATAAGGCAGAGGGAAGGGTGTGTATTATGGGATATGGGTGCATGGCCACTGTAGCCACCCTCATCCTCTCATTCCTGGTGCAGTGGGAGGGCAGGGGCTGACACTGTGCCCCAGTCTGGGGGCCAAACCTCATATTGCAGCCTGTCTGTCCTCTTGCCTGCGCTGGGCCCAGGCCCTGGTCTGGAGAGATGTTCCTGCCACTCTTAGCTGTCCTCTGTCTTCCACCTTTCTCTCCTCCCCTCAGCTGGCTCCCTGCTGAGGGGGCTCTCAGGACAGAGCCCCAGCAGCCTCCATGCCCAGACTGACCAGGCTGAAAAGCACCAGTTTCTAGAGACATGGACCAGCCAGTGCCCAGTTAACCAATAGCTCTGGGGCCTGCCAGTGGTTTTCTTGGTCAGTCAGATAAGAAGGGCCTCGGCCTGGGCCTCCCTCTTGGGCCTTGTCTGCCCCGCTCTGGTCCTGCCTGTTCTCAGCCCACACTCTC